>VXBX01003097.1:741166-777747 GCA_013400415.1 Scytalopus superciliaris | reverse complement strand
TTTTTTTTTTTTTTCCCACCAAATTCTCTTTCACAAATGGTTTTCTGTCAGGCTTTTCTAGGCTACAGCTGTCCAGACTCTGCTGACCCATATCTGTGCTGGGGTCTACAATGGATTCAGTGGTATGATTCATGCCAGCAGATGATTAAGAGTGACCTTATCTGATTTTTAACTTTATTACTGTCAGAATAACCATTACGTGTAGTGCCTGCATCCCAAAAGATGGTTTTTATAAATTCTGTGTTCCCGTCTGAGCTCCTGGCCCCAGCAGCCACCAGGTGGCATCGAGAGAGGTATCGTCCTGCTCTTGCCAAGTTAGTTTTAAAAATCAGGTTAGGTACACCCAAAAGGCATCTGCAAGACAAGGGCTGCTCTCATATGGGCAAACTGTTTACCTGCATTCACAGTCATCTACAGCACATGCAGATGTCTATGCACGCTTGGCTTTTGCATCCCAGAGAACTAAACACCAATGCAGACAGTCCTTCCAAAATAAGATTGGCCAGAAAATGCTGATAGGCTAAAACAACGATTTTGAGGCTTTTAAAAAGCACTTCCTGTTTTTGACCCTTTAGAGACATAGGTGTGACTATTCCATAACCAAATGTTCAAGATCTTTCTTCTGATAATAACCAAATGCTTCAGAGGAAGGAAAACCACAGCAGCAGCAGTTTGATAGTCTTATGCACATGAGTTTGTTATTGTGTGTTAATTTGAAAAGAAATTTCAAAGAAAAGGAAAATAATTTTGTAGTTCTTTTCTGAACAGTGACAGCAGATAGCCATCCTGCAGACCATCTCAGGAATGCCAGGAAACAATAGAAAGGGTTAATCAGAAACAGTTCTTCTCCGAGTTCCCATATTTGTACCCAAGTGAGCCAGTTTCATGCCCATTTCATGTAGCATGTGCCCTCAGTGGCAAAAACATGGGCACTGCTGGGCAGTTCCAGCTCTGCAAAGCAGACTTGGACACAGCTGAGGCAGCATGAGGTTCCTTGGTAGAAGCTCCAAGGATGTCATTCCCCTCAGCCTGGAGAACCCAGATAACACACAAACTTAGTCAAACACTGCTGAAATCTACTCAAGGCTGATCTAACCACACTAAAATTAGCGTATGCACAAGAGGGCACAAACTCCCTTCAGAGTTGTCCACCTGCACCCAAATGCTGCTACTGAAGTCCTGCAGTCCCATGAAGGTTTTCCCAAGAGTATACAGGTGTATCAGCATGTGCATTCCACCTGATTCTCCAGCTCTGAAGGTTTCTTGTGTCACTTTTTTGTATGAGAGTCCTGAGAAGGCAATGTTTTTGCCTGGTCATCCAAAAGGAGGGGGTTGGAAGTGCAAAAGAAAGAAGAATAGGCTGTGACAAAAGATATTACTGGCCTATTGCTTTGTAGGGGAAAAGAGCAAACAGGTAAAAAAAAAAACAACCATGTCAAAGTCGAAGGACTCAAAATTAATTCTGTTCTATTTTTCACAAACAAGTAAATTCTAACAGGGTTAGTTGTATTAAAGGTTACTCTGAAGGAGCATAGTGGAAGAATGATTCCAAGAAATATCTGGACTTGAAAAAACTCCATGTATTCAAGCTGGCAAGGGCTGCTGAAATTCCCCCTAGAGTGCTTATAGAAAGAATTAGCTTAATTAAACCTCTGAACCATTAGTGATTGCATTCAAGGAGGCAAAGATGACAGCAGAGGTCTCAAAGGAATGGAAAAGGGCAAGCATAATAATTACCTTAAAAAGAGGGAAGAGAGGGGGTCTGGGGATTAGCCTTTCCAAGATCCAGGACACGTGAGTGGTTACAGAGCATCCCATCATTAGCACTGAATGGATAATGAAGACATAAGGACCTGCCGCCAGAGATTTGATGAAAACAAGTGTGTCAAACCAACCTGAATTCCTTGAGAAGGTGAGTGACTTAATGGGGAAGGAGGAACCAACCACCTAACTTGAGATCCTTAGCTTTCAGTTCTTTTTCCCCTCTGCCATCTCATACATTGACTGAGGAATTATGCTGTAATCACTTGTGACTCGTAGGCAATGGTACTGAGCAGCTGGGTGGGGAAATGCTGGTATTCCTGTTGTTTCTCTAATACATTTGCATCCCATCAGTTTCAGTATATCGACAGTATCTTCTGCTTTCTTACCTGCATAACCTCATGTCTCACATCCCCACATAATAGATGAGGCTGGAGGGTTTTAGTACGGACCTTTAAAGATCAGCACCCATGAGGCCATAAATAGAGTTTAAAAAAATTATATGAAGGTGGAGATTGTCCAGAACAAGAGGCTGGATCTCTCTTGCACTGAATTTTGAGTAATTTTTTTAAAAATTAAGGCCTTCACAAACTCACCTCTATTAGGGTTTCAAGCAAAACCACATAGGCTAGATATACACTCTAGCAGTGGAGTGCATTTGTGAACTAGATCCAATTTCTGTGCCCAGCCTTGTGGGTACATGACCAGTGTCAGCCAAGGAGTAAGTATCCTTCCCCTTATGCCGTCTATTGAGATGTTTTCTACAACAACTAGAGAGGGAAAATAATTCTAATCTTGAACGAAGTTCCAGCTAAAGAGACCTGCTTTGCCTGCCTCCAACTTTGTGAGAGAAAGGTGCCATGCCTTGGAGTGGTGCAGCATTTTCTGATCCCCTCTGCCAGAGTCCCCTTCAAATTTGGAGGTATAAGAAGGCAGCTTGGCAGAGCCTGCTTGACAAGGCTTGACATCTAAATCGAACATCCAGGCCTCAAGTTCCTGATTTGATTGAAAAGTCAGCAGAATTGCCTCTTGGTAACTTGTGGGCTGCAAAAGTGGCTGTGTGCTCCTCCAGATAAGGGCTCCTTTGTGCAGCGTTGTGTAACGGCTGCCACAGGGTTGATGTGGGCCAGGCCATAAATAACTTCTGCATAAATATTTTTAGCAAATACTTTCTGCTCTCTTGAGATCCACTGGACAGATTGAAGTGTGTGTCTCTGTGTGTGAAGTAGGTGGGGGGAAGCTGGAAGAGCTCCCATCAGGAGCACAGAGCAAATATCACAGCTCTCCTGATACGCAGGATAACGTAGCAGAAGTTGACGCCCCCGTGCAAGCGTGTCTAGAGCAAGCAAGATGTCTCAAAAGAGCTGCCTTATCAGAGTGGCAAGGCATGTTGTCCTGTGGCAGAAATATGAATGAACCCAGCGCCCACAAGAGGTGGATGCCAGCAGAAGTGCTCTGAAAAACAGGATGATCCCCAGGCAAGCCCCAGCTGCCATCCTATCTGAAGGGCCCCCTCCCAGGCATCTACTGACCTTTCTGGCATGTACTTTATGCAGATGGAACAGTTGGCTGTATTCCCTGTGGGCATAACCTGGCTTTTAATCTGCACCTGCAGGGCACTGTCTGACTCCACCTATAGAAAACACCACTGATCTCTACAGATGGTAGAGAACATAGCAAGGGTTAACAGAGGAGCACGGTTGCTAGAAGAGTCCAGCTACAAGGGGAAAAAAATGAACCCTTCAGTCTTATAATATGAATCCATATATTAAGAGCCCAAACATCCCAGAAAGTGGAGAACAAGACAAAATAACCTATTCACGTTTTCCCCCCATCCCCACTCCAGAGACACTTCAGGAAGGTGTAACACTCCCAGTGTGTCAAAGAGCCTGTACCGGCTACAGCTGATGGCACAGTGGGGAGGGTGCACACGGGGTATTTATTTTATGTATTTATCATTACTCATTTTCTTACTACTTCCATGCAGAGCAAGTAATGAAGACAGTGTCAGGATTTTGCAAGATTCTGTGTGTGTCTTTTCAAAACCAAATGGGCCAGAAGAGAAGGAGTAGCGAGGAGTTGGGAGGAGAGGATCAAGAGGAAAAAAAAAATCATCTGGATTGATCCAGACTGGGATTCTACAGAATAGCCTGTGCTTTACACCTTCTAGCCCAGAGGAGCTTCATAAAAAGGGTTAACTCCACAAAAATGTAATAAATATAAAATAATGTAATAAAGACTACTAAGCTCACTAATTAAAACATTCATTTGGCATGCAATAGGACATGAGGATACACAAGAGAGAACAATTTTGTCTGCAACTCCTGGGAATCCGGGCCCCAAAACTCAAAGGAGTTTCTCTGAAAGCAGCAGGGAAGAACCAGCACATTTGCCTTTCATTTTTCCATAGAGACAACACAGAAGATGTATTTGAACTGAACAAACTAAGCTTAACAGATGCAAAAAATTCTCTCTCTGCTATGAAATCTGTATGTAACCAGGAGGAGTTAGGTAGACTAAGATATCTGGAAACACTCAGATATCCACCTCTCAGAGCTTTTTTTTCTAATGGGAAATAGTAAGTCATACTTTACCGTAGTGATCCATAGGAAAAGCGATCTCTGGAGACCTTCACTTCCAGCAGCTGCTTCCAAAGCAGGCATCTAGTGATATATTTCAACCCAACTCCACTTCTCAGCCCTTCTGTGAGGGTTTGCTTGCCTAGTATTCCTCTGACACAGCTGGTGTGGTTAATAAGCATTGGCTGATATTTAATGGGGTGGCCTTAAGGGAGTTGCTTGAGACAGTAACAGAGTTGCTGCAGGTGGAACTTGTTGCAAGAATTTTCCCTGCCACCTGCCAGCAATGTTGCTTAATTATTTGGTGCTTTCTATTTTTCAGAATTGAAAGAAAATATTAAAGTAACTAATCTAATATTAATCTTGTCTGTTCTGCTTTTGCAGCCAGGGATAAGAGGTAGCAAGAGCTTCAAACTCTCCCTAGTTATAAGGGGAGGGAGGTTGGAGCACATGGTATTTAAAAAGAAAGGCCAAATGCCAACCTGAGAGGAAAGCAACAAAAATCAAATAATGTAGTAAGTCCAACTGAGTGATAAAGCTGACAGTGGTGAATGCTGCTAAGGTGTCAGCCAGGCAGCCAGGAATTCTCAACAATAGTCCTAGAGATTGCTTTTGGGCAATTGCTCTCCTTATTCCAGTGTTTTTGTAAAAGCATTGGCTAAACAGAGAATAATAAGGGTTACCTTCAGTCTGTGAAATGAGTGATCACAGTTTCACTTTGTAATAGTACAATGGAGAGCTGCTATTTGGCTGCCAAGTACTGTACTAAAAAAAAAAAAAAAGGAAACAACCCTATTATAAATAAAAGTACAACTGATAATGCCAGGATGAATACTTTTTTTTTATTATTATTTGGAATTATGTGATCTATTTTCACTGCCACATCTTTCCTTGTTCTGTCTCCTTTCATAAGATCACCTAATAGAGACTAAATATAAGCCACTCACCACACTGAAACAGCCAGTGACAGGAGGTGACACCCTGCAGGCTGCTCTGATCTGGATGCTCCAGCATTCTGCTGGTAACTGGCAGACAGACATCTGTACACAGTTTTGGACCGTGCTTGCTGATGAAGTCACTGCTCAAAAGCATCTGTTGTGTTGACCTCTTCACTGTATGCAGGGTCAAACAGAAGAGACTCAGTGTACCTTGTGGAAGTTTGCTGTCAGGCTATGCATCACACAAAATAAGACTAAAACCCTTTTAGGAAAGAAAGTGTCTCCTGACATCTGCATGACAGCTGGCATACAATTCCTTACCCATGGAGGATGGAGAGGAAGAATGCACTGGAGACTGAACTGCCCAGATACTGTTAGAGCAGAGGGGTATAAAGGGCAGGAGGTAAGCTGCTGTACAGTAAATAAGGGAGAGAAAGCAAGCAAGCAGGTAGGATGGAATGCAGCCAGATGGTGAGCCCCAGACACCTGCTAAGTCTGTCTCCCTCTAATAGTCAGGCTTGTGTGCAGAACAGCTGGAAATATTTGGATGCTGCTTGTGTGCACGGCAAGGGCTATCAGGAAGCTTCAGATTCAGACATGCAAGACTGAGGGGTAGCTAAATTAGAAATGAGGATGAGAAGCTAAATCATCTTGATACAGTTTACAAAGTGGTGACCTTGGTTCCCCCCTTGGCATAAAATTCATGTAAGAGGAATTGCAAGCAGTTGAGCCGGACTGAGCAAAGCATTAAGTTTTGGAGTGAACTCTGGGCATCTTCCCAATTATGTCTGCATGTAGGAGTTTGGCAGGAGTGAGAGGCAGTGTGTGTGAGAGGTCTGGCTCACTGATAACAGCAAAGCTAAACAGAAGTGCAAGGTGTCCCCAGGGAAAAGGGTAACTTAGCCCAGTTACTTGGATCTTTTCCCCATATCTTCAAAGAAGCAATAATAAATACTTAAAATTCGAGTGACATGAATGGATCCTGCTGACACTGTTGGCATTTATTAAGCCGTATCCTTAAAGACATCAAGGTAAAGGGGACCATGAAGCCAAGCAAGCAGAAAACTAGGACTCAGCATTAATAGGGCAGCCCTATAGAGGACCTGGTGGTATCTGAGGAGCTTGGTAGTAGCAAGGGATTGACATAGCCCAGATGCCCTCACTTTTCTTCATTCATGTCCAGCTTTGTGCCAAATGTTGGGTAAAAGTAGACCAACTGGGCATTTACTGTTGTTTGGGTGAAATAGGACTCTGGCAGGATTATGCTGCTGGAGTGGATGAAACCAGCCAGAATAGATGTGGATATCAAGGGACTATGCCAGATATTAGCTGGTTGGTTTAGTTGGTGTGTTTTGTTGGTTTTTTTTCACATATGCAAATCTGAAGGGTACAGTGAATGAGTTTGAAATCCTGTCTGATGTTAAATGCAGGTAAATGAACATGCGCCAGTGAGACTGATACTGAATGGGAGCCAGCAGCTGTTCTCTCAGGCATCCCCAAAAGGAGCAGATGCTTTTGAGGCAGAGATGTGAAACAAAATGATAGATGTTACTCTTGCCTGCCTCCAGAAAGGAGCATGTAATTAAAATGTAAGCATGAATGGAGCAGAATTTTCTTTCACTGGCAACAGTGTGCACTGAAAGAGTGAGAGCAAAGCAGAAGGCATGGATTGCTGTCTGCAGAGACATCTCCATTTGTGCTGGCAATGTGCAGGAGGAAAGAGGTAGTAAGGCATTGCCCACAGCCAAGTTCTTGGACCTGATACACAAACATGAATGAGATTTGAGGAGCTGATACAATCTGATATGCAAACATGTTGATTTTTTCCAGCAAGCTGTAAGAATATAGTTGGAGGCTTTTCAATTGCTAGAGGGCTGGTTGGGGAGCTCATGGCATCACTGACCTAATTCTTTAATAAATCTTAGCAGACTGGGAAACTGCAAATACTGAAAACTGAGAATGTTGGGCCAATATGTAGAAAAGGGCAAGTTTGATAATCAATGCAGATCTGACGTGTTTATAATGAAAGCTGCTTTTCAAAGAAAAATGTTTTCATTGAAGTTGAAACGTTTTATAAGGCACTAGTCTTAACAAAGCATGCTGTAAGCAAAACAGAAGTGAAATACCAGACTGATTTTGACACTGTTGCTGTAGCACATTTTTGAGCTTCATTTAAAAACTTTTCAAAACATGTTTATGTTAAAGAAAATATAATTTTAAATGGGAATCACAGGTTTTCCATTTCTGTGGAAAATTTTTATATCATCTTTTGCTGGTTTTGTTCTGTTTGATGACAAGAGAGGAAAAAAAATAAAAGTAATGGGATTTCCTCTGAATGGAAAACTCAAGTTCTTTATCAATCTGTATAGCTCACTGCAGGCTTATTCCCAGACTGGTCAATATGGAACTGCCCATATATGGAATTTCAAGGTGTCACTGAAATCGTTAGTAGCCAGTGAAAATGGCTCAATGGGACCAGATATTCCCAAATAACCTTTTTCCATAAACAGTACTTCCAGCTTGGCTGGTAACTGTGGGTAGATAGACGTGATAGTGTTTTGTAAGTATCACCCTGCACACATTAATAGCAGGTTTTTTGTTCTTTATCCATTAACCTATAGATCTCAAAAGGTAAGAACTTGTCATTGAACATGTTTCTAATGGGAGTCAGCCTCTTCTGGCTGATCTAGAGATAAATAAAACATCATTTGCTAATAACCATGGCAGATGGAACAAAGATTGTGTGTCATTGCTATTTCTCACTTCACCAAGCATGCAACGTGATCTGCCTTGCCTGATGAACTGGCCCCAAGCAGATACAGAGTAGTGTAACAAAAAAATTAATCTAAGATCATGCCAGTGGAGTGCCAGGAGACACCTCAGTCATAACACCTCCTTGGGAAAGTGTTGGAGTGAACAAACAATGAAGTCTGGTTTCCCACTGAGATGTAGTGGCATGAAGGATAGAGTCAGGGGGAAGCAGTGAGTAACTGCAGGTCAGGCACTTCACCTCCTTGTGCAGCCCAGGCAACAGGAGAGACATCTCTGCCACCCAGGGTCTGAAAATTATTAAATAGCAAAGAAAGGAAGAAAACCCTTAGGAAAACCTGTGAACAACCATTTCATGGTCAATGGATTGTCAGATGATTGGGCAATGCTGTGCAAATACCCCCATAGACAGAAAAAATACCTGAGAAGTAGAACTAGCATCCCATAAAACCCAAGCTACACAACAATCAGGCTTGATATTAAAGGTAAGGCTGATTATTCACTTGAACAAATACTGATAAGTTGAAAAACTCTTGGATATTTTCAAACCAAATGACTTTGTGGCAGATATGTTTCAATAATGTACAAATCATTAGCCTGATTACAGGCATATCAGTGTAAGTGTTGTGTCCCCTGATGTCTGGCCATTACCGTGTCTGCTACTATGAAGAATTCAAGCTATATTCTTCTGTAAACCATTCTGCAGCATCTATGTGTGTCTCATTAAAATCTTTGCAAAAGGAGCCTGCGTGGTGCATTTATAATGTCATTTTGGAGCTGCAGCCTTTCCCCAGCATGACTAGTGATGACACATAGAGTGAACAACCATGTGAACAAGAGTCAAACCATGGTGTCTCTTTCACATGGATTTGGGCAGGCAGCTGCAGGGTCATTCGTGTTTCTCCCTACTCGGGTCACAGTGTTTTAATTCATGCATTTCCAGAACATCACCACATTTTCTTGGATACCAAATGTCTGGGTGGTGAGCAGGGAGCACCTATATCCCCCAGGGACATAGGTCCACACTAGGGATGATCCCTCCTGAGCACCCTCATATGCTCTCCCCTGACCTGCTTGACATGGCTCTGGGTTATACTCTTAGGCTGGATATGTCACACAGGGAAAACACCATTCTAGAGGTGGTGCCACCCTTAACAGATATTGGTAGTCAATCAACTGTGGGAGCAAAAATATAAATTTGGAGCAAGGAGTAAAGATTTGAAGCATTTTTTTCCTTATTTCTGGCATCTGTTGGTTCCTTCACAATCTTGTCATTGTTTGGAAAAATGTCTGCTGTAAATCCACTTATATCAAATGCTCCGAGATTAGCATCTAGTGTAACAGATGTGAACAAAAGCCTGTTCGACATCAGAAAATTTCTTTTAGTTCTTCTAGGTTAGTGATTCATCTAGCATTTCAGATGTGAGGAGCAGCCCATTTATTGGCATGCCCAGTGAAACCTGCTAGGGACAGACCTCCCAGATACCAGATCTTTGCAGTCACTAAAGTAAAGAGAGGTTGATGTTGAGATGGACTAAATGACTTGACTGTGTTCCCTAACTGTTTAGTTAACCGCTGTTCAGTGTCTTCATGACAGCACCAGCCTTCCACAGATTAAAACCAGCTAGGTGGCAGTGGAATTATTGTACAAATGGCTCTGCACATCATGACCAGATAGTCTTCTACTGTTGCATGCCATAGGTAGAATATTGAACATTGTATGAAGGTTGTTGTATTAGGCTATAGTAGAAATTCTACACATAGACTGATTCTGCTCCCACTGAACTGTGGTGTGAAGGGGGTTATAATACTGTGCTGTTAGCTTTGGAGATGATTACATTTTTGTATACAACTGGCAAATACACGTGTAGCAGAGAAGAGAGCAGTGACTACAGTCCATCTGCACCAGTCAGTGTCAGACAGGACATGAACAGATTTTAACAGATTTTTAGAGAACAGAATTCAATTCTGCAAAGAGTTTGTTCTGGTCCTAAAGCAAGACATCAAGCTGGCACTTGGGAGTATTTTTAAGCGACTTGCTCAGGATGAGAGACAAACACAATGGAAATTGGTTCTGGGCACTGGTTCCTGTGTCCCTGCTCAGACATCCCCTCCAACAGGGTGTGCCTTTGGGGTCCAGGACTGCAGCCTTGGGGAGCAAAGTCTCTGTACACACTGAAATCCACCATGTCTCAGTATTTGTTACAAGAGCAACCAAGATCCTGGGTCTATTTGGTGGGAAGGAAAAGAAGTGATAAAATTGAACTAACTCAGTTCAAGCAACAGGAAAAGCAATGGTCATTACCAGTTTGCTTTTGTTCTTTCATGAAGATATGACAGTTTGCCCCAAAAGACTGCATTTGGCCATTTTCTACATCTGTGAGGAGCTCCAGCTCGTTTCCTGCATTGTTGTAGTCAACCAAGACAATATGACACTCAAGAGCAAAATCTGCAAATAAAAGCTGTTTAAATGCCAACAAATAACAAATATGTTGACTCTGGAGGCTGATTAATTGCAAATTATTTATATTTTGTAGCTGCATTTTTCAGTGCTACCAGAGTCATTGACAGTACCATCCCACATCTAGTTGTAAGCAACTGGAACCATTTAACCATTTAATGGTATTTTGATTACTTCTCATAAAGCATTCTCCAATTATCAGCTCGCTTTCCAAATATCTCATCCCTGCTTCTCCTTTGATCACTGGGAACGACCACATATGGACAAAATTTTCCCCGAGCAATTTACAATGTGTCTGCTTGGAATTAGAGAGAAATCCACACCTGGAGAGTTCTCTAGAATGTGAATTTCTAACTCCTATGAACTGGTAGGCGTTTGTTGCCCTTGCTTTATTTAGACTGACTCAGCACCAGGTTTTTTGGTTTCTGTTTCTCAGTCTGTTTCAGGCTGTTAGGATTCAGCTCACAGAGACTTGTATCAGACCTGTCAGCTGTGCTTGATCTCAGAAGGAAAGGATCAAAGAAGTCAGCGCAATACTGAGGAAGGGGGCCTGCTGAGGGAAGGAAAGTGATGTGTGAATTATAACTGGACTTCAGCACTACTAAAATTAGTGAGACATGCCCCCTTCCTTCCTCACAGCTCCAGCAATTTCACTAGGGCTTCAGTTGAGGCCATCAGATAAAGATCTGTCCTGGGGGCCACCAGACCCTCTACCCCAAGGGCTCAATTCATATTTTCATGACAGAAGAAAAATAATTACTTCCTAACCCAATAGGTAATAACTAGACTGGCCAGAGTGGTGAAGGACACCTTTTTGATCTCAGGGAAAGTAAACAAATCCAGGGTATTACCTGGTCTGTCATGCCAAAGCATCAGCTGAAGGGAAGCAGCCGACTCCCAGGATTAACATCCTTCCTCTGTGGGGACAGAAGTCATTATACAAAGCGGAATGAGGCAAATGAAGTTTTCATTGCAGAAGAGTGGGAAACACTGCTGACAGTCAGCTCAACAGACTGATGAAACAGTAGCCCTGGGGAGACTGTTCAAGGCTCTTTTGGTTACTTAATGAAGTGTGGTTGAGTTTTGACCCCTCAGCTTCAGCACCGGAGGTTTTCTGTGAGTGTTTGAGGTCTTGCTCCTATCCCTGAGCTCATTGACTACTCAGAGAAATTTTTTAAACCATATTTCCCTGGATTTTTAATAGCTTTCTTTCCTGCTGCGTGAAAGGCCACTCAACTGACAGAACAAATTCATCATGTGGTGAAGCTGGGAGAGGGACCAAGCCCAGGAGTCCACTGAAGCTCTGGAAACAGGAGGGAACCTGAGCCAGCTTGGGCAAACCTTTTCCCCAGGAAGCATCTGATGAACAAGGCTCCAGCATTTACCAGTTCCTATGGTACTTTAAACAACTGCAGGTTAAAGAAATAATTTTTATTTGGAGAGAAAGGGTTTGTCTTAAAACTTTTGACCAAATTCTTTTAAACCACAGTGGATAACTGCATTAGTAGGGGTTCCTGTTACCCTCATTAGCAAAGTTTTATCCTTTGCAAAATGCAGACTTGCTCTGCCTTCTCCAAAGGTTACTGCCAGGAGGACTGCTTCTCCCCCCTCCCTCCCTCCCATGCCCAACACCAGCAGCAGCCCTGCCACAAACATGACCGTGACTGGGGAAAAGCAACACCAGAGAAACACTTTTTCAGCTCCTCTTTGCAATTTAAATTCAGGAGAAGAACCCGGGCAGGAAGCCCCTAGCCACTTCTCTGTTCATGGCTGCAGGTCCCTGGCTCAAGTCATCAGCAGTGATATTGCTGCAGTTCCCCATGCTGGCATGGGACTGACGCTGAATGGCATCATGCCAAGACTGTGATAAAAATTTCCTGTCTGAGGCTGCAGTGAGTTTCTTTTGCAGGCCCAGCATGTGGTGCCATCAGCCTATGGATTAGAGTACATAGAAGTCATTGTTATTTGACAGATCGCTGTAATGGCAGAGGGCGAGAGCGGGAGCCTGTGCTGGCGGGGGCTCAGCTCGACCCCTGCCCTGAAGCCCTTGTGCCGCAGGCCTGCCCAAGCCTGGCTTGCAGAGATGAGCGTCCCACCTGGGCTCAGCCACAGCCTGGTGCTTGTGCTTGAGTCTGTTGCTGCCATTGCAATAGGTCCCACAACACTGGCATGTCAGGAAGCGCTTAACTCGGTGTTTGGCCTTTGACTCGCTGGCCAGAGCCATCCCTCCATGAGTGAGAGTCACTGCTGTGGCACCCCGTGGGTCAGGCTGCCCTTTCAACCGGCTCCTTCTCCTCTGGACGGGATCCAGGCTGATGTCTGACTGAGAGGAACAGCTCTCATTCCAGCCAGTGCTGGCGCTCAGGCTGCGCAGGGGCAGGGCGAGCCGCAAAGCCTTCCAGAACTGCGAGCCGGAGCGCTTGGACTTCTCCCCCTTCCAGGTAACAAAGGAGACAGACTCCTTCAGCTGGAGGATGCTGGGGTGGGTGCACTGCAGTGGCCTGTACTCCACCACGATGAGTTTGGTTGCTATGGCGTTCTGGCACATGATGCCCAGTTTGAACTCCAGAAGGCTGATGCTCTTCTCTGTCAAGTAATCAGGACTCAGGACCACGATCATCCTGCGGCTCCTCTGGATGAAGTCAAACACGGCTTCGGTGGTATCTAAGAGTAGAAGGACAGAGGAATTGGGGTGCACAAGGAGGAGGGAGTGGGGAGAGAAAAGCTGAGGGAAGTTGTTTGGTGGCATACTGGCACAGATCCCCCTTCACACAAAGGGAAACCTGGCACAAGCCCTCTAACTTTTGACTTGCCCACACTGCTGCTGGCAGCATTTTTGCTGTGCAATGGGTTTTTGAGAAGGCTGAAGTGGTAAACGAGAAGCCAGGGTATTCCATGACTGTATTCTGACTTCTGTCCTGCACAGCATCACACCTGCCCAGAGAAGTGCAGGTGTTTGATAAAGGGCAGGTCTTGTTTGGGAACCACCTGCCCACAGCTTGAGCAGCCCTTTGCATTAGGGGAACAAAGCAAAGCAATCACGTCATCCTGCCACAGTGCACGCTGCCGAGGCCAAGACCCACCTCCCTCCCTGTCATGCTCTCTCATCTAGAAATGGAAACCTTGAGATTTATAAAGCAAAAATGTCAGCCTTAAACCTCTCCATCAGTTCTCCTGGCCAGCATGGGGGGTGGAAATACTGTCCTTCAAAACACTTCTTGCGATTCATTGCAAGTTGTAAAGCTCAGCAAGATGCTTAGCTGGAATGGTGCCAGGCAAGGACAGCATCTCTTTTATTATGATTGCTGAAAAGCAGCAAGCCTGAAGGATGTCCTTGGACTTCTACCTGTGGCTTGGGATGCAGTAAGCATATTGAAGGTGTCACAGCTAATGAGTGAGCAGTGGAAAGGATGGGAATTATAGGGCTGGGGCACTCAGTAAATTAACCCAAGCTGATGAATAGAAATGTAAAGACTTTAAAAAAAACCCACACCCACTCAGTACTGGTGCCTGAGATGAGGGGAGACCCATGGATAAGTTGGTGTTCAAGCAGGACAGGGATCATTTGAATAAGGTCTTGCACATTCAGACAAAAAAAAAAAAACCTGCCTGTAGGAATGTCTTGCAAAGAGCTATTCTGGGAAGAGAGCTACTTACTGTTTCCCTTCCCTTTTACACTGCTAAAGCCTTCATTCCTGAGTCTGGAGAATGTCCTCTCTCCCTGCCAGTGGAACACTGGTCTTTTATATAAGTCAAAATACTGTTCGTTCCCTGCAATGGCAATGCCTCATATTCTTCCAGCACTTGGCTGTCTCATCTCATAGCAGAAAGTCCACTATGTTGCATCTGGATGCACCTTATTTTAATATTGTACATACTTTTCCAATATGTATGAATAGCTGTAAAACTCATTGTCACTAGATCCTTGGCAGACCAAGCACTTGGGATAGAAAAAATGATCACATGTTAATATCGTCATGGAGCAAGTAAGGCACTGTTTGGTTCTTTAACATAATACTGGAATTAAAATAAAATTATTTTGAGTTTTTTTTTTTTCTTTTATACAAGGTTTGGGTGGGGAGGGTTCCCCCCAACACACCCAGGAAAACACTGATTCATTGAAACCAAAGTAGATGATAAAGTCAGTTCTATCAGAAATGTTACTGCACGCCCTGACACATTCTTAATACCCTATTTCAAAGGCACAAAGAATTGGCAGCAATCTCCAATTTACTGAGTCCAGATCTCATTCAAACCT
Organism: Scytalopus superciliaris; assembly: GCA_013400415.1. NCBI lineage: Eukaryota > Metazoa > Chordata > Aves > Passeriformes > Rhinocryptidae > Scytalopus > Scytalopus superciliaris. Next base: position 762,981 of record VXBX01003097.1, on the reverse strand, counting down.
TTCTACAACTGATTGAGATCTATTTTGAAAACAGTCAGGCTTCAAATTTTGTGAAATAAAAAGATCTTTTGCTAATCTGAAAGGTCTTTCTTTTTGAAACTGGAATCACAGAACCATGGCAGGAGCAGCCCCTGGGAGGTCAACTATTCTACCTGCCTGCTCAGAAAGTCCAGGCTCAATTAATGTGAATGACTCTGATGCTGCTGAAATGAAATCTTCTGATTGAGGTGATAGTGCTGGTTTTCTTTTATCAGTTTTGAATTTGCAACACTTTTTGAGACTTGACTTTTTTTTGGCAGGGAAAATGCTCAAATTCCCAAAGATATTTCTGAGAATGGGATGCATTTAGACTTGTCTGACCAGGATACTTTGGGATGTTCAGTTTACAATGTTTACCCAGCTCACAAAAAATCCTGAGTGGCCACTTCACAGTGTGCAGGTCCCAGTGACACCAACAGCACGGTATAGGATGGGCAGCAATAACACTGTAGGGGTTGGGGATTTAATACTCTTGGTTATCTGTTTTATAACAAAAAAAACTTCCATCTTTGCTAAATGGTTACAGAAGACAATGCAGATTTTTGTTGGTTTACTTGTGTCTTCCCTAATGCACCCCAGAGATATAACAGGGGATTGTAAGTATTAGGGCCATAGATCCCATACCCATAGACCCCAAACGCGTAGATTCTCACAAGTATTCATTTTGCTAGTGGTCTGGAAGTGCTAGACTCTCTCAACTTACCTGCTAACAGGTAAACAAGGGAAACAGACAGGAAAGTGGCTTGGATGAGAAAATATGAAACTGATTGAAACTTTTCTACCTAGCTGCCTGGAAGGTGATGGGCAAAGCAGCCTAAGTTTGATTTCTATGGTTTGGACAGATTTTCAAGATCTGTGTATAACATTATGACTTGACCTCTATAGCAAAGGGATGATGTTTCTTTCTCATCTTTCTGTCTTGTGATTGCCAAGCATTCTTCAGATCAGGGACTTTCTGTGTGTGTCTGTGTCCACTGCTGTGAGAGACCTGAATGCTGTGTGTCATTGTTTCTGCTTGCACGGCCCTGGTAGCTCAGGTGCCTCTGCCTGTTACAGCATGAAACAGCCAGGAAAATGTCTCCCTCTAAGGAGGAGCCCCAAGTGATCTTGATGCTTGGACTACACACAATTATCTTTATTTAACAGCATTTTGCAGATGTAATGGGGAGGAAGATGGTATTTATGAGAAATGCACAAGGACTGAAATGCAAAAGTGAAAATGTTTTATTGAAAAGCAAAATAAAATAATACTGATGCTTCACAGACCAAATCACACAAAGGCAAAAACATACAGAAAAGAGAAGGGAAAACTCTGGAACAGCTGTACAACATCAAACAGCATAGGGAGGCAAGATATTTTTTCCAATTTGTCCCACGCTGTTTTCCCATGAAGTAAAAATGAGGCACTTTGCATGATCTGCATATTAATAAACACTAGGTTAGAGCACAGAAACTCAAATGAATCAACTGATCAAGACAGATGCTGTGACAGAATCCCACAATGGAAACAATATGTGGCATAAAATGAAATGGCAGGTGGACCTGAGGTGCTTGCAGATCTGCATTGCAGCTGGATTGGGCTTTACCCCTGGCCTGACAGATCCCAGCAGAGCCAGTGCTAAAGCTCCTGGGGGAGTGGAGCATACTCCAGCACTATTCCTTCTGCACTGTTCCCTCTGGACCTCTCTGGTGTCTTCCAAACCATCACACCTTTCACCTTGTGGGTGCTCTGCTGATGTCTCTTATTAATCCTGTTCTGGGGTTGCAATGGCACCAAAGGCCACTGCAGTGATGCCAGAGATGTATCCAAAGGCTAGTGCCAGAGAAAGTCCAGGTCTATTCATTGTTTGGAAAACTCTTTGAATAAAATCACCAAAATGCACAAGTTGAATTTAACTTCCTAAAATAATCAGTCTTAGTAAAGCATCAGCAGAAGTTCTCTTGGTAACTCAGTCAATATTGTGAGGTCTGGGATGTCAATTCAATTTATGCATATTTTGGAGTCAATTTTTTAAAAATCATAAAGGAATCTAACACAGCTCTGCTTTGGCCTCAGATCCTTCCCTCTGCCTGCAGATCTGGCAGCTGGTTACAGAGATGCTTAAAACAAACAAAAAGACAAAATGACATGGTTGTAATGGGTTCACAAAGCCAAGCATGGGTTTGGTGCTATCTCTTATAAATGAAGCTTTCTGGAGCGCAGGAAGCAGCTCTGTCCCTCCTCAGACAACCACAGTAAAGAAGCTTGTAACAAGGCTTTTAAGCACCTCTGAGCAGAGGAATAGCTCCACTGCCTCCAGTGAAGCTGACTGCGATTTTATCTGCTTAAATCAAAGCTTACTTGGGGTGGGGAAGATAAAGAGGAAGGTAAGAAAGAAGCTCTTATTTGTTCCACATTTGTAGCATCCTGGTCCAGCCAGGATAGGGTTAATTTCTACAGTAGACAGGATGGAGCATAGCCAGGATCTGGAAGTTATTCTGTACCACCTCACATGAATGCTAGGAAAAGGGAAGACTCAGGGAGAAGGGGTCCTTTTTGGGTTGGTAGAGGGAGTAGTTGGATATTGTCTATTGTTGCAGTGAGGGGGTTCCATGTGTACTGTTGCTGCTACTGTTTGTTTTCTTATCTCATTGCTGTTTCCAGTAAATTGTTCTTATTTCAGCTCATGATACCTTTTGTGCCTCCTATTCTCTCCAGCCTGCTGCAGGGGGAAGAGGAGGGGAAGGGGAGAGGAGTGAGTGGCACATGGTTTCAGTGGGAGCATTAAACTGGGAAGTACCATTCCTAAATCATGACATACAGTACCTGACCAAGGGCAGAGTTCCCTGTAGCCCTGGAATAACATTATTAATCATAAGATGCTGTTATAGTTCCAAAATCTTTCATGGAATGTTTTTTTCTGTCCCTTACCAACACAGTGGTTTGGGAGTTGGAAACAAGAAGAGATGGTTTGTTGAAGTCCAGCCCTCCACCACCTGCTTCCAGAGCCAGCTGTCTAAAGCCTAAACAAAGGCATAGATAATAGCTTTGCATTCCAACAGGATGGCTGGGGACAGGAAGGGTTTCTCACTTTCCTTGATAGACATCTTGGTTTCTTTTAAACAGAGACAGATGCCAAGGGCAAGGGGTTTCTCTGACACAAGGATTCAGTCCCACATATTTAAGACTGAGCTTTTACTGGAATGTTCTTAAACCTCCTCAGCAAGGTGAGTAGTGCATAGACTCCAAATTGTAGTGCCTTTTTTTAATGTCATTACAAATGTACGTGCTTCACCCACTGAACAACAACAGAGTGAACATGAGTCAAAGGTGACTCAGCAGCAACCATTACCAATAAAAAAGAAGTATGTACTTGGTGTACGTAATACTGAACTCCCCAATTAAGTGGGTAGATCCTTGCACTGGGAGCTATAGGAGTATGGAGACACTCCCAGAGCTGGCAATTCTGTTTGAAAACATTGTGAACCATAGCACCAGTCAATGGCAGGGTCCCACCATGCTTTGGTCTGTCCTTCAAGGGAAGGGACACTCCCCTCCTCCACCCAAAAAGCCTCTGAGCCAGGGGTTAGCTCAACAGATCCTCTCCTATGCCTGTTGTCTCCTGCTAAAGCAAGGACTGGTACCCAGAGTTTTTTGTGTTTCTATTTTGAGTAAAGGTTCCTCAGTTCTGCAACTTTGGGCTGGTAACAAGGTAAGGTGAGACTTGCTTTGTAAAGCCAAGGCCAGTTTAAACCTGAGCCCTGAATTGGTAATGGTGATGCTGCTCATAACCAGTCAGAGAAGACAGATTCTCCATAGAGAAGTGTAGGCTGGAAAGGACCTTTAAAGACCATCTAGTCCAATGCCCCTGCAATAAGCAGGGACATCTTCAACTCAGTCAGGCTGCTCATAGCCCTGTCCAACCTGACCTTGATTGTTTTCAGGAACAGGGCATCTACCACCTCTCTGGGCAACCTGTGCCAGTGCTTTACCAGCCTCATCTTAAAAAATGTCTTCCTTAAATACGGTCTAAAACCATTACCCCTTGTCCTGTGGCAACAGGCCCTACTAAAAGTCTGTCCCTATTTTTCTCATAAGCCCCCTTTAAGTACTGAAAGGCCACAATAAGGTCTCCCTGGAGGTTTCTCTTCCCCAGGCTGAATAATCCCAGCTTTCTGAGCCTGTTCTCATAGTCTCACCCAGCTGGACAGAGCTAGTAGTTTTCAGTAAGTTTGTAGGGTCTCCTGGTGAGTTGGACGTATATCCAGTGTCATCCCAGAGGATTCTGCAGTACCTTTGCATGCTGCTGTCCCCCAGCCAGTGGCAGAGACAGTAGGCAGATTCAGTAGTACACTGGGGTTCCTTGCAGTGCTTGTGAAGTCCCTGAGTTTACTGTACAAAGAAACATCTCTCAGACATGCTCCATGGCCTGTACTAATGAGAGACTTCCCCTGGATTACAAGCATTACAGCTCTGAAGGATCTGGGGTACTCATGAAACTGCAAAATCCCAGAGACTGACCACTTGTTACTAGAAGTGCTACAATACAAATATCACCTAGCAGAGGGGTTTTTTTAATGCTTTTGTAAAAGCCATTTCCCACTGCCAAGCTATGTGAATGCACCTGCTTCTACAGAAATGTGGGGAGAAAAGACGAGGAGCCTCAGGACTCTGCGCTCCCTCCACTGAAGTAGAAGTCTGTGATTCCACAGTGATTGAGTCTATAGAGCTGGCACATGTATGAGAGGCACTACACTGGAGTCACCCTTCCTCAAACCCCTGCACCAGGGACCAAGGACTAGAAAGAAGTGAAGTCACTTAGGAGAGGAAAGGAGCTCTGTTCTGGATGCTAATGAAGGTCCCATAGGAACTGGATCTAAGAATACTGGCCTATACAAATACCACACTATGACAAGGTGCTGGATGCACTGCACCTGGATAGCCCAAATTTAGACCTTAAGTCCAGGGCTTGTGTGGTTGGTAACAAGAACATACATTTGCAGAGAGGAGGTGTTTGCATCTTTGATCTCTCTACTGCCAGAGCAATACAAAAGCTGCAGGGAAAACATGACAATCCTCTGAAAAGCTTGGGGCACGGTCCTTCACGGAAAGAACCCTGAGCTCGTTCCCACTCTCTGGTATAACTTGTGGATTTGGGGCATTTGTTTCGGTTTGGTTTGGTTTGTTTTCTGATGGTGTCACACGTTTTTCAGGGAAATGCATCAACCCATCAAGGCTCAAACTCCTGCTAATTTCTTTCACTGGCATTTCCACCTTCAGCTGCTTCCAGAACCTGCCCTTTGGGTACTTGGATTTCTCGCCTTTCCATTTAATGACATTCAAGGCCGCCTTGGCCTGCTTCAGCTCCTTCACTTTGCTCTTCTTGATGGCTTTGTACTGCACTAGAATGACTTTGATGCTGCCCTTGGAGGCCATATTCTCTAGACCAGCTTTGAGCTCCAGCAGGGCCTGTGTCCCCTGCAAGACGTAGTTGGGGCTCAGGACAACAAGCAGACGTCGGCTTTTCTGGATGAAGCTCAGGGTTTCGTCTGTGACAACTGGGAGAAAGAAACATTGAGGTGGTTAGTGATACCCAAGAACATGCTGCTGAGCTGCTAGTGTGACACCAGGTGTCTCTTGAAGGGGACAGTAAATTCCCTTGGAGGCCCTCTCTAGAGACTACACTGGTTCTTCCCAACCCTGCAAGTAACTTCAGGTAAGACCTCCTACACCATGGCTGGTACCCACTGCCCCATACAGTGACATCTTCTATTCCCAGCCTCAGACTGCCTAGAGATGCATTTCCTCCTCCCTGTGCTATGTGGAGATACACAAGACAGCTACATCTAAAAGGCACTGTACTACATACCAGTGACACCATCTGATGCTGTGAGGTGGCCAAGAGGGCTGCTGATCTCATAGGCTCAGATTTAGCTTTCATGTAAGTGAGAAGGGGAAAAGAAGGCTTTCTGGAGCAAAGCAGGGAAATTGTCAGCTGAACAACACATGATCTCAAGGGAAAAGCTCAGCCTGAAGAGGTGTTGGGAAGCTTGAATGCCCATGCTTACACCCTCCTTTGGCAGATGTCCAGAATGACTCTGGATACTCCCTTTACTCCTCTTGCCTCAGCTTCCCCACATCAAACACACATAAATAAGTATCTACGCATCTACACCCTCCCTGAGTGCTGAGTGTCCTCATGGGTTAATTTGCTTTGGTAAAACTACAATCCTAACTCCCATTACTCATCAATCTGTTCCTGTTACTGTCATCTATGAAAGCAGATTAGAGCACTTTTAAAACTGAAAAGCAAACTGTTCTGAGAACTTCTAGTGAAGTGTCCCCAAAATGACACCCTTCGAGCTGGAGACAGGTCATGGTAACTGTGGATCTTTAATCTTCTAGCACCTGCAGGTAGACTGTCCTTAGGCACCTTCCTGTAATTAATGTGAAAATCCCTTGTAAGTGTGAACCCCAGTGCTTGTACTCTCTGCTGCAGGATCTCCCACTCTTCATTTACAAGGGAACACTCTAGACTGCTCAGAAACTACAATGAAGAAAAAAACAATGTTGACAGGCAACTTCATTTAGCTGTCAAGCACGTTTGATTAGTTCCTGTCAGCTAACTTCAGGGATAATCCACCTCCCACTGTTTCTTCATCAAGGACAACGTAACTCTACCTATGACACAGATGCACACTCTGGAGGCATGACACCAGCTGCCAAAAGCTATTTCCTGGCCCGCCATGCTTTCCCAAGATTAGTCAAATCCTGGCTAAGAAGTGACAGGGAAGCCCCAGCAGCATCGTGATCAGCAGTGCGGTGACAGGCCACTCCAGCAGTGCTCCAGAGGGCTGGCACTGCCCTGAGGCTGGCAGTGACTGACACGAGGGGCAAAGGTAGGAACGTTCAGGGGCAAGGGTGAGGGACAGAGAGTCCAGAAGATCTGTGCTGGGAGGAAAATGACACCCTCCAAAGTGAAAGGGGAAGGATAGCAAGGAGTGGCAGAAGGAACAGGAGTGAGATGGACATCTGGTAAGAACAGCTCAAAGCAAACCTGCTCTGATTCTGACATTGGCATCAAGCAAACTGAGTCTGGAAGGTGCTCTGCCATGTCATCCAGGCTCTCTCTAGAAGGAAGAGCATCAGGATTGCATCTGTCTCCATGTTCTTTGAGGCAAACTTACTTATTTACCCTAAACTTCAAGGTGCTTCTAGATCCTGGCAAGGATCAAGGAGATAAAGATTACAGATCCCAGACTGATTCTGTTTCCTTTGTCACACAGCTGGCTGAGACTCCAGCAGTCCCTCCTATCCTGCCCAAAAGGGACCCAAATGGATTCTCAGTACAGGTTCTGTTATCAGTGGGGTCCTGACTCAAAGGCCATGAATTCAAAGTAGGGCAGTCTGCACTGGCAGAAGCTCAGACTTTGAACTTTTAGTAGGCATTGGGGTCATACAGCCACCTGAGCCCCCAGGACACTGGAAACTGAGAGTGTTGGCTAGATTTGTGCCCTTGCTGTGGCACTTATGTGAAATTATGCTTATCTGGAGAGTTTCAAAAAATTCCATTCTTGGTGATTCCCTGCAGTCCTGCAGCAGACACTATGTCCAGAACCTTGTATGATTTAGCTTGAAATAGTGAAAAAAGACTACATCCTACTGAAGAGATGGTCTCACTACCTGCAACAAAGTACTTTTAATTACAGTAGTTTAATTGTATGCCGTATTAGACACAAACTCCCCAATTAACGAGGGTGAGTGGGAAGCACATTATCTTCTCACTGATTTTGGCATGGTGCTCTTCACATCTTCCTGAAGCAGCCACTCCTGGTTTTTACAGGCATTCACCATTATCCTCTGTGAGCTACTAGTCTGGTAGTATAACACTTCCCCTGCTTCTTTTCCTCTAGCCTTGACTTTATCTCCTGTTTTTAAGGCAGCTCAGAGGGCTTGCAGGAAGGTCAGTTGTCCAGTTCCTCATGTTGATTGATCAATCACTCCTGCACATCACTCCTGAAGAAAGCAACTGAAACAACCAACCACCATCACTTGCCCACCACAGCCTTTCTGGAGGCCTGGAACATCTGCAACACTGTCATGTAAAGCAAAAACATTAGAAGACACCGAAAGATTAGAAGATACCATTAATAGAGATGGGGAAAAAACCCAAAAAGTTAATCTGGACAGACCTGTTCCAAACAATTACCAATACCTCAAAGAAAAATAAAGAGAGGAGGTGCAGGGACCACAGCCCCCTGTGAAATACTCACTTCCCCCAGGGAGGCTGTCTCTGTCAAAGATACACAGCTTGTACCCAAACTCATTCTCCAAGACTCCCCGCAGTGTCAGCAGCACGAATTCCTCCTCCTCCGCGTTGCGTGCGTAGGACACGTACACATCATACTCCTTCCCATCTGAGCATTAGGGGCATAGAGAGACACAAATGGCAGAAGAGACACCTGTGATACTGCACATGCTGGGCCTTTGACTTGCTTCATGGGAAAAATGAGATATGAAGGCTCACTTTGAGCCCAGGCACTGCAGGTTAAGACACTTCAATTTCCATGGTTACCAGACAGCAGCGCTGCCTCTTTGACTACCCAGCCTGAACATGCAGGTACTCAGACACTGCTGGGTCGCTGAAGTTACAAAACCAAAGTAAGATGATCAAGCTGTTCTGTCCAGGCTCCTTTTGTCTTTTGACATCTTTGACACTGTTCCCTCTCATTGCTGTCTATCCACATGAGCAGTCCCACCAGACAGAGACTTGCACCCTGCCTACACCCTACGAGAGCTGCTGCAACCCTGTGGCAGGTTCACACCCCAAGCTGCAACGGCTTGAACACCCTCCTCCTCCTCCAGAGGAAGAAATCTCACCTCAGAGTCCCTAGCAATGAACTCCCAGCAACACAGGGAAGCTGTGGAAGAACTGAGGAGAGAAGGGTGATTTCCAGATACATCCTTTGGAATGCCTTCCCATATTTTAAAGCAGATCACTCTGAATCAGGTCAGGAATCCTTACACAGAGTCACCAGAGAAATCAGTGGCTTACTGAAACCTGGTGACTTATCTTGACCATCTAGATCAATGAAATAACTAGCTATCAGCAGGGCAATGCCCCAGGGATTCAGACACATCCATGCTTCACCTCCACAGAGAATGCAGAGGACTTTGCTCTCCTTTCCTCTGACCCAAGCCTGACTCCTCTTGCTCTAAAATGACCTACACAACTGAAAGCAGGTATAGAAATAGAAGGTCAAAATGTCATTATACTCTGAAGGGGATTAAAAATAGCTTACAGGAAAACCAAGGGCCTGGTCTGTAGCAGGATAAAATAAATGTAAACTCTCTATCACCTTACCTAGAATGGTTTCATCTGTTCCAAAATGAGCCCGATAGAAGAGGACCATTTCAAGCCAATACACATGATAGACGACAATCAGCACCACCACGAGCAGGATGGTCGCCCCCAGTCCACAGGCCAGCTCCACAGTGTACTTCGGTGCTACAACTGGGTCCAAAAAGAAAGAGGGGGTTGGGTTTAAAGAACAGGCTGTGCCTTCAGCTAGGCAGGAACAAATTTGTGTCACATGCAGCCAAGCATTACAGAGAAGCAGCCAGGAGCCAAGTTGGCCCTTCAGAGTAAGGTAGCCAAGCCAAGGCTTTCTAGCAGGAGACATGATAGCTGGCCACCCTGGAGTGCCCATGCTTGGTTGCTAGGTCTGGCTGAGCTGGCAGAACAAGTCATAGGACAGGCTCGACTTTGTCTCTGAACGAGACCCTGGGGGCAGCCAGATGGTAGAATGACCTGTTGATGGAAAAAACCTTCATAGTTCAAGCCACCTCATGAACATGACCCACTCAACAGAATACACACTCCTGGGGCAACATAACTGCACTTCTAAGAGAGCCAGATAAAGCTCATCTGCAGCAAAATTAAGGAAATGGTTACTATTTACACTCCTCATCAAACAGGCACAGGTCTTGTGGCTTGTCCCAGACTGACAGCAAGCATATAAATAGCCATGGCTTCATTGTTTTCTACAAGGGAAGAAGAATCAGAGTTCATTACAGGAAAGATGAAATGCTTGCAAACAAATAGGACAACCTGTGGACATCAAGCCAGAACATCACAGGCCCCCGTCCAACTCATACACTGTCTGTCACACCACTGATGCTTTTTTTTTTTTTTCCTACTAAATACAAAATAACTCTTCTCACTGTATCCCTGGGCAACTCTGCTGCTGGCAGTTGACATGCACACTGACAAACTGCACAATAAAAGCACAGTAGGGAGTGGAGACACCACCAAATTCTGATATTTAACAAGTTTCTAATAAAACTGAATTATAAAATAGAAAATAGAATGAATTTATCAACTTTTATTAAGTGATGAGCAGCTGAAGTACATGAGAAGGAGAGAGAAATCATCCAGGACAAGCAAGAAATGTATGTTACCTAATGTAATGAAAGAGTTGGAGCCAACATATATAGCCACTTGCTAAAAATTGGAAGGTAAGTGCTGAGGGGTCAGGTTCTGGCATGCTTGATGTTCCTATGCACAGTGGGACAGGCTGCAGTGAGCTTAGCTTAAGGCTGCTCTGCCAGCAACAGCTAGGGATGGTTCTTGGATTTTTCTGTGGAACAGAGCAGGAAGAAGAGGTGGTGGGTAACCACATCTGCTCAGAGAAAACTACCCAGGAGCAGATGGGACAGAAAGAGAGATGATAATACGAATCAGTCCACTAGAGAACAGCATTTAGGCGCTGTTATACAGAAAAAGAATGTGAATAATTTAGATTCACTTCTGCTACACGTACAAACATTATCACTCCAAAATTATTATGTATGGAGTAAGAACATACTGGCAGATGGTTTTGGCCTTTCTCATTTAAGTGTTTGGTCTGCTGTTCCTTCCTAAAGATCCAGAAAAGGTTTGTCTCAAAGGAATGGGACTAAAAAAGAAGGATAAGTGCCAAGGACAAAGAAGGACAAGTGCCAAGAAGAAAGAGATCTTCCAGTAAAGACCTCTGTGAACCTTCCTGTGCTCATAGGGCAGAGTAGAGCAAAGAAGGTGTCTGGCATGAGCTACACAAGGCAGGACAGCATTCCTTACAGGACAGAGAAGGTCTGACTTACAGTAAAAGCAGGTATTGAAGCTCTAGATGAGATTGATAAGGAGGCAGAAAGATCCACCTTAATCAGGAAACTTTACATAGCTTTTATTACTGAAAGGTGGGTCTGGGAAACAGGAACAAAATCCTTGATGAAAAAAAGACGTAAGGAAAACCCATACTGAACAGAACTGAATCAGTCCTTACCATCCATGCTGAGGGGGCTCTACCTAGACTGAAGCATCATCACAGCAAGGAATAAAACCACAGAGCACTGTGGTTTGACCATCTCACTCCCTGAGCCATGCCAACGAGTGCAATCTGCCTTCTAGAGGATGCCAACTGGTAGCTGCTGTGTCATGCAAAATCCTCACCCAATCAAGAAACCTGAAATCATTTCAAGCAGTCTGTCCCCTCAGGTCTGCTTCAGGTGTGGTACATGGATGGGATGAAGACAACAGACCTATCCACCCCTCTCTCCTCCCAGGCACTTGACCATGGTAGGGCATACATGGCATGCATTCTTTGTTCTCTGTCTCCAAGAAGTGGTGCGGTATGACAGCAAAGATGCAGCAGTGTGAATACAACAGACTGTGTTAAGCGAAAAGGCCTGATGGAATTCTTTGTTCCCTTACTGTTTTGCAGGGAAGGCGCAAGGCAGGACCAACAGCCCCCTCTGAGAACACCTCATTTCACACCCATGCTCTGCAAGTACCTTACCTTTCATGCGCACCACGGCCTGGCTCTGGTCCTCGCCTTTGGCATTCCTGGCATAGCAAGTGTAATTCCGTTTCAAGTCCTCTGCTGTGGCTTTTGCAACTGTTAGAGTCCTTATAACAGTTTTGTCTTCAAAATCTCTAGTAATTTCACTGTAAAAGAAAAACTAGAGTGTTACATATGTGAAACTGAAGCAAGTTCTTAGTGACATATATTCGTTTCCCTGATACAACTTTTTTCTTTAAAAAGACTAAAACCCATAAACTGACATTTATAAATCAATACACACTTCAGATTTTAATACAGCTGCAGCTATTCCATTACCTGATTTTCCTTAAATATTTATTTTACCACTCATAATTTTCTCATTGCAGCTGTGTCATATTGCCTTTTAGAGAAAATGGAAGTTCTTGCCTATAAAACGAGATCTCAGGAACTCAAGATTCAGAGCTCACGTCACATTCCCCATGCAATCCTGGATGAGTCACTTTGTCTCTCTCTGCCTGAATTGACCATCTGCAAAATGGGGATATGGTATTTCCTTCTGCCTTTCCTTTTTCTACGTTGGTTTGCAGATCAACTGGGACAGTGACTGCCTTCCACTTGTAATTCAGCATCCAGCAAACAGGACTTTGATCCTCATTTGGGTCCTTCATGTAATTGAATCTTTATTCCTCCTAACCGTTACAATGTATAATATTACATTTTTCTTTCAGCCTCTGTTTTTTTGAAACATTTTTATCACATGCTATTTTGGAACATTCCTCTAAATATAATTATCTGCCCCTGTTTCAAAAGTCTCACAATGGCACCAGCTACTGGCTTCACTACCATGACCTGAACAAGCGATGATGTGAACTGGTTAACAAAGCTCCCTCAAATCCTTCTGTAAGATGCAAGACTGTCCAGGTCTGGAGGCCTCCTCCTTAGAGCTTCTGGTGCTCATCACTGCATTGTGCAGGGGCTTCTGATTAACAGGGAAGCAGGGGACTCCACACACCCTTGGGACTCTCGCGTGCCTATATCCACATCACTCTGCAGGACCTGAGAGCGGATTAGATTCAAATGAAGGTTCACATTAGATGTTACCTTTGTGTGACTTTTATCCTGGGGTCTGTGATGTCATCTGTGTTTTTTCCATCTATGGTCCACCACACCTCAGTCCGGGAGTCCTTCAGGAAGGTGAAAAAAACCTCACAGGGCAGGATAAGGTCATCTCCTGGAAAGAAAGGACCACCATGAGACACTGCAAAGCAAGAACAGCACCACCCTTGTTTGTACTGTCAAGGGATCCCACCAGCTTGAGCTCTGCCTTCCTTCAGGAGGGAATGAGGCATCCACTTTCTGACATCTAATAACATTTAACATCTTGGACATGATGATTTGTGACAGATATGTAAATAGAAAAAATATCCTGCCTTCTCAAACGTGTAACAAATTCCTTGACTTCACTAAGTGACCCACCCAAAGGGAGATGCTCCATGCCAACCACCTCCTTGGAAAGCTGAGCAGTGTTAATCATCCCCTCTGCACAGGGGACAGATGGCATAAAGCAAAGGATCAGGCTCCACAAAAGCACTTCGGTGTGGGAACACTTCTTCAGGAATTTGACCTCCGCTCAAGATCAGACTTGGGAGTGTGAATATCTCTGTGATCAGCCCATAAGTGATTTTTACAGTGATTATTGAAGAGGTCTGACCTTCTGAGCCTAAAAACCTATACTTTAAAGCAACGACTCTAAAGCTAATCATCATCATTGGCACATTTATTACAGCAACATAATGTAAGACAATCTATTTAATACAGAGAATTGCTCCAAAGAGCTGAGTTGAAACTGATGGGGTGGGGGAAGGGATGTGGAACCCACTACCCAATGCTGCAAGGCGAGCAGGAGAGCTCCCATTAATTAGGAAGTAATCAGACAAAAAAGGAGAAATCAGACAAAAAAGGAGAAATGAGCAAGAAGTGGATAGAAGGCTGAAGCCACTATGGGGATGAATGAAGGAGGGTGGGAGCAAACCACAGCCAGGGCCAGGGCCAAGACAAGGTCCTACAGGAATTTTCCTAAGCAGCTCAGTGTCCCCATTTCATCTGCAGCTGCAGTCCTGCATCTCCATATCTGAATACGTGTCTTCCTTTATGCTTGCAAAAAATCAACTTTTAAAGCTGTGCTTTCCTATTCTGGCATTGAGAACTGGCATCCCACACTGTCTGCCAGGCAACTTGTGGTAGCTTGTGTGCTCTGTGAGGGAAAGCACTGAGGATACAGTGGAAGGGGAGAGGTTCTTTGCCTGGCTAGGTCTGCCTGACCCACAGGCAGGGTGTCAGGGCAGCAGTCAGTGTTGGAATTTACCTGCTTCCAGTTCGTACACAACTTTCTCATTTGGAGAGGTGAACTGTGGTGGCAAGGCCTTGTTTGGAGATCCTGCAGGAAACAACAGAGAGCCCCCCAGAGGGACCCAAACTTCATGAGAACCTGGAATCCTTGTAGCCTCATTCACAATGCCCTCGCACCCCACTGCACATTCCTTAATCTAACTTGCAATATAGTCCTGCTGCAGAGTTCCATGCACAGAGAAATCTAATTTTATAGTCCCCAAACTCAAGGCCAGACCCAGTCCCAACCTCAGCACACAGGGTTTTGAGATTCCAAGAAGATCGAGACAAGTTAACTAAAAAAGGACAATCCTACAAATAATGACAAGCAAAGGGCATTGAAGACAAGAGTGAGCAGGAGTGCCAGGGTTATGCATTCACACGCCAGCAGAGGGTACCCCTGGCCATCTCATGGGCTGAACCTCGCCAGCCTAAGCCTGGTCATTCTCAGTGTGTGGGGCATTTGACGTGGTGGCAGGTAATACCTCTAGTGCAACATGTTTTGGGCAGTCACACAAAGCTGACCCCAGCAAGAAGAAATGTACCAGGTCAGTTGAGTAATGGAGATTGAACACAACCACAAATGGATCCTGCAACAGACTCTTCTAGACGTTTTTACCACTTCTGCAGTTATCCACATGCATTTTACACATCTTAAAGTCATTCTTACCCACCACCTTCATCTTTATGGTTCTGGTGAGATTATATGTTCTTCCATGGTCCTTGAATGTCACAATGCAAGTGTAATTCCCTTTATATGCACTGCGGACAATGCCAATGACAAGCTTGGGCCCTTCGGGAGATCGTTCATAGAAGCCATCCACCGAGTTGCAGTTCTGGAGTCAGGCAGAAAAACACTTGAGTTTGGGATTCAAAAGTAAAGGTATTGGTTTAAATTCTACTACAAAGATCTGACCTTCAACTGTGAATACAATACTTGGGATCATGATGTAGATCAGACCCAAATATCATGAACTTTGAGCATGTTGGAATATAGATTGCTATGTTCACCTTGAAAATGAAGTGATGAAGCAGACAACCCTAGTGGTTTTATTCTATCTTAAACACAGGCAATTTTATAAAAGAGGGATCTCTAATCCAGAAGTACCTTTGCAATCAAGGTGAGCACCTCAGCAGAGTGAAGAGTAACAGTAACAAGAGACAGGAAGAAAATTATGACAAATGGATACTAAGACTAGGGACATGTCCCCATTGATGTCCATCTTTTGGGACTAATCAAGCTACCGTGACTGACTTCAGCTGAGGATGAGGCCCCAAAACTGGCAAATGGCAAATGAGAATCTGCATTACAGAAACCTTAATAACTCCTCTCTTTTTGCCAGCCGAGGCAGGAAAACTCTGCCAAATCCCGAGCTAGAGATCTTTTTCAAAAAGAGGTTATGCAGATAACATCTTGATTGTCGTAAAACCCAAAGATGTGCACATTTTCTAAGAGATTATTTCTGAGTGGTACATTTCCAAACCAGATACATCCTAATGGGGTAGTTTAAGACAGGGGTCATATACAATTTTTAATGATTTTTATTAGGCACGAGATGACTTGCTGCCTGAAAAATTACTTCCAAGGGGCTTTTTGTTTCATTCTGCTAATTGATTGCCGAGATGTGAATTTCAATGAATGATACAAGTAAAGCATTTAAACACTACTCGAGTGAAACTGCTCGTCTTGGATACAAAATTAAGTTTTTCCTGAAGGGGTTTAGAGTTGTGGTTTTTCTTTTGTGTCTCTTTTTTAAATTATTTTTTAAATGAGCAGATATATTTGTGGACAACTTGCTTTATTACGAATTCACTTATAGAGAACCTTTTATCTAGAAATCTGAAAGCACTTTGTAAGCAGTTATTAAAGAATTCACACCCATAACCCTCTGGCTGTACATCCCCTGAGAATTCTTATTCTCTATTGACTAAAGGCATCCATCTAGAGAAAAATAGTGAGGTCGAATTTAGTAAAACTGAGCAGTAATTCTGTAGGCAAGAGTCTGAGGATGGATGCAGACATACTCATCAGAGCAATACGGAGGGTGGGGTAGAGATGTCTCAATCTCCAGAAAAGAGATTTGCTGAACTGTGTCAAACAGGGCACCCATGGTCCTTGCAGAACCTGATTTTCTGAGGATTTTGGAAACAATGTGATTTTTATTAACTCTTTTTTAAAGAGTGAATATGAATTATAGTTTCTTTTACAGGGATAGTAAAAGGCTCACACAAGCAGGTCAGGCATACCCACATAACTGAACCGAAGCTCCTAAATCCCTGCTAGAGTATCCTCTTCTTGTGCATTCTGGTAAAAAAGTCTTCAGTGTTATCTGCCAATTCCCTTCCAAGTGCAGTTTTACCCTTTCACTAAATGGAAACAAAGCCCTTAAAATTAGTAAAGCTTCATTAACAGCATCATCACCGGGCAGACTCTGAAATGCAGCTCCATGATTCTCATGTCAACCACTGCTTTTTCACATACACCACTGCATTCCCCACTGCCCACGTAAGTCCTTCTTACCAAGTACCACTTGACAGTTGGTGTTACACTGGCAGGGTAAAACCCATCAATATCTGGACATATGATCTTCTGATTGGTGTGCTCCAAGTAGAACATCTCCTCAGTGGGTTTTATCGAATGGCTCACACAAGAATGCTGGTCTTTTGGAACAACCTCCAAAGGAAACGCAACTTTGCTGCAGTACGTTGTATTTCTAAGGACAGAGGAGAATCGGGCTGATTAGCTGAAACTTGTTTACTCCTATAGCAGTGGAATGAAATAAAAATGACATCTGCAATAACGAGCATCACAGCACTGATGAGGTAGATACAGCCTTAGCTGACTCATTTATAAATGGGAAAGAAAACCCCATCAAAGGTGGCCACGCAAACTCAGAAAAGCCTATAAAGATGACTAACAAGCAACATCCACTCCCCTGCTGGTAAAGCAGATCATAGGGTCAAAGACACAGACAAGAGACAACGTGAGTAAGATCAAAAAGAGCTCTTCTGTGTAGCAGATGCTACGTTCATTTTGTACCATACTTAGAGACACTTTTAATTTCCTAGAAGTCTGAATCTCATGAATCTTTGCCAAATTAGTGTGCAGTCAAAACATTACCCCTGCATCTGAAGCTATTTTTACTCTAGACATACAGATCACTTCTTAATGGTGAGTGCCTGTGGATTTTGCCATGGGCTCAGCAATAATATTTTCACGGACACTTGCAGCAAGCAAGGAGAGGCACACTCATTAACGTTTGCAGGGCTCCAAGCTTTATTGCGATGTAAATTGGCTCAGCACTGAGCGGTCTTATAATTGTAACATTCTTTTCCCATTAATGCTTATGCAAATGGTTGTCTCCCTGCAGAAAGATCTGGTGCTAACAGTGTAATTTCCCCACCTCCACAAAAGTCCTTCGATTGCGTTGAAGACAGAAGCTGCACCACACAACCTACCTGAGCATGCAGGTATAATTCCCAGTGTCATTGAGAAGAGCAGGCCAGAACCAAAGGGTGTCTTTATCCTTACTGATGTGATTGTCTGGGAGACGATAATTAATGGGCTCCTCCAGATCCCGGTCCTGGGCGATCCTGTACCAGATCAGAGTTAAGCCAGCAGAATGGGCTGTGCTATAGTTGAACTTCAAGAAGGTCTCAAAAAGTGGGCATTTGATCTTGGCAGGTTCCCCATCATAAATCTGGATCTGCTTCATGGTATCCACACCCCAGTCATCACACCGTTCTGCAGCCAGGAAGAACAAGGTGACTTAGCTTGCAAGTCTGCAGGAGAAAAACAGTTCTGCCCATGCTCCCCACGGCCCTTGATCCTGTCCCCATTAAAATCAGAGGTAAAAATGTAGTGTTTTCAATGAAAGCAAACTGGGCTTTTATAAATCAGAGCAAGAACACTGTGTTCATTTCTGAAGAACCTGCAAACTTCTGCTTTCATTTGTACACCTCCTACACTTTTCCCAAGCTATTTATCTCTCATCAGGACAACAGAATAGGATATTCCTGCATAAAACCTGGCTTCCTAGAGAGTTCCAAGAAAAATTAACAAAAAAAAAAATCTTATTTTTTGGATGAAAACAATGCCAGTGTGTGCACATCCATACACCATGATCTGAAGATAGGAATAGATGTGTTGAAATAAAAGAAAAACAAAAAACAAAAACACAAACATCAACTCTCTCCTAGAGCTATGGGTCACTGCCCCTGCCAGAAAAAGCTGGACTGTGGGTTCCAGGAGCAAGGAACTGTCTTTCCTGTGATGGATTCATGTGACACCTGTGCATACTACAGTAACACAAAGAGTACAAGCACTAATAAGTAACACAGAGCGACTGTTTACAGTGAAGTTTAGAAAGGGAGGCTGAGAGCCAGACGAGACAGTATGGAGGATGTAGCAGCAGGTTCTCTTGAGAATTTCCAGGCAATGCCCAGGTGCAATCCCCAAGCACAGTTCAACAGGCTCAGTGCGGCTCACAGCACACTTGGACTCACACAGAAACCAGTCAATGTGAGAAAAAAGCTGTACAGTGCCTTTTTTTAAATTACTTTTTAAAAAAAAGTATTCTCATTAGCAAATAGTTTCAGGACCAAAAGCACAGTCCAAATTGAATTCTCTTCTGAGTGGTCCCTTCCACTCTGTTCCTCCTACCCATCAGGATGTCCAGTTAGGAAGGGACTCGGTGCAAGTAAAGCACGGGACCTGAGAGCAACCTACACTGTCGGTGCCAACTGAGGCACACAGAGAAGCTGCTGGCACTGCATCTCCTGCCTCCCCACACTGACGAGGCAGAGCACAGCATGGCACGCTTCCCAGTGCATCTCTTGGAGCTGCTGGGAGGCATTTGCTGGAGCAGCCTGACGTCTGAGAACCCAAAATGAGTCAAACAGAAGAGGGGTGCGCTGCCTGCAGCGGTCCCTGGGAGCAGTGTCTCAGCACATCACAGGCTTACCAGAGACGACACTGCAAAGCCTCTCCTGTTTGCAGATATTAGAAGAACTCAGAGCACGAGGAAAACCAGAATACAATATGCTCTTTGAGCCAAATTCTTCTGAATTCTTCTGAACTGACTTCACAGGCCCAAAGCAGGATTTCTGGCGTTTATTCTTCCTTAAACAGACAGTGGGATGTAGCTTGGCCCCAAATTCATACTTAATTTAAAAAAGCAAGATGATAAACCTTTGAGAAGATAAGCCCACAGCACTTAAAGGCAGCAATGCTAACTCCTGTGGCTCAGCAATGGTTAGTCATAGGGAGGAGGAATCTGGGCCAGTAAGAATAGAAATGTTTTCTGGCGGGTTTACACATAAATGTAAATGCAAGCTGCACTGCTCCTCCTGTGGTATGCTGAACACCCATATGACAGGGTGCTACTTCTGGAGGAAGAGAACGAATTGGGCTAGGAAGAGGCAGTGAAGCTACCCAGAACACAAATATTTGCTTGTTGGAACTCCAAACCCAAGTCGCTGGAGAGTGCCATTGCTTATCATCTAAAAAACATAGATCTTTCACAACTGCACAGCACCTGTTGTAGTTTTAGCTAAATGGGAAAGATTTTTAGTACATTTTTTCATACCACCACATAATTCAGAGCATCAGGGACTGCCCTCCCCCTGTCCAAGATGAACTGGGGGAAGACTGTTCCCATCATCTCAAGATCTGCCAGAAAGGTGAGTGCCTGAAGTGAAGCATCCCAGGAACTCACAGGACAGGAGATAAAAACAGGCACACACCAGAACTGGAGGAGGGGGTAGCTAGGTAATATTTTCTGCTATTGTTGGGGGTTTTTGTTTTGTTTCTTTATGGGTTTAGTAAAATTGTTAGTTTTCCTTCTTCATTCAGACTCCTTGTAAATTCTACCTTGTCAATACTGGGGAAAGGGAAATAAAAGAAACAAAAGGAGGCTTTATCTCATCAGAGGCCTCACCTCCTGAACATACTGTCATTAAACCAAGACAGCATCACACACTATGGCTGCTACTACTGTCAGAGCCAAGATTCATTTTGAAAGGCCAAATCCCTGTTGGAAGCCTTATACCATGGTGTATAGTCACCAATCACCACCACAATCAAGGTCAATTGGAACCCGTACACTGCCTTAAGCTGGTGGGGTCACACTACTGGATTAGGTATGGCCAAGTGTCCATAAAGTAGTTATGAGACAAATGATCCTGCAGAAGCTGCCAGCTAACTGTATGATAAAGCATGGATTGCTAACCACAGATCGGGGGCATTTTTGGGGTAAAGAAAGGCTTTTCCCTCTGGCAGGAGCAAACCTGGGTCTGTAAATCAGGACACCCAGGTTCTCCTCCCTGTACCTGACTTTTCTGTCTCCTCTTGGGCTGCATAAAGGCAAACCATCCCTATTGCTTTAAGTGGCAGGACTGGGGAGGGAGAAAACTTTATAAAACATTACAGTACTGAAATTCTTAAGAGTCAAGATCAATGAAATTTGCCATCATGAGCAGCTCTTGCATTTTGCAACAGACTATAAATCAGCATTGTAAAACTACTTACCCGTTCTACCCGAATGAGTTATTGAAAATAAATACAACCATTTTTTTATTTTTTTTCTTTCTACATTTTTCAAAAGCAATGCACAGACCTTGTCTTCTTGGCTCAGGAAGAGATGACTGTTATTGTTTTACTACGAGAGCTGTACGTGGCTAATTCACCTGGCTTCAGGAACACTGTCACAGCAAACAGCTATTCCTAAGGCTCCCCACATGTGCCCTGCTCTGGGGTGCTGCAAGCTCTGAGCTGAACCCCAAACACAGCACATAACTGTGCTACACCCAGGCCACAGGAGCAGCTGTGCAGTGAGAGATCATAGGCTGTGCTTGCCACCTGGCTGGCAAGGACTGCTCCTGGCTGCCAGGGCAAAGCCACCCAGCATGGCTCTGAGGGCTCAGGGAGCAATGCCACAACCCATCATTCGCAGAGATGAAAGAAACAAAACAGGCTGCAGCAAGACCTCCTTCAGACATAAAACACCAAGGACAGAATCTGTGGTGCTGTGTACAACTTCCCTCCTCCCTGTGCCATGCTGACAGTAGTACAGCTATTTCTACTTTTTGGGGTGCTTTATGCCTAAGATAGCTAGGCTCTGCCTNAGCCAACCTGAACTTTCACAGATAGCTAGGCTCTGCCAGAAATGACATGTGAGGATTGCAGGGCATTCCTCACACACACCTTTGTGAGCCTCTTCCTCTCCAGCTGTGAGGGTGCTCTTCTCCCTGTGCCAACAGCAACCTCTGCTGTGGTGGCACTTCTACAACAGACTCCAGCAGAGGTGTCAAACCCAGACAGCTGGCTGCACTTCACACGCGTGCATAGAGAGGATGCTCCCAGTATCATTGCTATAATTTTATTTGTATCCAAGAACTTCCTGCAACATTTTGTGCCCCTTCCACCATTTTAAGCTCTATTGGATATTCAGAGCCAATTTGCTGCTAACATCAGCATGCAGCTACTTGGATGTCAGTCTAAACTGGAGATAGCCTGAAAAAAATGGCATGACTTCACAGTGACCCTTCACTGGCATAAAGCAGCTCCTACTATGAAAAAAAAAAAT
>VXBX01003097.1:658745-741110 GCA_013400415.1 Scytalopus superciliaris | reverse complement strand
TATATATATATATATATATATATATACACACACAAACACATTGATATATCCCGACTCCAGCAACAATATTTGAGGGAGCGTTGCAGAAAGAAGATGCAAGGATCCGGTTCTAATTGTGAGAAATAGCACTAACTTCTATGATGCTGTGCCCATTTGCAACAACCCACACTTGTTTTCAGTGGCTAAGCCTAGAAAGTGAGTTTCTTCTCTCTTGAAATCTCTTGAAACCTTTCCTGCACAAAACAGCTGCTGGAGTTAAGAGCAGCTCCTGATTAAATCAAGTGGGATCAGTATTCATGCTGTGACTTCAGAGATTTGCTAACAAATGGAAACTAGCAAGGAGATGGAGCTATAGGTAACTCCATGGTCCCTTCCACACTGCAGCAAATGGAGCACTACACACACACCTGAGGGACACAATAAAATATTCTAAAAATACACCATCCCACAAATGCATCTTCCTAGAAATGCCTCTGCAAAACACTTTTGAAAGAAGCCACCTTGTTCTCATTACCAATGAGGGGCACTGCAGATGCCTCAGCTGACCCCTCTTACTGCTGAATGCTCTGCAATCACACAGCAGGGCAGCCTATGACCCATAATACCTATCTGTGACAGACAATGCAGGAAAAAGGCAAGAAATGTTCCTGCTTGCACAGGCCTCCTTAGGAAAAGCAATGAGGATTATACAGGCTGGAGGGAGGCTGCACGGTAGAAGCATTAAAAGACAAACTGCAGGCAGAAGGATGAGGGTAAAGATGTCCATCTTGATTTCATATGCCTTGAGATAAAACCAGAGCAGGCTGTTGCACTCCTCCTCCTCTTTAATGCACACTGGGAACAAGGTGAACTGCCAAAGCTAACTGCAAGTGTTTTCCTTGCTTGGACTATGCTGGAAGCCATGTTCCTAGGGGCATCTACTACCAACACAAGGGACAGAAACCACTTCTGTTACAGAAACTGACACATCCGACCCATTTCTGAATCTGGTGCTACAATGCCCTTCAACACCAAGTATTCCAAAAAAGACTCCTCCCTCAGAAGTCAAACAAAGCTAAAGAAAGTGGCTTCTCCAGATGCAAAGTAGAAAATGAGAGGGAAAAGAAGTAATGTTGCTCAGCTGCATAAAGATGAAAAGAGACATTTCTGGAAACCTTTTCCAGCCTTTAACTTACTGCACTAATTTACTCACTTCACAGAATCACAGCATCAATTAGGTTGGAAAAGGCCTCTGAGATCATGAGTCCAACCTATGATCTAACACCATAGAACAACTAGACCATGGCACTAAGTGCCACATCTAGGCTTTCCTTAAACACCTCCAGGGATGGTGATTCTGCCACCTCCCTCAGCAGTCCATCCCAATGTCTAATCACCCTTTCTGTGAAGAAATTCCTACAAATGTCTAACCTGAACCTCCCCTGGTGCTTCTCAAGATGATGTCCCCTCATCCTGTCTCTTCTTGCCTGGGAGAAGAGATCAACCCCCACCTGGCTACAATCATCTTTCAGGGAGTTGTAGAGAATGGTAAGGTCACCCATGAGCCTCCTCTTCTCCAGGCTTCGGAACACAGCTCCCGTATGAATACCCACACCTGAGATGCAACTGTAGCATTCATTACAAGAATTCCCAGTCTCAAAACAGATATGAAATTGGTTCAACTATTTAGATTTTTTAAGAAGAGACAAACTGCTTAACCCATGAATAAAAAAAGAAAACCAGAGGAAAGCCACATCAAGAAATGCTGTTAAATTTTGTCCACAGTTTGGCATTTCTGTTCGGTCATTTTAAGCACTTCTATTTAGAAGAAAAAATCTCAATCACCAAAACTCTACCAGCTCCATACCATCTCTGCCTCTTCCCTCCCATGGGGCTACAAGCAAAAGCTTCTGCTAGTTAAAATTTCTATGAAGAAATAGTAAAGAGCCACCCTTATGAGAGACCATCTATCATGCTGGCACAAATTACCCTGTCATTTGCCAAACTGATGTGCCCTTCATAATAATTTCTAATTTTGGGAGGGGGCCTGCCTTGCATGCAGACCAGGACTGAACAGTGGCAGAAGGACACAAAGTCACCAATGCTGCCAACTGAACAACACTGGCAGTGGATGACCCCTGTTCCCCACCCCACTTCAGCTGAAGCATCAGATGGGGCTGCACTATCACAGAATGGTTTGGGTTCAAAGGGACCTTAAAAAACATCCAGTTCCAACCCCCCTGCTGTTGGCAGGGACACCTTCCACTAGACCAGGTTGCTCAAAGCCCCATCCTACCTGGCCTTCAACATTTCCAACAATAGGGCATCCACAGCTTTTCTGGGCATCCTGTTCCAGTGCCTCACCACCCTTATAGCAAAGAATTTCCTCCTAGTATCTAATCTAAACCTGCCCTCCTTCAGCTAATAGCTACTCTCCCTTGTCCTATCACTACAAGGCCTGGTGAAAAATTCCTCTCCAGCGTTCTTGTAGCCCCTTTATGTACTGGAAAAGACTCTGTGGTCTCCTCAGAACCTTTTCTTCTCCAGGCTTAACAGTCCCAACTCTCTCAGCCTGTCTTCACAGGAGAGGTGCTCCAGCTCTCTGCTCATCTTCATGCCCTTCTCTGGATTTGTTCCAACAGGCTAATGTCCTTCTTAGGCTGGGGACTCCAGAGCTGGACACAGCACTGCAGGTGGGGTCCCTCAAGAGCAGAGTAGAGGGGCAGAATCACCTCCCTTGACTTTCTGGCCATGCTGCTTCTGATGTAACCCAGGCCACATTTGGCTTTTTGGGCTGTAAGCACACATTGCTGGGCTATATTTCAACAGCTTCCTACTTTCTCCATCTGCCCCTGCTGCACTATCTTAATGCAAAGCTGGTATGAGTCAGCCTCCACCCAGGGAGCACAGCAAGGCCAGTGGTTAGCTTGATGCACAAATCAGCATCAATAAGGCACAAACAGCTGATCATGCAAAGCAATTAAGCGAGAACTAATCATTACTACCATAAAAAAAATTTTCCTCCCCACCATCTTTCAAGCTCAGTCAGCAAGAAGGAAGCAGAGGAAGCCGGGCTGAATGGAGGAGCTGTGCTGTGAGCACAGGAGGTACCAGCTGGGGCCAGCACCACGCGTGGGTGCACCTTCCATTTATGCCAGTGCCAGGAGCACCCGCGCTTCCACTGCAGCTTTCATTTCATACACCCACCCTGCACAAGACCATGCCATGCTCCCTGGCTCTGTTCTCTGCTCAGCAGCTGAGCAGGGCAGCATTCCCCATGCTGTCTGTATCCCACCTGACCATCCAACACAGTGGAGGGAGAAAAGCATGGAACAAAACAAATGAGATATGCCCTTAGCTGGAAGAAGAGGCATAGACCCAAACACTGAAATTGGTGGGAGTGACACAAAACTATGTTAGGCCTAGCCAAGATCAGCTGGCTCTCACCATTTGCTCCTACTATTTCTGCAGCAGTGACAGTGGTCAGAGAATGCCTAAAAACTGGTCATAGCTCAGCTGCCTTGAGGCTGTAGTTTTCTTGGAGGCTCAGCCCAGACACTGCACAAACTCTGCAGAAATCTATAGCCTGACTTCCAGTGGGAACACATCAAAAAAGGCTTGTCATAACCTCACTGTCTTTCTCTCACTGCCTCTCCGGCAGAGCAAGTGGACGTTGTCCTGGCACAAACTTCCTATCACAGCCCAGCCCCATCCATGTGGTTCTGCTGTGATGGAACTGACAACATGGTTTTGCACTTCTCCCAAGTCTCAGCAAATTCATCCTGTGTTGCCACTGAGCTGTGATGACCCCACGAAAGCAGCTCCTCTGGATGCTGCACAGAAGGATGGAGTCTCTTTCTCCCTGCCCAAATGCTTTTATCATTTAAATAGGCAGGACAGCTGAGAAAGGGAGAAGGAAAAGTACTTTCTGTTGCAGAACAGCTCATCATTTCAAAAAACACTTGTACATTGTCGTTGATTAACTTTAGACCCTAAAAGTCTAGTTTAAACAGGTGTGACAGTCTGTCCCTCTGCCAAATTCATGAAAAACAAGATGACTGCATAAACTTCTGTTGACTTCAGAGGAAGCAGCCAAGGCATGACATCCAAAAAACTGCAATGGAGCCCAGAGCTTCTGACTCTGAATCGCCTTATCTCATCAAGCACAGCCTGTAACATGGGGTAGTTATTTGTGTCTTTTAAAACTCCTCCACAGTGAGCTTTATGCCTTCACTCTCTATCTGTGCACAAAGCTGTTTACTGTATGTGACACAGAGTATTTTGGTTACCTCCAGCAACTGGGCCAAAAAAAAAATTATATTCAGATTTTTCTAGCAAGCTTGATATATTTTCCTGAAGGCTTTCTTTAAATTTGAGATCAAAACGATAAAGGTAGGGGTATGAACGGTTTCCCTGAAAGATAAGAGGAGCAAATAGCTACTTTCCGTCTCACTTCATTGAGAAAATTGTTGTGTGAAGCAAAGAAGAGATTCATGGGAGGAGGAGAAACACAGGAAACAGAACACCCCATAGCAAAATCATCTGTAGGAGAGGCAGCATGAAAAGGGGTTTACCTGATTAGCATCACCACTGAGCTAGGCTCTAGCTGGCAGGGGCTCTTCTATGCACCTGGGACAACAAGCTGGGACTTGACAGGTTCAGGCTAAACTCCTGGCTCTGCCAACAGGCTTACTTAGCTAAACCCATGCAGCCTGGTTATTGCAATTAGCCAGGTGCTCTGTTGCCTGCTTTAAAATACAGTCAACAATTCTTCACTGCCCATCCACAGTCTGCATTACAAAGGTGTTGCAGCAATTGTCCTCAGACAAGAATGGAAACTCAAAAACTGCAGCAGGCAATAAAATGCACCGTAAGGGTCTACGAGCCCA
This sequence comes from Scytalopus superciliaris, assembly GCA_013400415.1. Lineage (NCBI taxonomy): Eukaryota > Metazoa > Chordata > Aves > Passeriformes > Rhinocryptidae > Scytalopus > Scytalopus superciliaris. The sequence goes on along the minus strand of VXBX01003097.1, from coordinate 736,242 downwards.
GCAGAGTCACTTTTGTGCCATAAAATGTCCAAAACCGAGCACACAAGTGTGCAGCTGCAGGAGGCGGACGTGCCAGATAAGGTGGGGAGGAGACAGGATCCAAATCTCCCCCAGTGCCCTATTTGATACACATAGAGGAGCAAAAGTGGCTGTTCAATACCACATCAGCAACACATCCAAAAAGGGCTGCCTTCCTCCACACATTTCTGCACTTCAATGCAGATAGGTCACATCATGTTGACGCCTGCAAAAAGCTCACCCCTCACAACCTATTTCCTCAGCTGACAAGAAGCAGACGCGAGGTCTTATCTCCTCAGCAGGCAGGACTCCGGCTGGTGCAGAGGGAGGCTGGCGGCTGCGCTTACACGTCTGCACCCAGGTCAGCTGTGCTCTGCAGGTTTTACCTTTATCCCCTTCAGGGCTATGCACCTTTCAACACCCTCAGTGTTGAATAACTTCATGGCCCCAAGCATCATAAACTTCTACAACCACAGTAACTCACAGATGGGTATGGATTGTTATAAAATCACGTCCTAAATTAGGACAACAAGAAGCTGAGATTGGAAGAGTAGGAGGAAGTCAGGAAATCCCAAGAGAAAATTATGGGGGAGGGATTTAGTCTCTTTAGAAAACAATAATGCAGTTTAATCTATTTTTCTTTTGACTTTATGCACCAAAATAAGCTTCTCAGCTTCTGGGGCTGTCACAAATCATAAGGAAAATAAGGCCACTGGAACCCCGTCAGTAGAATAAGAGCTATATAGTAATATTCCTGAGGAGCTGCACAGGGCTTTCCATCTTCAAAGTGTTTTACAGACAGTAATTTATTAATCTGCAAGTTTCCCCTGGCCATCAGCAACTGCTCTGCCTCTCTGCTAAGTGTGACAGAGACACGCAGCGCAGATCGGCCCTTGGGAGGGACGGCTCAGGCGGTGGCTCTGACCTCTGGAGCCAAACCCCTGTTTCTTTCTTGCTGCAGTTGGAACTTCTCTGCTCCAGCCACCACCTGAATCCAGAAGCACTGGTGACATCTGGCACCTTGGAGGCAACTTCAGCGTGGGCAAAACTGGTGCCTGAAAGCCTCTGATATGGGGGAGTATAAAAGACATGTTCAAAATCCAGCAAATAACAACAAAGCCTGGAAAAAAAAATTCCGAGGACAGAAGCTCCTGGCTGCCTTACAGTCACAGCTTCCCATGCTGGGCATATTATTCTGGGTAGAAGCTGGCCCCAGTCCTGGGCTCATCCTACCACACAGCCTGTCTGATAGCCCCCAAGGGAGCTATCAGAGGCATTCCTATGCAAACACGATGATTCCTCCCACCAAAGGACTATTTATGCACAGCAGGTACCTCCTCACACTACATACATGTCCTTCAGATAATCAGCATGAGGCTGCTCCTCCTCTCATGGCAGCAATATTCTTCTGCTTTTGCAATTCCCTAAGACAATACTCCTAACCACGATCCTCTCCTCAGCCCTCACCCTGCAAAAGCTGAAAACTCTTGAAAGCAAGAGTGCAGCCTGCTTCGAAGAGAGAGAAAAATGGAACAAAGAGCACAAGTACAGCTACATCTTCTAAGTAAGTCAGTATCTAACATTGGCCAGCTTTGTTCAGAAACAAGAAGATAACATTCTTCTGTATTCATACTGGTTGGTATGTTCTTTGTCCAACTGATTTTTCATCTCTTTTAAGCCAGTGTATATTTATATGACTTTCAGTAGTGCCAAAGAAATAATGTTAAGACCAGAACTGGGGCCATTTGGTTTCATTATCCTTCTCTGGCTATCAGAACATCAGGTTCACTAAGCATCCTACAACACAAGTGCAGAGCCTTATTTCCATCTTAAGGATGGCTCTGCTAGGCAATGAAAGCAGAAGACCCCAAACACGATTGCAGACACTGTCCCAAAGGTTATGAGCAAGGAATTCAAACCCATGCATTGCAGATCACGTATATTCTCAAGACTAGAGAAAATTTACCCTTGTGTATAGTATGAAGAAATTGAAGGCTCAGGCACCAATTCAGTTTCAGACTCCACATCTTTTACTCTACACTACTCAGATCGCATTTCTTTTCTCGTACAGTTTGCACTTCCCTTCCAGCAAGTGATTTTGTTTCAGCACCAGCCTCCATACGCAGCAGAAAGAGCAGAGCCCAAAGAACAGATGTTTAGAGCCACAGTGCTGTAGGCGAAATCTGGGGGGGAATAAAGTTTGTGGATTTGTCTCTCCAGTGAGAAGCAGCATAAAGCATAAGGCTGAAGCTTTCTGACACACTGCCAGGGAGACTGTCAGCTGTACTGGCTGAACTGGATGGAAAGGCCATTTGCATCATAGCTGGAGCAGTGCTGGTATTTCATAGCTGAAATTTAGCAAGTGTTGGCTCCTCATCTCCTCTGTAAGCTCACAGAGCTTGGGACTCAGCAGAACTGGTACTCTGGTTTGGGCAGTCCCTGGTCACTGTTGCTGACCACATGGCTCCACCAGAATGGATGGCAGAGGCAGGAAAAGTGGCAGCAAATAATGATACAATTCCTGTGCCTGCCTGCAACCTTCCTCAGTCCAGTCTGGGCTGTAGAGAGAGCTGGTCCCAACAATACCGCATTCATGACTTAACAGTCAAAGCACAGAAAAAGATTCAGCTGAAATGACAAATCCCTACAAAGTTACACATGTTAAATACCCCAGGAGCCAGATTCCTCATTGAGAGCTACCCATCTCCATGGCCTTGCTTGGCATTAGGCAACACCAGGGCAGCCATGCACTGTGCACAGCCCTTCTGTATTTGTTCCCCATAACCTCAGCTCTGCTTCCTGCTCCTTGAAGAAAAAGCAAGCCCAGATGCTGTAACATTACCAGGGCAAGTCTAGTCTTGCATGCTGCTCTGTATTTATGACTTTGCAAGGGTGAAGCAAGCTCCAATCATCTTTTGGTGCCAGCCCCAGAAAACCCCACAGTGTAAAAGAGGGCTGCACAGACGGCTGCCCCTCCATCCAAGTACAAACAAACTATCCAAGCTCATCATGAATAACAAAAGATATTTTGATAGCCCAAACTGGTTTATGATGTCCATGGTACAAAAAGGACGCTCTGAATTGAAGAGTGTGTCTGACATCCACAGATGTCCAAAAAATTAAATGCATACACTGCAGTGGATTTGCAGGAGAAATGTATTTTAACTGATCACATGTCTCATGCATCACCCTTTGACACTTACGTTTTTGCAGTACTCTACAAGGGCTCTGATCACCCTGTACAGAAAACCTCTGCTACAGGAGGAATATTTTAAAAGTACTAAATACCCTGCAGAAATGCATGGAGGGTTCTGGTTCTGCCAGCTCAACTGGCATGAGCCTGTGTGACCCAAATGCCAGCATGTTCATTTCACAGCTCCCAGCTGACTGTATCAGCTTTTAGAGTAGCTCTAACATTTCCTGGGCAATCCTGATTCAATTGCACCTACCTCCCATTTCTGAAAAAGCCCAAGATGACTGCACGTGGGGTGTCGTAATGCTGCCTCAGCAGGAGGAGGATATTGCGTTGGTGGAGAGCAGAACAGCATGTCCAGAATCACATACAAAGCAGGGATTTTCCCAGCAAGCAGCAAAGATCCATGTCTCTGGATCCCTCCTTTCCCAGACGGTCCTGCTGTCTGGGGCTTAGCAGAGGGGAGCCAGGCCATATATTCTTTCTCCTTGGCTGTTTTCCCATTGCTCACCACTTCCACCCAGCCCCTGCCAGCCAGGATGGGACCTATTGAAGACCACAGGGTATTGTGAATGCCTGCAGCCCTTGGGCAGCCCAAGGAGGAGAAAACCCTCCCAGCCTCTGCAATGAACACTGCACTGAGATGAACCTTGCTGAGGTGCACGTTGTAAAGCTGGCCATGATAGTTCAATGTAGTCCAAGAGGGAATGACATAAGAGCTGTTCATCTGCTCAGGGTATTATAACTGCTTGTTTGCCAGCACTGCAAAGGGACAAAGGTTCATGGCAGGACTTGTCAATGCCCTGCACAGCCCTTCTTGCTGAACATTCCCCCCCATAAAACCAGTGTCTGTTCTTCCCTCCCTCCCCCTTTCCACTCGCCTCCTGTAAATCATGCTGTCTCCTTCCGCCCCCAAATAGGAAGTCCGGAGCCGAGACATGCACAATCTGCCTCTTCACAAGAGCTGGGCTGAACGCGTGCCAGAGGAGCTGTGAGCATGACAACATATTTCCTGTCAGGAAAGTGACTCAGTGTGACGGGTATCAGAGCTCCTCTTACTCTAGAAGATCCCCTCTCCCCTTGCATTGCTGAGCCATGAGTCAGAATTGGAGAGCTGAATCTCTGTCCCCTCCGGATCCAACCAGGAATAGCAGAGTTCAGGTTCAAGCCCGGGTCCTGCCTGCAACTCAGTGACAAGTCAACACCAAGTGCCAAATGCTAGTTCCATCCACCAGAGAAGGGGGATAAAGATACTGCTCAAGTGGGCATTATCTTGAATTTGCAAAGCCGTTTTAGGCTGAGGTGATGCTTACTGCTATTTGTTAATGAACCCATTTACGCCACACTCCTAGCCTCTATACATGAGCATTGTACAACACCCCCACATAACTAACATTGTATTCAATACTTTACTGAAGTATTTTACACACAACTATTTAATCCAGAAATACTGTAAACACTTAAAACTCGCTGCAGACAGTTTTCTTCTCTGGCCTCAGGCCAGCTCTTCCCACAGTAAGTGGGCAGACCCATTGTGTGCCATGTCCTTACCCGAGCCTCTGCCGAGAGTGACCATGGACAGCCAGAACGTAACCAGCAGGACACTGACCATCTTCATCCTGTGAGACAAAAGCAGAGTGTCTGGTTATTTGACACTGTTTCATCACTCCAGGCAATATTTTAACTCCGAGTGTATGTGTTTAGTCCTCCATCCCCCCAGTGATCCTTTAATTCTGGTATGTTCTTTTTTCATTTCATTAAGATTCCTTAAGAATAGTATCTGCGTGGCAGCATCGCTCCGCCTGCAGGCAGCTTGCCAAGCCTGGGAGGTGATGGCTCTGAAGAGGACAGCCCAGCTCACTGACTGAAGTCACTGGAATAGTCTGTATCCAGGAGCACAAGGAGTAAAATAGATGTTTGCAGACTAGAAATCCCAACCTTTGACTCCCAAAACACCGTGGTCCTTTGCCAAGACCTCATTCTGCTCATTTCTAAGAACAAATGTGCAGAAAGCACTTGTGGCAGTGAGCGGCAGCTGCAGCACAACTGCACTGAACACGTGTTCAACAGTTCAACAGGACAATCACACCGGTGCAGTCCAAACTGGCCAGGTCTGCTGCTGGTGACCTGCAAAATGGCCAGCTGCCAGAGTCCCGACTGCTTCACTCTGTTCCTACAGGCAGTGGCAGCAAGGCAAGGCTTCACCAGCTCTTTCCAGTTAAACCCTCCTTTGGAACAGCCACCTCGCAGGAGTAAACAAGCATCAGGTTTGTATGCTTTTCAGAAATGATCTGAACAAAGGCTTATACTTTCTAAGCAGCTCAGATAGGTAAAAAACAATCCCAGACTTTTCCATTCCTGCTACAGAGCACAATTTCCTGTAATTTGAGATAAATGTGCATTGCCAGAGTTCCACTGGCTGCCTGCTCCAGTAGCTGGCATTCAGTTCTCAGAGCTGCTCACTCGCTGGAATTAAATTTCCCTCTGTTTTCTAGGTTTTTCAGGATGCAACTTATAAGCTGGTAGTCATGAAAACTGACATCTACTAGATGTTCTCATTAATAGGGTGAAGGTCGTGTTTGATATTCCTGGGTGCTCTCAGATCACAAAGGGAGAAGAGATGGTTAAAAGGCTGAACTCCATCAAAGCATCTCAGCTCTGCTGGGCAGATGCAGTAATGAGCATGGTGATACTGTCAGGAGTGTGCTCCTCAGATGACAGGAAAACCTGCTTCATCAGGGTGGGTTAAAAGTGTGGGGAGAGAAGCTACAGAGATCCCTTAAACACATTCCTCATAAACCTGCCCAGAATATATGCAATACACAGAAGGGCTTTGAGCATAAGCAGAGAGCACCTCAGATTGCACAGATTGCAGAGATTAACAAGAATGGGACACGTGAACTGTACTTCTCAAAACCCAGCAGCGGATATTGAATCCTTCCTTTTCAATGCTTACATCTGAAAAGCCTTTGTGCAATGCTTTCTCTCTGCTGGGCTCATCTCAAAGAGACAAAGGAAATCTGGAGCAAGCCTGCTCTTCCCTGCACAGTCCATGCAAAGGGCTGCAGATTGCCTCCAAAGCCATCAGGCTTTCAAAAATGGGCAAAAAGCAGGGAAGAAAGTGTATTTTCTTCCCTGGGGTCCAGTTGAGAGAGCTGTTTATCCCCTACCGCCTTCCTCCAAACTGAAATGCCAGATGCTAATCAAATCCTTCTCTGCAGTCACCTACAACCAGCTCCCAGTATTACTTAAGAAGACTCCATAGGGAAGCAACATTAAGTACTCCCACCCCCCAGAAATGCTGAAGATAAAACATCTTATGCCATCAGACTGGACAGCAAGAACCAACGTGCTGCACTTCCGGCAGGAATTCAGGAACTTTTGTTAATTGAGATGCTTGAAGAGAGGGGGTATAAAGAGTAGTGGGGAATCATTCCCAAAATAAACATCCCTCATGGTTCCCTCTCCATTTGTCATTAGCTAAATGCACAGTGTCCTAGCTCACCCTTATTTTCCAGTGATTCTCTCCTGCATTTTGCACAAATCAGACTGAATTCAGCTTTGAAGCAAGCAGGAACAACTACTGACTTCGGATGAGTTTATCTTGTATAGAGCAAGGCCATTTATGTGGCCCGAGGCCAAAATAAACTACTACATTTCACTCAGTGATACATGAACTCTGCAGCAAGCTAATATTTACATCCATTAGCTATGCTCACAGGAACATGCTCCTTTCAACTGTCTCAAAGAGCCACCAAGTCTCTCTTCCCACGAGCAAGGTATCCAAGATTTCCATGCTCTGCCTGCTAGTAGGAAAATCCTTGTTTCTTGCTCTACCCAGCTATAAAATCAGAAGCCTTACACAAAGTGATTTACTTCTGGTTCATTCCAGGCTTTCCAGAGATCTTATCAGTGCAGACAGATGGACACAGAGCCTGTCAGATTACAGCAATTTCTCCATTACAAAAAAGGGATGCAGTTGACCACAGCTCTGGCTGCTCTCGCACTGTAAAAAATGCACGGGGTCATGGAAGGTATGTGCACAGAGTCAAGGGCTGGTCAAGTGAGCCATCACAACCTTCTGGATGCCCTGAATCAGGCCAGCATTTGCAAGATGAGATAAAGGAAGAGGATCCTCCCCTTTTGGTAAAGAAATGGAGAGCTCACACACTCTATGAAGAAGATAAAGGGGACAGTAGGGCAGGATAGCTTCTGCAGTCCAGCTCCATTCCTGTGGCATATGACTACTCAAAATAAACAAAAAACAAACAAACAAACCCACAGAAAACAAAGCTACAGGATCTAGTGGTTTGTACTAACACTATGCAGGGACAGGTGCTGTGTACTAGTGCTGCTAGCACTGGGATGCTTTGCTTTAGGTTGCCCCAAAACTGACCTACCCCTATAGAAAGGTCTCCCCACAGCAGTTCTGTGGTCACACAGGAGAAAAGCACTGCATCCAGTCACAGAGAGAGGAGGGTGGGTTTTGCAATGCCCTTGAGAACCTGACACCACAGGACTACAAAACTTCCTGATCTTGCCAGGAACGGAAGAGTTTTCTCAACCTATTCGAGCAACTCACTTCTTTGTTTTGTCACATCAGAAAGCACGTTGTCATTTTGCCTGTATATGATGCAATTCTGGTGGTGTCTCATGGACTCTTTACGCAATTTGGTAGCTCTGTGCTAGAAAACCAGCATCTCTGGTTGCAACTGAAGGAGCCAGAGGCCAGGGTGTGCAAACCCAGGCAGCAGCAGAGGGGTTCACCCAACTGCATCCACCCAAAGCAAATAAAAATAAAAGCAAACACAAAAGGGAGCCAGGAATAAAATCAGTGAGCAGAAGAGCTTACCAGCTCAGAAATCACACCATAGCTAGGAAGCAGGCAATCAGAGCAGACAGAAGACAGCTGGAGAGCTCTGATACATTCTTAGCACTTCAGGAACTTCTCACGAGACCAATATACTCTGAGGTGTTCTTAATATCTCCATAAATTAACATTTCAATAATAATAATTCATAGAGCAGTTGGGGAAAGTGATCCATCACAGCCATTTTTTAAAGGAACTTACTTGAAATGTTCACTTTCTTTCAAACCAGAAATTGTTCCCTTTTTGTTCTGAGCACTTTGTTCTTCAAACTTCCACCTTCTGTTTACTGAGGAGAAAAGAAAAGTCGGGTGGGGGGAAACACAATCATGGAAGTGTCTCCTGTTCTTAACAGCAAAGATGGTGGAAAGGTTTGGGTTTTTTTCATTTAATACTGGTCACATGTGGCATTTCAGTCAGGAAAAAAACAGGAATATTTTCACATAAAACACCTTTTAATAAAGCACCCTTCCCAAACAGACCTCAGCAAGGAATCGTTCACTCCTGCCTTTAGCAGCATGGACTCCATAAATCCTACACACATTCCAAACAATTATAAAACCCAAGACAGATGTCAAATAATTAATGAAGAGAGCTGCACTCTAAGTAACTACTGCATGCCTATTCCCAAAGACACTGTACCAATTCTACAGAACAATGCTGCATTTTTCAAGAAAAATGCCTTTGTCCCTCCTAACCATAGGCATCTAGGGAGAGCTGATAGGTTAGGGAGAGCTGACAGGATTTTAGCTTTTCACTGAGAAGTCACACTGTGGCCCACAGAACAAAAGCACCCTTCAAAACCTTGCCACTAAGTGCTCTGGCTGAAAGGGCATTTAAAATAAAGCACTTTCAGAAACATGAAAAAAAATTACTTCAGCCAGAGCAGGTTTTACATACTATTTTCTTTCTGAAATCAGAAATAATTGAAAGCACAGGACTGGCCCCAAAAAGGATGCAGACACTGGAAGGTTTGCAAAATCCAGAGTGAGCTATCTTAGGAAATGCTTTTCTTCTATGCCATGTGGACTTGAGGATGAAGGTTGATTGATAGGCTGCAGAGTCGGGCTGGTGCTCCGGAGAGGCACAGCTCCTCTGCTCTCACATCACCACACACTCACAAGCCCTGGGTCCCTGCATCATCACACAACAGCATTGGAGAAGGCTGCTCCATGAGTTTGCTGGATTTTCTTATGGGGAAAATAGATGTACAGTTCAAGTAAATTCAAAGAATCTGAAAGGTTGACAAAGAGCAGCCTGCAGAAGCAGCTGCAGAAAAATAACAGCAAAAGCACTAATGGAAAATGGGGAAAGGCCCTTCAGCCCTCCAGGAAACACTTTTGCTTTTTAGTATGTGCAGGAGTAAGTCGGACAAAAGGGGGAATTACTGTAGCATAAACCATCTTGGTGCCACTTAGCCAGGATTTGCGCAGTTCTCTCTGACTCTGCCTCTCCTCCAGAGGCCCTTTGGGCACTGCACAGCATCACCCTTTGCTACGGTGTCAGTGGCTCCACTCTGCCCAAAGGGGAGCCACTCCTGCCAGGAGCTCACCAGTCCTGTGGACAGCCCTCCAGAGGAACGGAATGTTCTGGGGGATACAGGCTGAAAGACAAGCGACGGGCTTCAGAAGTCCAGCCTTTACTGCTCAGGAAGAATAAACACACTCATTACAATTTTCATTCCCAGACAGCTTCCAGGAACAGAACAGGGAGGAATCAAGAAGCAGTTTGATGATGAACACCATAAGCAGCTCAGAGCACTTTCCCTACTCCAATGTATGCTACGCCACACTCATCACTTCAAACACAGGCACGCTGACCAAAGGGCCCCAACCCTGTCCTCGGAAACACATTCACATCTTCCTTAAGGGCAGGGAGTCCAATTTATCTTGGCAGCAGCTCCCTAACAGCCAGGCACATTTCAGCAGAAATCAACCAGGGATGAAGCCTGCCCAGCAATCACAGATATTGCAGGAGCCGTAAGTGTGATCCAATCAGCACATCTAATGGTGACAGAACTGAGGATGAGCAGGGACCTGTATGATCAACACTAGAGTCCTACTTCTGCCAGGGTAGCTGCACTCACCAGGCTACTGCATTCTGAGAGCAGAGCAGGCTGAAAGGAATTTGTTTTGGAATGTTTCTATTATAAAAGTAATTTATGTCCTCAGAACCAAAGAAAATGTTCAAATTTGAGCAGCCTGAAAGTTTTTCACCAGCTAGAATCACAGCAGATATTACACACCTGCTTTTGCAGAGGGGGAAAAAAAAAATAAACTAGTGGGAGTCAGATGGAAAGTTGCCCAGGTGAGAGGTGTCCTCTGTCACCAGCACAAACCATTTTCTGTCTTGCTTGGCCAGAGTTGGACACTGATACACAGAACCTGGTAGCATGGGCTCCCAGAACTGGGGTGTTACAATGCTCAAACACAGCTTTACCACCCAGGTCTACTGAGTACCCTGAAGAGAAGGGGTGAAAAAAAAAACCCCAAACTAAAACCAAACACACAACAGGAAAAATCTGGGAACAGGCTTCTCAGTCAGCTCGTTGCCAACCAAGGACATGACACCAGGCATCCAAGGTGACTCCATTTGTCTGTCACCCACCTCAGCCCCTCCCTGGCCTCCTGCCTGCACACCCAGGCCAAGGATTGCAGCCTGATGGCTTTTTAATATTTAATTTTCACTAAATCCCCAACATGTGGAGGAACTAATTCAGCAGTATGCCACTCCAGAGTCACCATGGGAGGTGGTCCCAAGCTATTTCTCCTTCAACAGAGCAGCACAAACTGTAGCAGCAAGGCTGCCCTTCCAAAAGCACTGAGAGCTCCCTAGGGCAGAGCAGGCAGCAGCCTCACCTCGAGCTCAGGGGCTTGGGGAAAACTGCAGAGATTTTCGTTCACAGTGAGTCATTTCTGGGAGCTTCCTTGGTAGTGCAAGATTTGCCTCTGCCAGTGCCAATGTTTGGGACGTGCAGGCAATTGCAAGGCAGGGAATTTGTGATTTGCTATTGGCATTTAGATACCATCTCCTGGCATCCTTTTGGCTCAACAGATTTAACACTAATAATCAGAATTCTGATGAAGCAGCTATTTTTCTCCCTCTCAAAAGGAAAAAAGTGAAATCTAGGCATGTGGAAAGAACGTGGGGTGGCTTGAAAATGTGTCTGAAGAAACTCACTATCCCCTGCTTCCCTTTGCAGTTCTCCTGGGGTCCTCTCAGGACTTGGCAAAGCAGAAATGCTACAGATCTTACACACTTCTCTGCTGGAACCCAGGGTGCCGCTGATTATACTCTGGCAGCTATTCAGCAGGCAGAGCACACTGCATTTCATACATCAAAAATAAACAAGCTCAATAATCTGTCGTATCTACAAAATATGCACACCTGGACACGACAAATAAACAGCTGGGACTATCGCCTAGAGATCTGTGGAGTGGGCTGAAGAGGGGCAGGTAGAGCCACAGCTATAAAATCAAACAGCACACATTACAAATGCATCTACACTGGCCACCAAGCAGTTCAAACACTAAGCTACAAGAGCACTTCTGTGCTCAAGCAAAAGGTATCCAGCCAAGATAGTCTATTTTTTAAGTCTGAATAGCCAGGGAATGAAAAGTTTCCAACAGAGCTTCAAAGAGAGCTGAGATCTTCCATGAAGCCAGACACAATGCTTCTATTTTGGACAGCGATGTTATAGTGAAAGGAGAGTTCTGAGAAATACCCATATATTGCACTACCATAAAATAAACTGACAAACTAATCTTGCACAGAAAAAAAGAAATCCGCAATCAACATTGCTCAGAGACTTGAAAAGACTTAAGGAATCCAGAGTGAGATCCCTCCCTTGCTGGAAAAATTCCAATTAGCTCTCATGGAGCACCTGGAGACAGACCTGACAACGAGCATTTAATTTACACATTCTGCCTCCCGAACTTTTTAATCATTTTGCAATGTAAGCAGCTCCACTACCCTCCCTAAGAGGTTGTTCCACTGCCCTGGTGGACACAGCAGCACATCCACACTGTGCAACAGACTGAACAGCAGCAACCCCAAGCTAGCTCAGCCCAAGTCTCTAAATCCAGAGAAAACAATGCAGATTCATGCAGGTTTATCAGCTGGGTTTACTGCCTTTCACAGGACCAGTGTGACTCTCAGACCCCAGAGCAGCTTTCCCAGGAGAGGTGCTCCCTCATAAGCCCAGCCTGGCACAGCCAGTGCTCTGCCCACTCCACAGGGCCACCGTCACACAGGGGGCTGCAACCAGCCCTGCTCAGCACTAGCTGCAATAGGGTCTCAGTCTCAAACACATGCTCCAGGAGTTTCTTTTCCCTAAGTTCAAGTCCTTGCTGCCAGCTACATGCCTGTTCCTTCACTTCATCTCCTACCCTTACAGCCCTCACTGCTTGCAGACCAGATTTCCACAACGGCTGCTCTGTATTCAGCCAACACCTTCCCCTTCTTGTTCCTCCAGAGAGGGACACAGCATGCAAAAATCCTCCAAGCACCACCACGCCCCAGAGCACATCATCACTGTCTTTCACTTCCCTTTCCAAGAGTGTCACAAATTCCTCAGGCAGCCTGCAATGTCTCCAGCACCACAGCAGGTTTGCCCATGCTGCTGCCAGTGGGGAAGACCCAACTCTCCCTGCAGCATGAGAAGGATTTCCTCAAGTGCCTCTTGGTATCCTAGGATGAGCAACATATTGAAGGGTAAAAGCAGGTCAGATGAATTTTTCAAGTTTGGGCCACACAACATTTCCACACCTGGTACTTATATTAATCATGTTAATTTAATCCTATTTAGCCTTATAAGTAAAAGCAAACAAGAATAAGACATCAAGATGCTTCTATCCCTGTCCTGCAGCTCAGACAGGCTGTTTTAAGTATACTTTACACATCAATCCATAGCAAAATTTAAAGCAAGATAAAAATAGAAAGCTTGGGAGCTACCAGCCTCCCCCAGGACAGCACTCCACTTATAAGCAGTTCTCCAGAGGTCCTTCCAGCCTTCCACATTCCCAGCCCACTCACTTGGTCCTCCTGGTGACTATCAGAGCAGCTTGCTTTTGCACACTGCCCCTTCCTGGTCAGCACACTACAGCTGCATTCTGCAAAGGGGACTAGAAAAAGCTGGGTACACCCAGAAAAAAGGAGGAAAAGACAGACAGAATGAGACAATCCTTCCCCTGTGATGTGTACTGCATTTGCTCCCCATGCCTCTAACATTTCCTTCTGCAAATACTCAGGTGCACCATCACAGGGAACTTGCTCGGGCTCTGCCTGCACTGACCCCATCAGTGCAGCTCCAAATTCAGACTTCAAACAACAGCACTCTTAATTTTTAAGTCCTGGAGCCTCCTTTGAGAAAGTTTGCTCTGTGACCCACAGCACCTACACAGTGGGAAGACTGAGATGGAGCTGCAGGCAGCAGTATGTAGTGACTGTCATCAATATTAATTATTTGGGGAGAATATGATTGATCTCATGAGGGCAATGAATTCATTTCTCCAGCTGAATGACAAACAAAAGGCAATACATTCGCTGCTGACATTTCCAAAGGCTACAAGGAGCAGTGACACAAGGAAATATTGCTGTGCATTAAAACCCTGCTGCAAAGGGTGAAAAATCTGAAAAGCCTCCAAAATTTTCATTTCTGAGCACTTTCAGTGCCAGGAAGTGGATGCCTTCGTATTCTGAAATCTGCACTGACCCCAGCCCTGCACTGGTTCACTTCTTTGCACTGAGAGGAAGGAATCACTGAGTGTCTTGGGAGAGCTGGGTTGAGTTTCCCTCTTGCTCTCTGACACTTCATGTCAGCAACTACAGTCATCGCACCTGTCAGACAAGGGGGGGAAAAATAGCTTATAAAGGGGACAACACTACTTTCCTGTGTAGACACAACCCAGGGCTATTCAGCAGTGCTGAAATGCAAGAAGCTGCTCCCCTGTGCAATGGGACAACAAGAAAACACAGTAAGCCTGGAGAAAAGCATTTCCAACTCTCCATGACCTCAGGTCAGGGTGCCTATGTGTGTGCAACCTCCCAGGAAGATAGAATTAAACAGCCTCCCTAAATTCCACATAGCAACATGAGAGAGAACCAGGAAGGTGGATAAAGATAAATGCACTGAGATTGGAGTTATTTTTTTCATAAGAATGGATATGGGGAAAACCCAGTCCATGGGAATGTTGATCTGGTGCAGTCTGAGTTGTGTCATGTCCCTCAGTCATCCCAACATACCATCTCTGGTTCAAATGCAACCAGCAAAATTTGTAAGAGCAACACATTTTGGGATCTAGTAGCACATCTGGGCTCATTCAAAGAGGCTGGGTGGCCTCAAGACCTCCACAGTCTGCTAGCTGGGTAGCAACATACATTCTTGTCCCATTACCAAGACCCCTTCTTAAAAACAAGGGCAGGAAAGTGTCTGTTCTTGAAGGAAGAGTGGGGAGGCAGCTACTTCCAAACTGAACAAATCCAATTATTTGTATTACAGTGAATTTTCATGCCTCTTACTGTCAAAATCAGTATTTTCTAATTATCTGAGCTTTGACTCAACAGATTGCTAATGCACTTATGTAGGTGGGGCCCTGGATGGTACTACAGTGGGAGGGAGGCGACATTGTTTTACTTTTTGCAACACGACTAACCTCAGAAAAAAAAATAACTGGAAATTTGAACTCTTTACTATGCCATTTACTATGCGTCTGTAAATCTCCAAGGTTGAAGATTTTAAATCAGTCTACTAGTTTAGGGCAGAAATAAGAGTTTCTGGTTAATGTACATGAAACCTCTACGCAGGCATCAGTCACCAGAAACAGTGCATGAAAAATTGTAGTGCCTCCCGGATAATCAAGCATTAGAGAATTATAAATGGTTGTCCCCCGAACTGAGTGCATTAGTAGAGGCTTCTAAAATCTCTGCCTCTGTTTCCCCAGCCACATTTGCAACAGCCTCTCCCCACCTCACACCACAGCTGTGCATCTTAATGCCTCTAAAGTGCTTGGAGCTGCTGAGATGAAAGATAACATACGAGTGCAAAGTACAGATTAATTCTCTGAGCTCAACAGTCGGTGGAGCTGATGGGGCTAAGTATACCACACACTCTTCATACAAAACTAGGGTTCTGAGCCTGTCGTAAACGGTAACCACTTAAGCAACAGTTCCCTGGGAACAAGTCATTTTGGGGCTGGTTAGTTGGGCACATGAAGCCTCAGCAGAGGGGAAACCCAGAAATACAGCATACCACTATGAAAAACAGATGCTTTTCCAGAAGGTCTTAATCACATTCCTACAGAATTTGGTAGTGAGATTTCAACTTATTTCTGTTAGAGCTGTTCACATTTTAGCAACCACCACATTAAGAACACAGCCAAACATAATTTGAAAAGCTGTTTCCATTTCTGTTTGTTTTTTAAATTATTAAAAATCCAGTTTAAATAGCACAAAGAAAAGTTTAAATTGAGCAAGATAAGTTTTGGCATGCTTCCAAGTAGAAGGCAAACCCCAAAATGTTATTGCAAATCCAACAGATGGGAGTTATTTTTCATTCTTTAAAATTTCATTGCTTTGCACTGAGATTAACTGTAATTAGCTCTTTATTTACATCTAAGACAAAAGGTAAAATAATGGAGAAAGGCAATTATAACCACAAACCACAGGTAGAAAAAGGAAAAAAGCAGGAAAAATTTCCTCTGAGAAGAAAACATGTCTTTCTCGCCAAGTAGCATAATTGTTAAAAATATACAGTTAAACAGCTCCACAGCATCCTGTCAGCACTAAGGATAAACATTTAGGTCACAGTTTTGCAAGCTTTTACACACAAGTTTATCAAATATCTAAGAATCATCCTCTGGACATCCTCACATCCCTACAAACGGACAGCATCAGGCTTAACAGAGGCAAGATATTCCATGTCACTTTTATTTCAGTCATGGGAGGGATTAAGCAAAACCATGAAGAAAAACAAACAAACACACGACAAAGCAAAACAAAAAAACCCAAACAAACAAAAAATATCAAACCCAGCAGCTTTTCCAGATAAAGAAAGTGGTATTNTTTTTTTTTTTTTTTTTTTTTTTTTTTTTTTTTTTTTTTTTTTTTTTTTTTTTTTTTTTTTTTTTTTTTTTTTTTTTTTTATGTTACGTTCTCTTCTAATTCTGACAACACCTTGGATTAGTAAAGCTGAAGAGGCCTCTTAAGAATTCCCGTAAGTGCATGATTCATGTTGTATCTTTGCCTTTCAGTTGCACAACAAAGCATGCCCTCCCACCGTGGTACTGCCACTCTGTACCACAGAGCTCCCCGCTTGCACCCAGACAACGCGCTGACCTGTAGCCACTCTGGCTGAAGATGAAGGCCAGATCCAAAGCTGCAAGAGTCAAATAGAAGTTTGCCCAGCCATGCCTAAGCAAGCTGTTTGCAATAAAAAAAGAGTGAGAGGGCTAAAGGGCAGTCTTAGAAGCTTCTGAACCAACTGGAAACTCTGCCACAACAGCTCAGGGATCCCAACACCCATGACAGACTTGGGATGGCAGTACTAGACCATCTAGTTCTTCCAGACATAATAATAGATCCATGGACACCAAGAGAGAGCTGGGAAGAGCTCGATAGCCCTACTCTGGGATTTCCAAGGCAATGGCCCTCTGGCACCTCCCTGGTGTTCCCAGGAGAAGGAATCACCTACCACTTCCTTGATTCAGCCCAGGATTCATGGCAATCTCTTACTCTCTGCCGCAAACAGAGCATATAAAGGAACAGTCCCTTTATGTTAACACATGTAAATGTAAAAAGACTCCGTAAGAATCAAAGTCACTTTCTCATATAAATGTAGAGCAAACACATAACAAGCGAGAGAGCTGAAGGAAAGAAAGACAGCAGGGAGGTCCAAACACCAGGTACCTTGACTCCACTCACTGGAAAGCTAAGGACTGGAATAATTCTAATTAACTCATATGAGAAAGTGAAGCTCTCACACTCTCTCCTTCTCTTTCCTTAATGCTCTCAGATACTTCTATCTTTAGCCAATTATCCTTGCTGTAGTTTTCTTTAAATTGGATAATCATCCAGACTCAAGGGACACCTGTGTCAGAGGAATTCCTGGGGATATATACCCATTTGATGAAACAGAGTTGTTAAATTAGCAAAGGACTGACTAAAGATATGATTCTTCACTTGTAGTTGAAATCCTGTTTTACAAGCAACTATTTTTAAGGAACCCTATAACAAAACACATACATTTGTGCATTCATGTTCTTGTATTTTGTTTTCTGTCAAGTAAGACTGAATTCATGAGTATCATGTTCTGTGCATGTGTCTTATTGCAACCCCTGGGGTTGAACACAGCAAACACACTGGCCAAGATCAAAATTCCTAAAAGCGTAGGCACCATTTGACGTAATTTCCCCAAATCAGTTTCCTTCCTACAGTCTCGCCAAGCGTACATCTGGCTCAGTCGCGTGCAAAAACCCTACACATACCAACACTGTGGCTGAGAAATGGGAGATTAGCCTCCTGCTTTGCAAAAGCATTGGGGTGGGGGGAGAAATCCTAAAATACCTCCCAAAAGGAGAAGCTGTTTTGTTCCAGTTTAGCAGTGACTGAATCTCAGCACACATTTTGCTGAAGGCGGAGCAGAACAAAGCAGCCACAAACCCTGGAGGGGAGAAACCCACCTGCATAGGGGCCCCCAAGCTACACACAGGGTGCAGAACTGGTGTGGAGAGGGGGGTCAGCTCAAGCGTGGCAAAGCTGGCAGCCAGCTTTGCCTTCCTACTCCCTTTGCATCTGTCCCACTTTGCACAGCCAGAGGACCATCTCTCACCCACCAGGTACAGAGATACGACCAGCTGGGCTGCATCAGAGGACACAGCTCTTGGCTCTGCTTATGGAGGCAGAGAAATCCATGAGTGTCAAGAGAAAGGCTGGGGAAGAAGGAGCAGAGCAGGCAATGTCTGAATTGTGAGCTCCACTGTAGAACATGTTTCAGTTCCCAGATAATGTGGCGCTGTTCACAGGTTTCAGCTTATATAGGCTTTTCCATATATCTATTTTTATTCACGAAGCATTCCCCGTTACTGTATGATGGGGAAAAAAAAAAAAAAGCCATGAGTGCACTCACATGCTGATATCATCTTCCTAACTGTCCACCTGGCTAATGCAACCCCTTCTCTGAGAGCCAAGCTGGGGCATCTCTCCCACACCACCAGCTACAAGGGTTACCTCCATGGAAAGTTTTTGCAAGTCAAAAGTCTTGCTGAAATGGAAGGACACTTGGTAAGAGTAGGGAACGCAGGACAGATAGGGAAAGGAAGATCAATCATGTGCCTGCCGAAATAACCAACACACAAATTGAAACATAACAATAAGTGAGAAGAAGGAATCAAAACACAAGTCTGGCCTCTTATTCTGAAGAAGTGTAATGCTTCCTCCCTAGAGTTGGCATCTGGTTCATGCAGGTCTTGAAGGAATAAAGTTGGGACAAACTCTCTCTGCCTCATTCTTCCTATATACATATTTCAGAGCTTAAAATCACAGCACTGTGCCCAGCAATAAGGCATTTTCCAAACCTTCATGTATGCAGGCACCATCCAACCTCCTGTCACGTCAGCTCTCCCTACCCTCTTAAGTCTCTCTTACCAGTGTTCCTGCCAGGTACTTTGGGGTAGCACTACGTGCCCAAGGGTATGAGTCTGCTGGAGCCTAGACGAGCACAGTACTTATCCCCACTGAACATTCACTAATGCTCAGATGCAGAATACCCACACAGAGCCAGAGTCTGGAAGGAGAGAGCCTAGAGGTGTTTAGACACAAACTTTCCTTCCAGCCTCTGGAGGGATCTGAGGACCTTCTGGACTCTGGGGAGGCATAGGCAGATATGACCAAGCAACCCTATTTCTACATAATATGTAGAAACACTTCGAACTCAAGCTATAACCAGAGACATAGAAAGCAAGTCATAGGGCTGTGTGAGTGCAGACCTGCCCTCTGCCTTGCACAGAGGCATCGCATTAGAAACATAACCTCTCTCCCCACAGCCCCCTCCTTCACCTCCATGCAGCAGCTCCCACCTTCCCGGCTTAATGTTTCCTAGTTGCCTCAACGCCCTGCATGCTTCCACCACCCCAAGTCTTCACAGTGGTACTCTCCATGTCCCTCATTATCCTGCATCCTTAACTGCTCTTACAGAGAAAGTGCTCCCAGTGCAACAACACCATACCTACTTCCAAGGAAGGAGAGTATCCAGGTATTGGAGCTTAATTCTCTCTGATTATCCTCTCCCGCTCCCTACAAGCAAGCAATGGAGTCAGAAAGCAGGACTCTTCCAGCACCAAGCCTGCCCACCAGAGAGCCTTTAGGCTGGAGCGATGCTCTCCATGCAAACAAGGAATGCCTTTCTTGCAAGGAACACAAGACAGCAAGTAAATCTTCCAGAGCTGCCAAAAGCAACCTGTTATAAATGACCCTCTAAGTTATGAGATATGGACTCTGCACAGTACACTTAATAAATAATACCCTACAATCTTTCTAGGTATGGAAGTGTAAGTTCTTACCCAAAAGAGGCACAGTTAAAAATGGAGTGTCAGGAAAATAATTCTTTTTAATCACAAAAGAGGTAATTTTTTTTTTAAAATATAAGATGCTTGCTGCAACCTCTCAAATCCAGAAGTAAAAAGCCTTTCTTCGGACAACAAAATAGAATGAATGGAACAAAAGCATAATTTTATAAGAGAAAAATATCTGTTAAGCAAACCAGAATTTTATCCAAGCATTATAATAAGCTATTCACAAAGCAGACGTTAGGATGGAAAGAGAGAGTGTGCATGTGAGAGTGCATTTATAATCTAGTTTACTGTAACATTCTAATGCCCTGAGATCAGGATTCTGTTGTGCCAAGCACTGTATACACCCCAAGAAACCAGCCCAGGCTGAGGAATAAGCACTGCTACTGTAATGTTTGGGGGCAACAACACTGGCACAGAAAAGGAACACCTGAAGCAGTGAAACCCTGACAATCTCCTTCCCCTCCCCCCCCGGCTTCTTTTTCAGGCAATAATTGCCACCATACAGTTCCCCTCCAGATAACCCCTCAAAAATGCTTCTAGTAAGGGGGCATCTGTCCCCAACAAACACACAGCAAAGGCCATCTTGCTGCCAGCATCTAATCGCTTCCAGTCGGTTTTCTTGGACACGTCTCTTCCACTTTATTTCCCTGCTGCAGCTTAAGCCTGACCCCTTCCACTCCCCTCTTCCATTTCAGAGATCCGTCTGACAGCAGAGGGGAGCAGGTATCAGAAGCTCCTGCATTTGCAACACGGATGAAAATTAAAGTTGCATTCGTCAGTGCGTGTAGAGCTCCAGCCACGAGCATCTATATTTCCCCGGTCCAAAGGAGGAAATTTAACCAAACCACTCCGTATTTCAGAGAGCGGGGGCACGGCCAGCCCGGCTGCAGGAGCTCCGGAGACACAACCTGCGGTCCCGCAGCTCGGCTCACCTCCCGTACAGAGACAGGCTCCTTCCCGAGGGATGCCGGAGGGTCCCCCGAGGGTCCCCGACCCGGCGGCGGCACCGGGACCGCCGCGCCCGCATCCCGCATCCCCGGCCCCGCACTCTCGCTCTCACCGTGCCGACCCGTCCTAGCCCGGGCACCCCGGGCACTGCTCCTCGGGCTCTCCCGAATCGTTCCTCTTCCTTCAGTTTTCTCCCCAGTGCCAGCCGAGGAGCCGCGGCTGCTGCGACCGCCGCCCCACCCCGCGCCGGGGCTGGAAACCTCCCCCTCGACACAAACTTTCCCTTCGCGTGCGGGGAAGTTCAGGGGCGGGGCGGGTTCCCTCTCCCTGCCCACGCCTACGGGAACACGGCCGGCCCCCGCCCATCCCCGCTCACCGCGGCTCACCTGGGGACGGGGGGAGTGCGCAGCTGTGCCCCGTGCTCTTCTCTTCCTCTTCTTCCTTCTCCTCGTCGTCCCCGATCCGCGCCCCCCGGCTCCGCTCCGCCCCACTGCCCCTTTCCCCCGGCCGCGCTCCGGGGAGGGTCCCGCAGCCCCCGGCGGTCCCTGCGGGGCAGCGGGATGGGAGCGGCGGGCGCTGTGGGAAGGGGGGANGGCGAGCTGGCGACCTGGGCGCTGTGATGCCACCTCATCCCAGAGAAGTGGCACCTCTTTTTGTGGTATCCCTGGCACAGATGCAGCTCGGGTGAGGCTGAAATTGTTGATGGATTTGGAGTGGGCACCTGAAGCAGGCTGCAAGGGCAGTGTCAGTGAGTCTGAGGAGTGGAATAAAAATCTGCAGAAATGTGGGCTAGCACCTGCTCCTGGAGAACATGGCCGGAGATGATTAGTGCAGCCCCTAGTGCAGGAGTGCCCTTGCCGTGTTCCATGAGGAGAGGTCATTCTCTCAAGTTGGCTTGGAGCCTCTTCCATCCTGGCAGTGAGTGATCTGCCCTTGTTGGTACTTCTATCACCTCTCGGCAGGCTGACTGCAAAGTGATGTGGCTGGACAAAAAACCTTTAGTGCTAAGGAAACTCTGGTCTGCCTGAAGTGCTGCAACACTTCTTAGCAGTGTTGGCTACAACACCTGGACTGAGTTCAGTGTTTCAGTTGTTATCCCCAGAAGGTGAATCCAGGATATATAGGAGACCAAATTTCCCCCCAGCACATGAAGCTTCTCTGCAACAAACCTATTCTGGAGAGCCGGGCATCTGGCACAACCTCTCAGAGCCACTGCCATCATTCATCTCCCCATCTTCTCTGCAAGGCTGTGTGGGACCATTGCGCTCATGGCTGCTGTGAAAGGGGGTCCTTGCCCTCATCAGCTCACCAAGGTGGGCACACCTGAAATTACCCCATCCTGAGGAAGAGTGGCTGTAGCCTGGCTATGCCACAGGCTGTGAAAGGGCTGTGATAGGAGGCCGGTTCTTCTCCTGCAGCTCCAGTAGGAATAAGTCTTCCTCCTGCACCTCTCTCTCCTTCCCTTCCCAGGGTTCTGGCACAGCAAAATTAGCCAGAAAGTTTCTTATCTCAGCAGCTTTTGTGTCCTGGTGGTGAATGCCCTTGAAAATCTGCCTACTTGGCTTGTGCTTAGAATCAGCTCTACTCAAGCCATCTCTAACCCAATTCCATCCAAATATTAAAGTAACTTGTTAAGGCAGAGCTCTGTGTAGACTAATTCACCCCACTCTTAGGGAAAATTAGTCCATATTTGGTCCCATGCTACCTGCACAGCTCCAGGATCCAAGCTATCTTGTCTGGAGTTACTTTAGGTGTCTCTATACTTGGCTGCATTTCTGAATATAGGCAAAACTGGAATAACAAGGCACATTTTGTGAGCTGTATTTTCCAACATACTTACTGAGAAATATGTTCTTGAAATTGTCTGTTGAAATATGACAGTCCACTTTTCTCATAGAAGATGAAATAACAAAAGGGTTGCATATTTTAGTCATGATATTTAATGCAGCTGTGGGAGTAGCTCAGCTGCTCTGGTGATTGTAACAAGAATCAAATAATAATAATGATTCCTTGTTCTACGTAATATCTGCCACCCATAGATACAGGTCTGGGATAGGACATGTCATTATTCTTGTTTGGGAGGATCCAGGAACTGTTGCAATACAGGTAATGCAGGTTAACAGTCATCAACACATACACCCTGGGAAATTCATACCATTCCAGACTCCAAGCCTGCCAGTGCACATTAGGATCTTTAGGCCAGGGTCATTAATTTCCTCTGATTTTGACAAAAAGCCAGAATTCGACTTCAGATTTCTTTGAAAGGCTCATGAAATAAGATTCAAGGCCAAGTTTCCAGAGATTGTTTGGAAGCTACAACTGATAGCAAAGCCCCAAACCACACCTACTTACTGTGTTTTCATAGCAAAGGTTTCAAACCTCTTTTACATATCGATTAAAAGGATCAACAATTCTCTAACGTAAAATAAGGGTAATATTGCTCACTTGGGCTCAGTGCTGTCATAAGGATATTTTTGTACTGCTATTTTTTCTCCCATCCTCTCTCCACACTTGTGCATGCTATTTCTGTACAGGTTAAAATGCAACACAGTTACACCCTAGAGTGAATTATACTACAGTTTGAAGAGCAATTCAGTAAATAGAAAACATCTTTTAAGCCCAAAAAGGCAGCATTGTTCCACAATTTTTGGACTGGGAGCAAAGAGTAGCATTACTAAGTAAAACCACGGGGGGGACTTAAATAGCAGAGGAATGTCCTGGTGTTTAGCCAGGACACTAGAGCTTCTGGCTTTACAGCTGCTGTGAAAATATTCCACAGATCTTCAGTAACAAGTGGCCAAAGGCCTTGGTTTGCTGCTGTTCTATTCCCGTTAGGCAATTTAGAGCTAGACACACAGGAGGAGACTGGATCACAGAGCCCAGTTCTCTGCTGTGCCAGGAGCAATGTTGTTTACAGTCTTTTTCATGAAAGGACTATCCTCTGACTTAAAACAAGTTTGTGTTTTCTGCCTGTTACTCTTCCTGTGAGATTATCCCAGGCTGTCCATGTTTCTGATGGTCAGAAACCGTCATGTTATTTCTATCACCAGGTTATTCCCACATGTTCTGGCACCAGCACCAGCTTCCATTTAAGTAGCTGTTTTGCTCAGTGCTCGTTACTCAAGTATTTTTATGGAGGTGGTTCTTGTCTCCTTATATCCCCTGAGCTACACAAGACTGGCTTTTCAATCTTCTTTCCTAAATGACTCTCAGTTCACCTCAAACCTCTTCCCTCCATCTGATTTGGTTTCAATTAATCTTAAAGTGTGTATGGATGACCAAAAGTAGTTAGAGTATTAAATGGGAGGAGGTCTCACAGATGCTTCATACAGTGACATTGAAGTCCCCATTTCTCACTGAAATATCTCACCTGGTAACCCCAGATTGCATTTCTCTTTCTGCAAATACGCGGTACCGGTAACCTTATATTTCTCCTCCATTTTTGCTTGCAATACTAAGTTCCTAGGCTTGATCAGGAACTTGTTACTATACCCTTGTCAGTTCCCAATTCCCTTGTTTTTGTCCCAACTCTCAGCCTGCACACAGTTTTCCAATTTGTTTGTTCTTAGCCAGCATTTCTGAATCTGAGAGATCAAGGTAGTTTCATAACCTCTAAAAGACATGTTCTTGCTTGTTACTTTACTCACACCCACCTAACCCATTTTTCCTCCTTCCTAGTTCAGGAAACAAGCCCTAGACTACATATAATTATAGTCTGTGTAGTTATAAATGAACGTGCCTTCTGTGTTTGACACCTACGTTTTAACTGGCATCAAGAGGAGCACGCCTGATAACCTAAGACACAGGACATAGGAAAAATGGGAGAATGATAGACATTTCTGATGTAGCAGCACATGGACCTCCCATCTGCTTCTGTCAATGGCGCTGAGGTTACCCACACATGGGGGCAAGTGCTGTATATTTTCTGCTGAGACCATTTTTCAGCAAGGAAGCCATGCCTGGCTGAACAGGCAGGCATGACTTTCAGACAGGTATGAACTGCTCATTCACCAAAAGGAGTAGTTGCAATTGTATCTGTCGGGTGAGCTTGGTTGACACAGATTGTGTACTCTCAGCCATATTGACTATGTCCAAACTAGATCTCAAATCCCACTCCCCAGTGAGGCATGTTGTGTGAGTCTCTATAAAAACCCTGCACAAGGAGAAGGGATTGAATGCACAGCTTCATTATGAGTTCATCTATGTTTATTCCTGAGGAGGTAGCAAATAGCTGCTGTCCATGTTAATGTGCTAAATATCATTAGTGTCTCTTCCTCTGTGTTACACAGTGGTAGAACTGCTAATGCAAATGGTTCTTAAATGGAAACTTGACCTTACATGACTTGCATCTAAGTCCATTCAAATCTCTGTCACACATGTTTTGATACAGCCTAAGGCTGAAGATATTTCCAGACCTATGAGTCTGTGTTTCATTGTATGAATAGCTAAAGCAATTTCAAATCAGCGATGGAGAGGAATATCTTCTCATCCTGCTAAAGGTTTTGACTTTTGGCAGGTATCTGACCCACAAGTACACACATCTTGGACATGGTTTGTGTTTAGGATGCCTGAATGTCCTTCTGCACAATGTATTCAAACATACTGAATTTGTATGAATTGCCTGACCATGGAGGTTGCAGGAACCCTTAAACTGGGTTGGCATTTCAGTTGGGCAAGACTAGCATCTGTCTCAGTCGGTCTTTGAAGAAAGCATCTAGCCTGGCCATTAATTAAGCTGCAGCTTACCTCACTTGCTCACTGATGCCAGTGAGAAGTGGCAGGCTGTCAGCAGATTAAATAAAGCTAGATGGGCTGAACACAGCCTTGGTCATCGAGGCAATTCCCTACTGCTGGGTATTTCTACATGGAATGGTCTCTGGAGATGATTTCAGACACTTGCCTTCTTTTGCTGATGGTTTGCTGACACCATTGCAAATGGGAAAAGGCACTGAAGTAACACGCTGTCTTGCCTGGGTAAATGAAGCCAATTAAAAGACCTTAAGAAAGCAAGAAATGCCTTAATACACCATATTTTTGTCCAATCTAGTTATAAAAGCTCTTCCTGTCTTGACAGAAGTGTATACAGGTGTTTTGATGCTTTAATAGTTTTCCAGTATTCTTTGTTTCTGAACAAAACCCAACTTTTTTGGGTAACTGTCTGATGATGAACTGAAATGGTTATGGAAAGAAAGAGAGCATCATATCTTGTGAATGAAAAAATTTCAGAAGCACATTCCAAAATGTGATTATTATAATCAGTAACAGTTTACTTTTCCCCCTAAAGATGCAAGATCATTCTGCAGAATGGCTTTTAAAATCTTTGGTTTCACTTCAGCAGTAATGAATCAACATTAACCTTTAGACTCTGCATTTATCTGTGCACAAGTTAAGAATTTCTTAAGGAAAAAAATTCTTTTGTGTAACTCTTAGAAAGGTTGCACAAGCAACACAACATTGTAGGACCAAACTCAGGAAACTGCAGAAAACCTTACCAATCCCTGGAAAGAGCAGCTTCAGGTTAGCAAGACTTTGCTATATGGAGATGCTGTTACTTGCCAAAATCGGGAATTCCTCCATAACAGGCTGGCAAGTTTTACCAAAGGGCGAGACCCTCTGCTCCTGTTAATCAGTCCTGCTGATGGAGCTGTAGCATGCTGGTGAAGGTTTTTGACAATCCTGATTGCTGTGGTTAGGCAGAATACCCATCTGCACAGAGTGATTCCTGGCATCCTTGCAGCTCATTTCCCAGGTTAGTGTATTTCCAGGCATTTGAAAGTTCCTTTCTCTTAATAGCTGCTATCCATCTTTATAAAAATGAGTGTAACAGACGAAGCAGAATGGCCACTTTTGCTCTAACTCCATTGACCTCACTGGATTTACACTAAAGGAGATTTTGGAGTAATAAATTTGCATTTGCACAATTACTAGCAATGGGCTGTAATTCCTCCCACCCCGACTGCTATTGATTTCCCTGGTGCCAGATCAGCGCAATGCAGCCTCGTGCTGCTGCAGCGGACCAGCTCTGGTGACAGGAACAGGGGGACCTTGCTGGCACTGTCTCACAACGATGGTGCTGCTTGGATGTGGGTGGGTTCGGCTCAAGGCCCACCCCACTCCTTCGTCATTACCTCGTGAAGTGCCAGGGAGGACAGTTTGTGCAGCAGGCTCCTGAAGATGCAAGAAGGGTAAAATAGCCTAACAGATCGATCAGTTTTAAAATGGAATTCAGTATGATTATAAATGTCATCATGAGTCTGTGAAAGCAGAGGGCAAGACTCAGGGATGCTCCTGGTAACTTCTAGTTCTGGATTTCCTCATCTATCTTCAAGGGAAAATCAGAAGCTCTTAGAACTTTTCTTCCCTGTGGCATGAAGAGGGATTAAGCCAAAATTTGCAAAGGTGCAAAAAATACTATTACCCTCACAGGATGTAACAAGCTTCAACAAAGGTTTTTGAAGGAATGGGTGAGACACAGGAATATTTCATTAATTGTGGATGGTGTTCAGAGAACAGATATAAAGGCCAGCAGAGGAAGTATTCATTTTGTATGAGGAATGATGAAAGGATGCTGCCTGCTTGTGTGGGTACAAGCTACAGCTCTCACAGGAATGTAGGTACCTTGAGGAAAACACTTTGGTTAGGGCAGTTAATTACTGCTGTGTAATTTGACAAAAAAAGACTGAATTAAGTCAATGGAAATTGGATAGATATATAGGCAGGCTTAAGACACAAGTCACACTTATGGAAACTTTTTTTAATTTTTTTGGAAGCAGATCACCCACCTGCCTCTTCCTTATGAAATGAGAGATCTTAAAGATCACTGAAGAGGAGGGAATCAAGAGCAACACATTTGTTAGCAAGTCATAAATTTGCAGGGAGAAAGCGAGGGGAGCAGAAAAAGAATGAACTTGAATTTCACAGGGGCGAGAGGCACCCTCGAAGCCCGGCAGTTGCTCGGCTCATGGCAGAGAGCCATCAACTGGGAGATGCAAAGTCGCAGAGCAGCATCTGACAATGAAGTTCACAAGTCGTTAACCAGCAATGTAAAGATGTACTCGACAGGCTGCAAGTGAAACGACCTCCCAGGTTTAACACTTTGTCTTCATAATATGCCAGAGGCATTTGTGAAGAGAGTAATTGGCCAAAAGGAAATGAATGATAAACCCTATGATGGAAGTCAATGCTCCTGGGAACTTTTAATTTTATTTTTTTTTCAGTTAAAATTATCTGTATTAATACTTCTCTATGTATAGCCTGGATGAAAGATCCTGGGTGAACCAGAGTCCTCTGTCCATCCTTAGGAGGTTGAAGTTAGAGGACGTTTCAAATCAAGGTTGCTCATCCTGGTAAACATAAAATCTTCATCTGATCTGAAACAAAAGGTGTCCTTTCATGTTTGAGCCACTCAACTTTTTTTAAAACCACTTAAAATACTTCAGATTTGCATTTTTTTCTTTAAGATTTGACTTCTATTTCAAGCACATTAAAATTCTCCCCTCCACTCCTTTTTAGTCAAAACTCTTCACTGAATTCTTCTTCAGTTTATAAATAGTTTTGGTCCCTCTAAACCATCATTTTTATGACTTTCATATTTCTGGAAAAAAAGGCGCTGCTATTATTAGTCATCTACAGTGTTCAAGACATTACCCAAAGTATTGTCAAACAACTTCTGTTCCACTATTACTGGGAGGACACCCTATTAAATGGATTTTTTTCCCTTTGACCAGTCACTTCAGACAGGTTTCTCAACCCACAGTTGTGCAATCAGTTAGCAAATTATTCTGAGGATGAAAAATACCCTCGGAGAAAATTTCCAGTTCATTCTCACACAGCTGTGTGCTCCCAGTAGCCTTTTGACTGAGCCCAACCCACCATGTTCAGGTTCACTAAGAATGACACCTGTCTATAGGATGGGGAATGAGATCCCACCCTAGTGCATTGTGTTGGGCTTCCTTAATACATCAGGAAAAAATCATGTACCTAGTGCTACAGTATCTCACAAGAAATGTAATGTTTAGAAACATGGGTTTATGGGGAGGGAGCTGTTTGTGGATAAGCTTTCTGGATATATCTGTGCACAATGTCTGGCTGGTGCTTTCCTTTAGCTCCACTTTCCTGCTCTTGCCACACCTGAGATACAATTACAACCTGTGTTACCTGTACTTAAGTCAGGTTTAGAGTATAATTTTTAGCACATCCAAGATCTAAATGAAAGTTTTCCCTTGCAATGGGTGCTAGAAGAAAATGTAATAGAAAACAAACATTACCTAGCAAGCTGGTTATATAACTTAAAATCTGGACTTCCTTATGAGGAAAAATATGGGGCCACAACTCTTCCCTTCCTCATGAACACTCTGCACTGCTGGTGAAAAGATCCCTCCTTAAGCTTTTTACCCAGTGAAATCACCTAACCTATCATTTTCAGCCATGGAATTTTTCTGCTCACACATGCTGTCAGTTGTTCTGTGGGGTTATTTCTCATGCAAACCAAAATAGTTCCTGATTTAAAATGTTCCTCAACCTGACTGTTCACATGATAAATGACATAATGGAGTCGCATTCGTTAGCACCAGAAGCAAACTCCAAAATAGAAGCAGACAATTACTAAACAAACATTCTGTAATTATCTTTTCTTTCCTGACCAGCTGAACGATGAAGAAAGCAGCAATGTGTAGAGCTCATGATTAGAGACGGTCATTTGAGCAAGAAAAAATATCGGACTCTAGTGTATTTCATCAATCAGAATGTGGAGGGAGCTGGTTACAGCTGATGGAACCAATACCGTGGTGGATGTTGATCATTTTCCCTGTGTTGACTCCCACTGACTTCCCATTTTATATTTTTAATCTGTCTCCTAAATCACTTCATGCAGCTGTGTCTGGCTTATCTTCTTCTGTCTTGCATTAATAATTAATTCCATTGCTTTTGGTATGCCCTTGACCTTCAGCCATTTCCAACACCTTGATATAAATCTTCGGACATATCACACTATGTATTCCATTATACGTGTTTGAATACCAAATGGAGGTGCTCACAAGTCGGCATGTCCTCATAAGAATTGCGAAAGTCTTTTACAGATCTCTTTCAGTACTTTTTCGGAGCTCATTAGTCCATTATCTGGCAACATAATAGTCTCATTCTGAGGCACACCATTATTTCAATTACAGAACGATCATAATTAGGCTCTCTGCTCATTAGAACTTCATTGCTTCATCTATATATGGGA
Organism: Scytalopus superciliaris; assembly: GCA_013400415.1. Classification (NCBI taxonomy): domain Eukaryota; kingdom Metazoa; phylum Chordata; class Aves; order Passeriformes; family Rhinocryptidae; genus Scytalopus; species Scytalopus superciliaris. The sequence continues at coordinate 706,423 of VXBX01003097.1, read as the reverse complement.
ACCTGTATAAATCTTAATTCAAAGAAGAATTGCTTGTTGTTTAAACATGAATTTATCCTTAAATACGATTCTACAAATTAAGGACAAGCTTAAGTGCTCTTTTACATATATTGAGGATAACACTTATTGATTACTTGCCCAAGCAAAATTGGTGTTCCAGACATTCAGGGCAAAACCACTCGCAGATGTTGCATCTGCTTGTGAATGAATTGATGCAGTTTGGACTCTGACTCTGGGCTGACACCTCTGCTCTGTGTATCTCAGGTCCAGCTCCCAGAGGTCATGGTTACCTCAGAAAGGTCGACTGTGGGGTTATTTTTTGGGAGTGAAAAGATGGTTGAGGGGAGTTCCTGCCTGATGTGCTGGTGGGTTCCTTCCACTGGCTGGGAAAGTCACATTCTACTTGGTAGTAGAGGAGCAGAGTTTGGCTTCTTTTACATTAAGTGTTAGGAAGAAAGTCTTCCCTGTGAGGGTGGTGAGGCACTGCACAGGTTGCCCAGAAAAGTTGTGGATGCCCCATATTCTCAGAAGTGGCTGGATGGGGCACTGAGCAACCTGCTCTAGTGAAAGGTGTCCCTGCACACGGCAAGGGGGTTGGAATTAGATGAGCTTTACAGTCTCTTCCAACCCAAATCATTCTATGATTCTTGATATGTCATTCTGGCAAACATTTCATTTGTTGAATGAAGAATCAGTTTCTTTCAATGTGCAGCAAAAATTGTCGCTGGGGAATGTCTTGAAGGGAAGAGTCTGAAGTTTAGTAATTATTTGTTCAAAACATTCCACATGTATTTACAAAGAACGAGTCATGACTCAACAACTGCAATGCAGGGGAATGTTTAGTCATTCCCAAAAGTATTTATGACATATATTATCATTTGTTTAACTCCTGATGAGCCCTAACAAGCAAGAGTTTGGCACTGTGAAGTTTTGTAGCTCTATGGAAGAACAACCACTGGATAAGTCCTCTCTCTGAGTTGTTCCGTATAGTGGAAAACCAAGGCTAGTGGATTGCTAGAGACTTGCCTAAAGCAGCACTGTGGGCACCCAGTGTAGCAGGGCTGGTGAATCCCGCCGGCCTCCCATGTGCCTGCCTGCAGAGCAGGGGAGCTGCTTCAAGTCCCGAGGGAGCAGCTCTCTGTTTTTCTCTCCCGCTGTACCCGCCTGTGCTTTTACTTCTGGAAGTAGCTAGGCAAGTCCTTTGTATTTCAGTTACATATCCAAAGGGCATGTGGTTTTATTATTGCTGGTAGCATCTGTCATCTCATCCTGAAACAACTCTCCAGGCGTGAGGTAGATAAAATCTGGTGGTAAGATCAACTACTGCTAGTTTCTACAGTTACAACAAAATAAGGAACACTACGGCCTTGCATTTAACAAAAGAAAGAAAGTTTAATATGCAAAGCAGTATTTCAAAAGGCATCTGTTGCCCTCTTTCTATTAACCCTAAAGATTAACCTGGAGAAATGTGGAAGATCAGTCCTTTTCACCCTCTGGTACAGTGTCCAGGGCTTTACCTGGTAAAGTGCTACCAGATAAGGAAAGCTCTGTCTTTTGTTGTTTTGTAACAAAGGGTGGATTAAAGATACAAGCAGAGCTACTTCATCACCATGGTCTCATGACATTCAGTAAATACAAGTGCTATGAACCACTTAGATTCCAGAAGCAGAAGGAGCAATGATTAATTAAATCTTCCATGGTCAAGATCAGAAATAAAGTCAGGGGGATGCTGCAAAAGGGCAGGGGGAAAGCAGGAAACACTGACTGAAAGTCACTTCAAATGTCAGGAAACATCTCATCCTCCCAATGTCCAGGGAAAACATTTAATTTTTTATTAAACTTTTTTTTTTTTTTTTAAATCCGTCATATCACCGAGCTCATTCTGATGGTAGACATTAGTCTAGGCTTCCGGATTTTTATATGATCAGCAGATTATGCAATATCAGATCAAATATTATTGCTCAAGGATCGGTGCCTTGTGGTTTAAAGAGCAAACACACAAGTGGAAGTGCTGGGGCAGAAATGGGTCCGCCTGTGCCTACCATCACCAGTGGTGAGGGCGGGGAATGGCGGGGGCAAGCAGAGCTGCTACTCATGGCCCACCTGCCCAGTTGTCAGACACATGAGTTTACCTGGAAAGACTGGGAATTTTTTGGCTTTGAAGATGAATCAAAAATGCGTCATGATTGTTCTAAGCACTCTTAAAATCAAATTTGGGGTGCTTTACCTTTTCTCTGGTGAGTAGTCCCCATCCTTGTTTTATGCTAATACACACTCAAGTTTTTTAGAAGCCTCATGCAAGGGTTGAATTGGTCAGGTCTTGAGAACAGTGTTATAAAACTGAAACTTATGAAATTGCAAATATAAAATTCAATCAACTTTTTTCTTTCCTTACTTTTTGAAAATATCTCTTTTGCTAATTGTTTAGACAAAATTATTGAGTATGGCCTGCATTAATTTGTTGGGGTTTATCCAAAAAATATTCATTGTCTTGGTAAGAACAGAAAACTCTATCTGTGCAATCTATCTCTGCATACAAATGATTGTTTTTAGCTGTGATTTTCTAACTCCCAAGGGAATTAATGAGTAAAGAAGAGCTCTCAGTAATGCATGCATGTATGTATATATGACTGTATATAGATTTTATATTGCTTATTTATTATTTATGTCACAGGAGCTTATTCAAAACATCATTCTATCTTTTTCTTTGAAAATATTGATCTAGAAAAATTACTGACCTGTCTCTCTGCCTTGTCACTCTCAGTGGCAGCTCAGGTTCCTCTTTGTGACCCCACAGTGGGTTCAGTGCAATGCCCGTGGCTGGGCTGAGAGCTGAGGGGCCTGATTCATTCTTAGGGTTCCAGTTGCTGGTACATCTGAGACCTGCCGTAGGCCCTGGGTAAGTCCCCTGTAGTGATGACAGTGGGGAGAGGTACTCTGAGAAACACGGGATGCAGTGCCTGATCCCCGTGGAGCAGACCCTCCTCTGTGCTGCACTGCACCACACTGCCCCAAGGAAAGCCTCCATCACTCCCCAGTGAGCTGGGACCTGAGATTTCAGCATCCTGCTGGCAATGTCAGTCTTCTGAGGCAGAAAGACACAGCAGGCTCTTTTGATTAAAAATAGGTCAAGATTTAATTGAAATGAAGAAACATTTTTGGTTGTGCAGAAATTTGAACCAACACTGAACCTTCCTCTTTTCTTTTTTTTTCCCCCCATTTCATGCTCATTATTTAAAAGATGTGCAAAATTTCTTGATTTCTGGTGGTGATCCAATAATGTAATAAAGCTCTCCCCTCACTGTTGTCTCCCCCAAAATCATTCCTGAAGTTTCAGCCATCATTTCACACATCACTAAGTAAACATCCCCCTTCCCATCACTGGCCTGATGGAGACTTAGTGCATCATTGTGTAAAGCAGAACGATCATGATATGAAATGCAATACACAGGCAATTTCAGTATCCTTGAGGTATCTCTGCCAGGAGCATGAAAAGCAGTTCAATTTCAAGAGTAATGAGATTAATTTGCAAGTCACTTCTATTGAACCTTTTGTGATTTTGCTGTTCTCTCCAACAGTTACAAGTCTTGACTAATAAATAGTGTTATTATATATAATAGAGAATATTTCCCTGTTTCAGTGTGCAGGGTGGCTGGAGAGGGCAGACTTCAGCTTGATTTTTGTAAGATTTTCCAATTAGCTAACCAAACATCAGTGTTCAAAATTCCTGTTTGGTGGAGGTTTGCAATCATGGCTCCTTAGCAACTGAGGTAATGTTAAATTAAACTGATAAGTGATGATCTAAAAAAAAAATAAAAATTAAGAACTTCAGCATAGTCATTAATTTTTTATGCCCTTTTAGGAAAGATTTACAAGATGTGATGTGCATTTGCTATCTGCCAAGTGCAGTTCTTCATCACCTGAGTACACAAGCTTTGTGAAACTGCTTTCTGATGAACTATAGAGCAGATCAATTCACCCTTCCCAGCTGATGAGGAAAGAACTACCCCTTTGTTAAGAACTACCCCCCCTTTTCCTTTCACCCTGGCTGCAGCCCTGCCGAGTCCTGGCCAGCAAGGGAGATGACAAAGCTGTGACTTGAGGCACAGGACAGATGTCAGGCATGCTGATGTCCCATCCCTGATGCTATGGACCAACTCTCGCCAGCACCTGTTTCTACCATGCTGTGCCACTTCTCTTCATGCACAAGAGACTGAACTTATAAACAAAAGAAAACAACAACCACCTCTGCACCCCAAACCCTGTTTCACCATTTCTCATTTTTCCTTTCCTGCTTGGTTTTATTAAGACCACAGCTTTAATCCAGCACAAGGAAGATGTTGAGAACAAGCCTATTCATTTCTTGATGATGAGAAAGAACTTGTTCCCTCCGTTCAGAGGGACAGGAAGCATATCCTGCCTCTTACAAGCTGGTTCTCTATGTAGGCTTTCATGTCAGGCAATGCTAAAACAGACCTATGAGAGGCAGAGGCAGTAGGAATAGTTTAGGATGGGTCCTGTGTGCAGTGAGATGATGCTGTGCCTATGATCCCGAGACCACCCTGGGAGCCTGCCTTTATGTACTTGGAGAAAGGAATCAGTGCTCAGGTCAAGGGAAAGCTGCAGGCACTTTTTTTCTTGACTGAGCTCCCTAACCATTTCCATGTCTTTCTTCTGGACTATCCTGACATGTACCACTGCCCTGCTGTGACTTCCAGCTCCTTCACAGTGAAGTCACTAGAAAAAGCTACTTGTTTTATGCCCTCCAGTTCCCTTTTCCTTTTCACTGATTGCTGTGTATTGCAGGCAATCCTTCTGACATGTGCACTTAATCAGTTTGTGACAGGAAGATTGGTCAATGGGTGAGCTCTAAATAAACAGTAAGAGCCCAAAACTGGACACAGGGATTGCTCTGCTGAGCACAATTCTGGTGTCCTGGCTCCCACTACAACCAGATGACAGTAAAGAGTAATTATGAGTTATATTTCTTCTACACCTCTGTTAGTGTGAATCTAGTTTATGCATCATAACAGAAAGGCTTTCCAAAAGCTACTTTATTGTTCTGCAAATTCTCCTTTTCCATGATAATGTCCATTTCCTTTCTGATAATTTCTGAATTATGTTTGGCTCTTACCCTCAATAATTTCCAGTAGCCTTGTATTTCACGGGGCAGTTATATACTCACTGCAAAATCTTTTGATGGGTTTTAAAAGGTTGGATTAAATGATTTGACACCCATGAATTACCTGCCAGTTGGCTGATGGTGCCTTCTAGCTTCACTCCCTTCCACTGTTGCTATCAAGAACATTCTTGCCCAGAGAATATTTATAATTTGCCTTGATGCTGGCAGTGATTCTCAAAGTATCTTCAGGCGTCATTGATAAAGACTGAAACAACAATTCCAGGCTGGCCTCCATCAAATCAACAAATCTACTCTCATAGGATTGCACAGTCTTGAGGTATGCCCCAGTCCTTTCCCCTGAAGACAATGACATTAGAGATGAAAGAAGACACCTCCACATTAGTTACTCCATCCCCAGATGAACTAGTCCATCCTTAGATTAAGTGGTCCAGAGAACACAAAACTGAACTTGACAACATGTTCCCTACTCCCCATCTTAGCAGGTTTTGTAGTAGGACTTATCCCTGCTTCTTATTCTGCCAGTGTAACCCATAGACAATGAACAGGTCATTTGCTCCGAATAGTCTCCTCTTGCCTCTCATGACAGTCCTCTGTGATGTCTCCCTGCTATGAACAATGACTTACATTTTCCAGTGTCTGTGCAGAATAATAGATGGAGTCCATGGAGTCTAGCAGCCCAAACCTTCTTTCAGGTTTGAAAACATGGTATTTCTTGCATTATTTGCCCAACAGTCTGCAAAACGTCAGACTATGGGTCATCAGAGAGGTACAGGAAGCCCAGCTGGCCCATTGATTTTAGTGGAGTGGATTTGTTTCAGTGCAATGCTCTTCCTGTTCTCTTGGTTTTCAGAAAATGAAATAAAAACATTCCTAGACTTCTTGTGAGCACTAAGAAAACAGGAGTTTTGTCATGGAGCAAGTAAGAGTTTGTGGTTTCCTCTCACTTTTAATGTCACCACTCATGAATTCTGTTTATAGTGTTTTGGATATACCATTATGTTTCCCTCACTCCATGCTGTCCTCCAGTTCTTCAGGCAGACGGCAGCTCTGTCACTGCTGGGCGTGATGCTGGAACTTACCTTCCTTCAAGGCAGACAATTTCCAAGAAAGTAATTCTAGATTTATTGAACCTAGTCTTAAACCTCAAGAGATAACTTGGGCTGTATTTTATACAGAAAATGGTTTTCCCTGCAGATGAAAACTTAGGGCAGAGTGTCTCTTATTTTATGTAGCTGCTTGAACAATTCTCTTATCTTGGGATTAATGGTGATGCAGTAATTTAGATTCTGTAGCAACTTGAGATAGATGGATTTACAGAGTTATCAGTCTAGCCACTTACAGGCATCTTTGCCTTAGCTGAATTTAGTGCTGTGGAAATGATGAATTTGATGAAGGAAAGCCCTTCTCCACGTGCCTTGAGAATAAAGGTCCAGTGAGGCAGGACCAGCACACTTTGCCTTTATTTTCAGTGCAGGCAGTACCTAAAGGTGGGATGGCGGAGGAATGCTGTCTGGGCGTGCTGTCACAGCCTGTGCAGAGCAGGAGGGAGATTTGCTGCCTTGTGGTGCCCTTCCCAGGGCTTGAGTTGAATGGCAAAGACTTGTGAAGGCAACCACGGGGAGCTTATAGACCACCTGGTAATTCTGTATTTGAAGTGTTTTGTTTGCACCACCTTATCTCCAAAAGAAACAGTGTGGCATGATCATATGACTGATGGTCTCATGTCCATCCATCTCCTTCCTCTGACTTGCAAACTGCCGGCCATTTTTAGCCTGATTTAAATCATCTCAAACCAACTTAAACGTAATCATGACTTCCTACAAGTAAAAAAAAAATATCTGGCAAGTAGAAAAGAGAGAACTGTTAATACTTCCCTGAGGAGGAGGACACATCAAATACAACAACATTAGGACAATATGAATCAGGGGCTGTCAGCCTGAGACCTCAAGTGGGAAAGGACCACCTCCCTAACCAGGACTAGCTTCTCAGCTTTCCCCAGTGCATCAGAAATGCCAATCTCATGCAAAGCCTGGCCACCCTCTCGTTTTTCTCCCTGTGTTGGCAGGAGATTTGTGAGTACATCACCATGTGCCATTTCAAGCTTCATTTGAATAAGCGTCCCATATAATAGACTTTTATAGCTCTCTTCTGTGAATTCTAAATTAACGCAACTAATTAAAATGTTCCAAAGTTTTATGTAAATAACTAATTAGCATTTGAGAAGGAATAGTAAATTCACAGATGGTCGTGCTCTACTCAGGGCCCAATCTGCACCAATGTTGGGACCCTGGTGTAACATCCTGCCTGGCAGGCACAGACTGCATGGGTTTCACCCCAAGGATGACCCAGCACCATCCACCCTTCCTGCAGGCAGTGGGAACTCTGCACCTGGTAGGATTAAGCCCATTCTTTCTGTCCCTGACACCAGGGCTTGCAAGAATAGGAAAATCATGGGACTGTGGACAAGAACATCAAGGAAGAAGAGGTCTGTGCGCAGGAGATGAGGTGGATGTCTGAACTATGATTTTCAGTGAATACCTTTTAGGAGTGAAAGCTACTCTACTTAACAGAACATAGCTGAACGTCAGAACTCCTGGGTTCCAACCCCAGCACTCCCACCATGACCCTGGAAGCCTCTGCTCTGTCACCCAAACAGTGTGCCCAAGCATCACAAGTGGAAATGAATCTAAATGTTTGGTTTTTTCTCTCATAGTATTAGAGCTCATTGATATCTGTAGCACACTGGAGAGACTCAGGAGAGGTGGTGCAAAAGTAATACCTTATAAGAATGGGGAAGTCTGCAAAACAGATCTGACTTTAATGCTGATTGCTTAATCCGGACTCTCATATGTATCAGGACCCTTACATTTATACAGCCCATCTAAGTGTTACTGCATCTCAAAAAGGACCCCTGCAAATACAAGGAAGGAGTTGGACAGTTGGAGTTTGTTTGTCTAGAAAGAGATTATCACTACAGCAAATTACGAGGGGGGATCATTTTCCATTCCTATTGAATAGGTCCTATAGAACTACCCTCACCTGTTTTAAGGACAGTTCTGAATGTTGGCACCTTTTGCTTTCAGAGCTGCAAAGACCTGTGGGAGGTGGAGGGGCTCTAAGAACCCACTTCAGGATAAGGCTTTCTGGTGAATTTGAGCAGGTTTCTAGGGAGGGGCAATGAGATTGGGAAGATTCATGTTGCTAGGACATTGCAGCTTGGCCAGAAGGAAATTGAGGGAGCAGAAGTCAGTGAGGAAATCAAAGTGTGAGTTAAAAAAAAGAATTGTGCAGTGCCTGGCTGTTTATGTTGAAATTATAAACAGGAGTGTGTTCTTCAGATATATTACTGGGGGAGATTTGAAAGTGGGAGATTAAGTAAAATGGTAAAGCTGTTGAGGGGGAGAAGAGGCTATGCTAAGCATTCCTCTTGCGTGGTCTTATTTGCAATCCCTGTCTGCCCTGGAAGCATCCCCCATATCTTTCTCTGTTTATATGTGCAGCAAACTCCTGCAGAGCAGGGAGGAAGATGAAAGCTCTCCATCTGGTCTTCCAGACGTTGTTTCTCAGCCTGGCACCAGCCTGGAGAGGAGGTGAGCTGAGCTGGGTGGCTGGAGGGCAGCCTGGCTGTGCTACAGGGCTCTGATATGGAGGGGAAGCAAACCCAGAGGAGCTTCACTGTCTCATCTCTACCCTGATCCGAGGTACGTTGCTGCACTAGGCTCGGGGAGTACAAGGCAGGTGGGTACACAGCATCTCATCCCAAGCATCAGCTCACTGTGTTCCCAGGCAGAGCATTTGACTTTTTACCTGTCATGAGAAGAAAGCTGGACAGAAGCCTGCTGATCCATGTTTCTCGAATCCATAAGTGCTGATATCAGCCCTCACTAATTCTGGCCACACAGGTGTGTGGCTGCAGCCTGTTCTGAACTGACTCTGCCAGTAAGAAATGAGGGTCTGAAATCACTGCCCTTCCTTGCATGGAGCCCAGATGGGCTGGGGGTGCTTGGCAGGGGACAGGCTGCAGCTGAGGCCTCCAACAATTCAAAATAAAACCAGAAAGGGCAACTGGCAAGAACTCAAGGTGCAGGGTAGGATGGGAAGCAGTCAGCTAGAGGTAAGAGTCAATAGGTATTTGAATAATTTGAGGAAGCCTTAGGCTGAAATGTTAGCAGAAGTCTCCCCTTAAGAACACAGGACGTGGAGCCTTTGGTGCCTGGAGTCTGGGTGCTGCAAGAGGCACCAGGAGACATGTACATGTCCCTGTGCCCATGTGGTCCTACTTGCAGAACTGACCCCTGAACCACAGAGTTTCTTGGTGAAGTACCATATGTGCCAGCTGATATAATGACTGGCAGAGTGATGTATTTCAGCACTCATTGCTAAATGGTTCTGCCTGGAAAACTGACTTGAAAATATGTTTCAGGATGTGCCAGATAGCCTAATGTTAATTTCTCAGCCAAAACCTCCCATGTGGTGTCCAATGTGATATCAGTGATATCAAAGGCAGGGGGAAATGAAGCCTCTGTCTGCTTTCAAGCAATTTATTTGCCTTTTGTCTTTTTACATCCAGCAGCTAAGTAAATTACAGGGATTAAAATACTAAAGGCTTTTATTTTTTTAACTGTAATTTCTTAGCTCCTGGCAACAGAGTAACAAAAAAAAAATTATGAAAAAGTGTTAAAAGCCAACTATAATTTGCAATTATTAAAATACACATACAATTTTAACTGATTAAAGGTAAGAGGACCTGTTTCAGCACAAAGAAACAGCAGCAGGCTTCAGGGTTCAAGTATTTGTAATCAGCTTCGATTTCACATTAGAAAACCAAAAGGGAAAAAATTCTGCTGATGATAACTTTGTATTTCTGGTATGCTTCATCTTTCTCTTTACTCAAGCCGCTTTTAATTTTATCAGCTTTATCCTTAATTCTGTTTTTCTGTTCCTTGAGTCACGAGGGTTATCCAGCCCTTTGAACTGATTTCTGACATGCTCTGTGGGAGGTCCAGTGGTATCTGGAGAGATTGTGAGATGAAAGGTCTCTTAAGCTCTTTTTTCAGGTGGGCTGTAATACACAGAAGTTCATGGGTATTTGGGAAGTCAGTGATAGGGCTAGGAATTATTTCATGTCCTAATATCCAAGCCAGAAATAAGAGAAGCCCAACTACCATTTATTTCTCAGATGCAGGAGATCTAAAAATGTAGTTCTGAGCTCTGAATTCTCCCATAAAACCAAACAACTGCTAGGCTTAGCCCAAATCCTGTTATTTTTGGCACATTTTTTTTTAGGATCCAACTTAAGTTTAAAAAAACCCCTCAACTTATGGGCGGGGGGGGGGAAACCTTACTTCTCTAAATTCTTTCAGTTTCCCCCAACCCCACCACAACACAGCTCTCAGTAAAACACCACACACTCATTTCTGTATTTAGTGATGAGAACAGAGTTGGTACCAAAGTCATCAGCATACACAAGATGCTTGCTAGAAAGATGCACTTCCAAAAGTTGCTGTGAATTCCAGAGCAAGAAAGCTCCTACCTAATTCCTTTCATATAAGCTTAATATTTCAGTTGTCACAGTATTTATTTCAAGTATTCATTATAGGGTTGGAACAGCAATATTTGGACAATTCACAGCAATTTCTCATAACACAGCAGTGAACCTTGTATTTGGTTAAAGTTTTTACTTCCCATGAATGTATAAATGTCTATGTACTGAAGGCAGTTTTCTGTAGTTCTCAGTCTGAGATATGCACACACATATAGGAGAAATCTCTTTTAAAAATTACTAACCTAAAGTAGATTCCCTTTCCTTTAGCTTTCTGCCTGGTAAAGGGCTTCACCCTTTCTCTGGTGGATTTTCCCTACAGATACACCAAAACAAACAAAAGGCCTCTCTGGACCATCCAAAACTACGCGGTAGCTGCAGTTGTCTCAGATCTGAGGGGTGACCTCCGAAGCCTCGCTCCTGGGGAGGATGCAGCAGAACAATGTTATCCTTGTTTGCATTCATTTGACTCAGTGCCCGAGTCTTTCCTTCCTCCTGTGCAGCACGTCCCCCGCACAGGCTCACAAAGGGCAGTATTCATCAGCGAGCAGCAACTAGTTATAATCCTTTTGAAATACAACAGGCCGTGCCAGCTCTACCAGGACTTGTTTTAAAGTGTTCATCCTTCCTTGCTCACTTAAGCCTGGGGCCATGTTGGCCGACTTCCGTGCATGTGGATGGGTTTGAGGATCTGAGGACCAACTGGGGTGGTTCGATGGGGTGGGAAAGGGCTCCCTGGGTCAGCAAGTCCTGCTGAAGTGGTTGTATCTCCTGTGGGAGCTCGATGACTTACATCTCGGGAGCCATTTGGTTTCATGCCCACACTCTTCCCACGGACAAGCTGCTGCTCAACCTCACTGCTCCGGATGGGGTGAACCTTCTTTGCATTTCCAGCCTCGATTTATTCATGGCCAGTTTGCTTCCATTTGTTCCCGTGCCAGCATCGACCATTAGCTTAAATAGCTCTCCCAGAGCTGGATTTAGTCATCTCAATGTGTGTGCATGGGGAGCGAGCAGCTCCTTGCCGCTTTCTTTCAGTGAGAATGAGACCAAAGCTGCTTTAGTTCTCCTGTTGCAGAGAGGCAATGCTCAGTCCTCAGTTCTCCCTGTTACCCTGCTTTTCTCTTGGGCTAAACTGAATCTACACACCCTGAGTCTTGGCAGGACAGGCCAGGAGGGATGATGGCAGCCTGGCTGAGCCTAGATGGCACGGATGCAGCTGAGCCTGCCATGGCAGTGAAGTCAAGCAAGGAGGGGAGAGATCCCAGTGGCCTTGAACTGGAGGAGGAATTCCTTGTGGTGGTGATGTGAAAACACTGCAGCATAAAAAAAGCCAACATACTTAGTTAACTCTTATCAGTTGACCTTAATGTAAGGAGCAGGGCTGCCCTGCTGTTCCATGTCTGCTTTCCACATCACTTCTCTGAGCATTCTCCATTCTGTTACATGTCCCTCCCTATGTCTGTCCCACCTCTCCTCCTGCCACTATCCTTGTTTTCTTTGTGAAAAAAATCTTTCACAGTCTCATTCTGGACTGTACTGGGAGTCTGGTCCTAGCTTAGGAAGGTGATTGCTTTCCCAAAAGTCATCCCCAGCAGCCACCAAATGCTCTGAAGGCAGCTAAGGAAGAACTTTAAGCAGATTTAAACAGCTAGCTGTGTTTACAGGCTGCCAGGGGCTCTGTGTGGGCTCCTGTTTGCTGGTGAATTGCCTCCCACTCTCATCAAAATCCAGTGGATCCCAGCATGTTCTCCGAAACTTTGTCTTAATCTAAAAGCATACCTGAAATTAATTGTATGACACTCAAGGAAACAAAGGCCATCACTTCTAGTTCACATAAATACAAGTTGGAGCTCAGTTCCTGAAATTCAAACCCCTAATCCAACCTTAACTCTGTCAGACTTGACAACGTAAATCAGCTTCTCTCAAATTCCTTCTGTCTCCCATTCCTGCATCCCCTTTCATGCTTTTCATGAAGCTCAGCAAGAGCCAGCCCCCATTGGAGGTGTCAACTCTAAGAGTCACCCTTTGGATGATCCTAGAACTGCACATCTTCCTCCCATTGAAAGTACTGGGCACATTAAGCAAAGAGATAATGGACAGTCATAAATTGCTGTATGTTGCAGTAGTCCCAGTTGCTGCCTGGGAGATGCATTTGTCACCTAGCAACGACATAAGGTGATGAGGAAATAACAGAATGTTAATGTAATGGCCATGAGTTAAAATCTATCAGGGAGCAGCCTCCCAAGTCCACAGATGAGGTAGATATAAATGAGGAGGGAAGTGCTACCAAACTTTTCATCCAGTAAGTAGTGGAGAAGATAGCAGAGGTTATCTTTGTGGGCGTATGCATATGTGTGTGCATGTATCTCCTCATGGGGACATGAAAAAAGCCTAGAAAAAACTCCTCAGACTGGAGCTAGCCCTTGGACACAGAGCTGCCCCAAAGGTGAGTCTCAGTTTTGCAAAACCCTGAAGGCAGTGGTGCCACAGTAGGAAGGGAGCGGCAGGAGGGGTCACAGCCCACTATGAGTTTCAGTGCAGAGCTCCTCTGGGTTTTTGGTGTCCAGTCCTGACTGCCTTAGAGCAAGTGCTGGGGCTCTTTATGACATTCATGTATTCAAGTTGCTCTGCTGATCATGGACAGGGAGAGTTTTCCTGCTGAAGCAGCAGCTCTTTTCAATATCGGGATCACGCCTGAAGCAAAAGACAGGGCTATTCATGGATCTCCTTTAAACCAACTCTTTCCTCTTGACATCATTACAGAGAATGCAGGGACAGGATTCACAAATTGCCATCCTCATTTGAAACCTCTGTATCGGACCAACCAGCAGAAAACATCAAAGTTTGCCTTGAGGCCAGGAAGCTGAGCAGTGGCAGAATTCAATCCTCTCTCTTCTCTTCTAGAAATAGACCCAGAACAGATACTATGTGTTATTTTTCAATACCAGGACTCAATGAGGTACCTGCCCCCCAAAATACTGGGGGTGATCCATTTGGTGGCTCTAAACTGGAAGTACCCTGGGTGCTGGTGCTAGGGAAGTAATTGTGAGAGAAAGAAATCTGAAATTAGTTTGATGATGGATGATCTCTTTGAAAACCTGAAATTGTAAGACTCATACAGTTCCCAGCAAGACTGCACACATTTTTATACTGCAGGAGCTTTTTCTTTTAAGAAACCAGCTAAGAAATTGGTTTGGCAATTTACTGTTGAACAGCATCGGGAAGGATTGGTCTGAAGCAGGACAACATGTTCAGAAAATTTATATTGCATAGCACATGCACTTAGCAAAATCATGGGAGATGCTTTCTCAGAGGACATTGTTTCAGAGGCTTGCCTTTCATTAGTACTGAGCTGAAAATCAACATTTGAGAACACCAGGGCTTGGCCTGGGTTTATGCAAAACTTGAACACTAAATAACAAACTGCATTGAGCATGTATATCACAGGTGGTTAGACTTCTTGACCTTTTAGCTGAAGCAAAGCCACAGAGGTACATCTCAAGAGCAGCTCAGCTTTGTCAATCATTATGGAAGTAATGGCATCACAACATAATGCTTAACTCTGGAGTGACGACTAAACATATTCATGGCAACACCCTTTGTGTTAAATCTGGAAGAACTGTAGTTAATGGTGCATTTCAGCCACGGGCTGTAAACTCCAGTGACAACCTATTACTGACTGCTGAACAAACCAGGATTGTCTGTTCTGAGGGGATAAGAGCTATGGTGCAAACCATCTTCTACCCTTGTGTAACCACATCACCTGGATGTATCTGTAGGAATCTAATCAGTCCTTACGAAAGCACCAATGCACGATGAAATTTTGTGTCCCTTGTGAGACTCAGTGGTGGGGGTCATGTTTTTTCAGCTGCATTTTCCTAACAAACCAAACCCTGGCAGCTGTGTAACAGCAATAAGGGTGCTGGTGGTGGTTGTCTCAGCCTGGTAAGGGTTTCCTTTATCCTTGGTGCATGTTTGTGGTGGTAGGCACAGTGCATAGGACATGGCTGAAGGTAGCTCTGCTTTTTCTGTAATGCCAGTATTCCAGCTGAAGGCAACATGTAATGAAAGCGTGGCCTCACTGTAAGGACTCCAGTGACTCTTTATTTGTAGCAGGTCCTGTTAAATGCAGCCGTGGGTTAATATGGAACTAAGCTTCAGCAGCAGGAATCTGTGAACAGCTATGAAAATACCGAAACAACTGCAAGGTGCTGACCTTAAACTAGTGTTCCTTTAACTTCTAGTAGCTGTTTGTGTCCATGCAAACCCAAATTCACTCCCTGGCTAGCGGTAATTTCTGCAGCTCAGGAAGCCATTGGATAATGTGTTCTCTGGCTGAAGGCACAGTGTGCAGAGAAGATTTAAAAGCACCAAATTACAGAGGGTAAAACACTGCTGGAAACAAAGCTCTTCCAAAAGTTTCTTGCACTAGTAATGTGGACACCTGGAGCTTTGTGTTTCACTTCATGGATCACAGGAACTGGAGTTCTGTGTTTAACCTTCTTCCAGGTAACCAAACCCTTCACTGGGACCAGGGTGATTTTAGGGATTTTGTGGGGGGAAGATTTCAGCTTTCATGGAATTTAGTCATCAGCCCTTTTTACTTTTATTTGTGAAGGGTTTTTTTGAGGACCTGATGCATCTGGGGAAAATTTAATGCGCACAACAATTCCAATTAATGCAGAGAAAACACGACTGCCTTAATCCTTTATTCTGTCTACGGCTATTGAAATGGAAGAGCTTGGGGCTTCAGCAGCAGGGGTGGGTGTTTGGCTGCTCTGACAGATTACTGCCTCAGAGCAGATGCACTTTGCTGCAGTTTAACTGTGCTAAGGTGGTTCTGCTGAAGTAGTTTGAAGGATGATAAAAGAGAGTCCAGAGGATGTCATTCAGCCATGAAGAATACTCAGGGTACATGTAATCATAGCAATCAGCTATCTGCTTTTGACCTGTTGTTTTAATAAACAGTTGAAGTGCAAAAAGAAAAGAATTAAAATATTCTGCACCAGGGTGCACATGTGACATGGCAAATTAGCTCTGTTTTAAAAGGACATGTCTGGAAGAGTTGAAGCTTCTGTCTTTTTTCTATTCCTTGTTTGTGGTTCAGCCACTTATGAAATCTCATGGATAGTGTTTTATATGGAAGACTTACTATACCTAAAGATCTCTGGTGAAACTAGGGAGGGAAAGGCAGTGTGTGCACAGGACCAGACACATTAGAGAGATTTGGGGGGGGATTTCTTGTTGTTTACAGTGACACAAGCTTTGCATAATAAAATTCCTACAAAGAAGTCCTGTTAATTAGAAATGTAAAATGAGATCTCTCAATTATACATATTTGATACAGATTTGTAATTCAGAAAAGAGCTTTTCAGTTAAACTCAAAGAAAGTCAGAAATCTCTATGTGTTTTGGATACACACAAAGAGAAATCCAAACTAATGATTTACAAATTACGTTCTAATACTTTTATCCAATAAATAAATCTAAATTCTTCTATCTTGTTCATTCTGCTTCCCAGTGTTATTGCAATTCTATACCTGATCTGATCTTTTTCATAGCAACGTTGAGCAACTGTTATAACACACAAGTCAGCCAAAAACTCTGTTGAACTGATTCACTTATACTGATGAACCACACTGGTTACTTTTTGCCCAGATAATCTGAAATCAAGGCTAAGATCAACAAGGCTTCCAAAAATAAACTTGCTTGATCAGAGACTAGAAAATACACCTGAAAAACAAGTTTCAGGTTCACATATTTGCAATACCTGAAACCTGACTCTGGGAATGATGCACCACTGCTATCTGAAAAGAGGAAAATGCTGGGTACAGCACATGTCTGGTCAAAACAGCTCCAATTTACAGCTGCATTCACAATTAGCTGCTGGAAAATGAGGCACAGATCAAGAATTTGGTCATGGGACATTTTCAGCAGCCATTTCTGAATAGCAAAGCCCAACTCAGTAAACAGATCTCGGATTCCAGGGGATGTTTCCCTGCTCTTGTCTTTCCCTCTTTCACATCAAAAGGAATGCTTTCTCCTTGGCCTAGCTTTCATCTGCAAACTATTGAATTTATTGAGCTCTCGGGGAGGTTATCTGCTGGTTTCAATATGAGCTGGCTCAGAATAGACCCGCAGAGGCAAGAACTCAGCCTTATGGTCCCTAGGGAGAGGTCTGGTTTTCAACCCTGCAGGACCAGCACCTTTATGGCTCTTCCCCTCCAACTTTTCCCTGTAAGAACAGTAATTATACTGCCAGTTTGTAAAAGACAATATATATCTGCCCTCTCTGATTTACATGTGTGTTTTCAGTTAGCAGACTCTGAGTCCGACTGTGAACTTGGCGAGAGGTGAGTGTGGCTTCATTCTCTCACCCGCAGCTGCCCCCAACCCGGGCTCTTTCAGGGATGCTGTGCTCCTGCCTGACACACCAGCACAGCAGAGGAATGAGGGCTTCCAGGAAAGGGCCATTTAGGGTGTTGTTTTTAAGAGGAAGTGGAGGCTGGCACCTTTTTGGGTTTTCAGCAAAAACACTGGTAGCAGGTGCCAGTGTTGAAAGGCAAACCAATTGCACTCTGCTTTGTACATCATCTACATCTGCTCCCATTTACATAGAGAAACTTTTAATAGGGCTCCCTTCATGGAGGAAAACTCCTCAATCTTCTGCTTATTGATGATGCATTTCTTTGTGTTGGTAGACATGTTGGAGTGGGTACAGTCCTCTCACACTGGACTGAAAGTCCTTTAAATTTTTTCCCTTTTTAGGTGCATTGGACAGAGCAATGAAAATTTTAGCAGCTGGTATGTGTGGTAAGTTTCAGATCTGCTTTAGAGCAAAAACACTGACAAATAATATTCTTTGATGGATATATGGAGAGAAAGACATTAAGAGAGACGAATAGCTAGAGAGCATTGCTCCTGGGCTGTCCCTGTGTTCTGTCTTTACAAACTAATGGGAATCATTTATCCATATCCCTCTCACTGTATGCTGACAACCGAGCTGGGAAAAAACGATGGATGATTTCAGGGAGAAATGTTTGAATTTCCAGCCAGCACTTGTTGCTGAGCACTCAGGCCCCAGACATTGGTTTCCAAAGACTTTGATCATGTCCGGTATGCTGGTGGGGAAACCGCAACATTTATCGGCTATTTGGAAAAGATGTTAATGAATATGTTAATTTGAAGACATGCAGCCATCTGTCGGTGCTGCCTGCAGATGGTAATGGTACTGTTCCTCCCCTGCTGCCTCTGCCTTAGGTTCCTGATGTTGTTTTTCCTGGCCTTGCTCCTGTCCTGTGGGATCTGCTGCTGCCTGCAGTGCTGGCTGAAACAGCGGAGCTGCCTCCCCCGCCAATGCACCCTGGCTGTCTTCGCCCTCAGCAGCTCAGATACCTTTTGTGGTTAGTCCTGTCCCTGTCTGCTGCAAGGTCCTGCTGGCCCTGGTGGGCTTCTTGTGGACCACCCATAACCCAGTAAGAGATGGACAGGCTTGGGTGGGAGCTGGGCTGTTTCTGGTGAACAGTGGGGTGTCTGGCTCAGGCACCTTCAGGGCATGGACAGACCATGGACTGGAAGGCTGAAGCCACATCCACTTTTCCCCAGTCATACATTCAGCTGAACTTGGTGCTGTCCCTGTGTATCCATGTGTCCCAAAGGTGCATACTTGGGTTTTGGACAGGCTGTCACTGGAGGTTTGTGGGACTTTCTCCTCAGTGCTGGACACTCAGTGGCCCAAGACACAGACACAGGCACTGGGATCAGGCAGCCCTTTCCAGCATGTTTCCTGCACTTCCCACTCAGGCAAGACTGCACTGGTCTAACTTGAGCCACCCCAGTAGGCAGCTGAACTGGCTGATACACCCTGGGGTCTGTCAAAAGTTTGTCTTGGTGGGTGCTGTTCACTGTGGTAACCACCCTCAGCATTCCCCAAGGAGCACCTAGACTTTTGAGGACTAGGCTATAATGACTATGTTTAGCACCCATAACTGACCTGGAGTAGGGTCAGCAGCAGCATCAGGCTGATGGCCAGACAACATCCCTCCAAGAAAAATAAATTAGGCTAAAGCCTTCCCAGAGAATGTGTTGAATGCATTACCTGCTTTCTGGGTGGTCATGGACAATGTCTCCACAGGGAGGACCCACTCCAAACCCACCCATATTCCTCTGTCTTGACTTCTTGTATCTGGAGTTTGTGGTGAAAGGCTTTATGATGCTATGCCTAAAAAATTACATCCATGCCTTTCTTGTTTCCAAGTAGTTTGGCAGTTCCTCCCAGGCTCAGCCCTCTCACCCCCACACTTGCTCTTCATTCCTGTTTGCTGCATGGTTGTGACTTTGCTTTTTCCCCAGCAAGTGAAGCGTCTCAGTGCCCGTTCTCTGGATCCCTGAGCCCCTGCACAACTGCGGAGCTGTCCTCTTCTTCTGCCCCACAGTTCAGCCTTGGGGAAATGGAGTCGCCTCCATCCTATGAGGATGTTATGAAGGAAAACAATCTCTAGACACCACATGGTGTTTTTCAGTGATTCCACTTGGCTCTTCAAAGATTTTCCATCATGCTACAGGAGTGTGAGATCAAATCAGCCCTTTCCACAGGCTGGCCAAAAGACTGAAAAGCAGCACATATTTCATCTGAACCTAAAAGAGGAGACTAAATACAACAGAATAAATGCCAAAAGTATGTGTTGAATCTGTCACAGGAGCTCAGCTTGACATTTTGATGGCTCTGGATTTCAAGAAGCTTCCTCAAAGACCTGTCTGTATTTGGGGTTTCTGGCTCAGCCTCCAGATTTATCTCTCTCAGGCTGCTCTAGCTGGTGCAACCCCATGTGTTTTAGGACCAAATGCTGATAAATGACTTGATACTTACTTCTCAAACTTGGGCTGCCTCCTTCACTCGGCACAGTGCCAAGAAACACCCTCTGGCAAAGTCATGTTGTTCTAATACATTGTAATGCAATCATGCCACTCTGTGATGAAGGATCGTTTGCCACATTTAAAATATTTAGCACAGCATATCAGATTTGTCTAGTGCAAAAGGCAGCAAATTTATGGCTAGGGACGAGAAAACAAGAAAGAGGGACTATGAGTAGTAGCAGTGGCAGGAGCTGGCTACACAGCACAGGAAAAAAAAGTGAGTTTACTCATCTGAGCAGTTCTTAATTTCATGGTGACTGTCCTCAGCTACTCTTGCCCTAGCATTGCAGATCAGCAGGCTTTGAATGGCTCAGGACACATGTGAAATATCCCCCTGAAATGAATTAGGACGTGAATTAAGGGCTTAGGTATTTAATACCTAATAGAAATCTATTAGGATAAAGAATGTCATTTTCTTTGAGGTGATCACTGCAGACAGGATGGAAAAGTACTTTAAGAAGCCATCCAGACTGCCTTATGCCCAAGCAGGATTAGCTCTACATAAGTCATTCCTAGGAGGTATTAGTCTAACTAGTTCTGAAATTACTGAGGAAAGATGCTGAATTTCCCCCTTAGCTAGATTCCAGATGAAAGCAAAGATTTGTTTGTCATCAGCAGGTCACTGAAGGCTGAATTCAGGCTGCCTGACCTCCCTGCCTCTGTTCTCTCAGTGGCAAAGGCTGGGGGCTGCAGTCAGACCTCCCTTGTTGCAAAAGGCAGATGCCACACCATGTACTGCTTGTCCATGGATCCATGAGCTCACAGTCAAATTGGGCAGCTGGTCCATCTTGGATTAGGACGCCAAAAGATTAATGGAAGCCCACAGACTGGCTCATGGAGCAACTCTATACCTGTAGAGTGAGACTAGTACTAGTTCCCATGTTCAGGAAGAAAACTAACTAAGGGTTATGTAGTTCTCACATATTCTCATAATGATTCTATATAAGTACATTTGCTAGATAAAGAATTACAGCATATTTTGAGAGAAAATTCCTTGCCAGCACCACTGCATATTATCTCTCTAAAATCTTATTTTAGAAGCAGTTTTAATGTTTGACTCTTGTGTGAAAGGAAATAAATGTTGCTGTAGCCAAATGAATGTTTGTGCCAGCAGGCTAAAATATTACTGGGTTTATTAATAAGGAAAATTAGCAAGTACAGACTCAGCCAGGGGAGAAGTCAAGGAACTCCTGAGTGTCCTTTTCCTGACTGAACTTATTAAGAATTGCAGGTAATCAGCACCTCTCAGGATCAGACCTTTTATATACATAACTGCTTCCACTCCTCAACCCCTTCAATTTATGCCCTGAAGCATGAGATTTGATTATGTTTGTCACTTCAGCTTGCATAGCCTGTTAGTGGGCATTAAATCAGCCATCACTTGCTTCCCACCTACACACTGCATTTGGTTCAGTGACCCCTTCATGTCAGTGAACTCCACAGGTTGTCTGCATTGTGTGCTGCATGAAATATTACCACCTCCTGCTTATTAATTGCTTGGCTCTAAATAAATTGCTGCCTTTAATTTTGTTGAATGTCACCTTCTAACCAGGTGGCCAGAGAGACTAACAAGCAAGGACTGCTCTGGTTTCAATGCCTCCATCTCTCTGCATCTCTCTTTTACAAGGACCAGTCATACCGGAGGCAGTAAATCCTTCCCCAGCCACCCAACAGAGGGCAAGCAAGGCTTTCAGCACACAGAAACACTGGGGGATTTGTTTCCCTGCTACTAGTGTGCATTCAAGTGCATTTAGCTTCATGTTTGAGATGCTTTAATTATGCACCGAAGGAATCAAATTATTCCGTCACAATTGTGACAAGCAGCTTATAGTAAAGTAAGCTAGTGGCTGACACAAAATCAGGCTCCGTCTGGGGTCACCAGCATGGGAGAACCTGTGTGCTGTGGTACCTGTGCAACATGACAGGAGCCCCAGGAGCTCCCAAAAACTGCTGAAGGCCAGGAGACATCTGCAAAAAAGTGTGGGGTTGCTATGGGGTGGACATAAACTAACCTTTGGCTTGGGGTGGGGAAGGAGAGTACCCCAAGAAGGAGATCAGTGGGCAGTGCCCTGGTCCTTGCTTCCTGATCATTGAAATGGAGGAGAGGGTGGGTTTCTTTCTTCTACAAGTGTATTTGGGGTGGCCTCACCAACCAATCCTTGCCTATGAAAGCTGCTTCTCCCAGCTTGGCCCCTTGCTCATAGGTGCTCCAGCAGAACGGACAAGATTTCTCCAGACCTGTGTTCCCATTCTTACAAAAGCAGAGATTTTGCCCAGCAATTTATGTTTTTGTAAGCTCTCAGCCCTTAATGAGCGCAGTTAACACAATTTGGCTGATGTATCCAGAACTGTGAGAAAAGATGAGCCATTCCCTTACAATTCATCACCTTAGGAATACAGTTCACTTTGGAAAAGCACTTGTTCTACTGCAACTCTTCAGCTGCCACTCATCCTTGGACTTATACTTCCTGCTGACTTTGAGAAGAAATACCAAACGGCTCTGGAAAAAAAGCAGAAAACAGTAGAAGGCAGATGTATTTGTGGAGGAGCTTGTCATCAAGCCTTGAGAGAGGGAAATGGGAGCAGTGCAGAGGAGCTAATTGCTTGGTGACCATCTGGAAACAAAAGACAAAAGGAACATGGTGAGGCATACGGCTGGACTTTCACCTCTGCATATTAAGGGCTGAATAATAAAGTCATAAACTGTCTCTCAGGCAAAATAGAGCAAAACCAAAGGCAGCTGAACCATAACATGGCAGCAGTTTGGAATGCCATGAGGGTTGGACATGAAAGATGGGAAAATAATTTGTATGCTCATTAATCTGATGGGGGGGGGATGGGGGTGGTGGTTTTGTTTGGTTTTTTGGGTTTTTGGGTTTTTTTTTTATTATTGTCATCTAAAGATTCTGCACTTTCACGCAGGGAGGATGAGGATGGGCCAAGGACAGATGCCCGCTATCTTCAGGTCACTAGATGGCACAGTTCTGGCTCTTTCCTTCCTTGCTCAAAGGCATCTTACGGCAGAGACCCGGGAGCTATGGGAGAAAATTGTTCTCTGCTCCCTGTAACAGTGGTTGGACAGAGTATTTCAGTCATTAATCACTTGCCCGCAATATTTAACAGATGCACAAGAGCAAACTGTGGGAGTCCAGCCCCAGCTGAGAGAGAAAACCTCACTTTCTTGGTGGAATTTTACTTTTCTCTCTTGGAAAGTTTACAAAAATACTTTAAGTAGATGTGTCTAAGCTGGGATAATGTCTACAGCTGTTGAAGAGCCATTGCTGTAGGTGCACACTGGGGTCTGAGGTCTGTAGCCACCAGCAAAGGTCTGGACAGCCTCCAAAATCGCTCCCCCTTACCCAAGGGCTGATTCTGCTGCTGCCTATTGCGTGTCCTTGCAGCAGAGCAGTGATTTCCCTCACAGAAGTCAAAGCAGGTCACTTGGCAAAACACCTTTCTGGGCAAAACTTTGATGTGGGTTAGAAAGACACGACACTCAAAGGCAACCATGTTTATTAAATCTCACTGATGTTATAATATGTAAGAAAAGCAGAATTCTGAACTAACATTCCTGTCTACTAGAAATAATTGTTCAGATCTACTGAATTTGCATGAAAATCATATGACAATGTTTGTGAAAGGCAGGAAATCCATATCTTGGGAAACATTCATGTGGCTGAAGAAGAAGATAGCCTAGTTCACAAAGTCACAGTAAGAGTGAGCCTAATTACAGCCAGAGTTATTAAAAGCCCTTATGAGCAAACCTGATTGAGGCAGTCGGAGGATGGAATGCTGGATGCAGAAAAGGGCAGCCATTGCAGATGTCATTGTTTTATCTATCTATCTATCTCATTTGCCTGTATCAAAATGGGAAATCAATACCTATATGTAAGGCATGAAATCAACTTAGGAAAGCGCTTACCTACAACATTTCACTGTTTTCCATAACCTGCAATCAGCTGGATCCCTGGCAAACTGCACCAATCTGTGTGCTGTCAGTGGAAAAGGCAATGAGGAGCCCCAGTTCAAGGAGACACCCTGGGGCAGGTACAGCAGGGAAGAAAGGTGCAAGTCCCCTCTTTCAGCTAAATCCCTGACTCTCCCTGTGCCCCTGGGAGATGAAGACTGCGGTGTCCAAGCACATAAAAATTCTCCTTGGAAGTTAGGGAAAATCTGGAGAAACCTAACCAAAAGATTAAATGTTGAGCCTCAGCTGGAAATTGCAATTGAGCAAAAAGCCTTGGTGAGCCATCAATGGCCATGAGGAAGGCAAAATCAATCTATTGTCATTCCTAGTCAGCTACTGCTGAATGGAATGTAGGTTGGTATTAAGGAAATACCTTAATAACTGAGCTCACCTGATATGTCTTTAGCCTTAGGGACTGGTTGTGGTTTTGAAAGAAAAAATAAGTCCTGTGTGCTTTCTGGGAGGTTTCTTGCTAATAAATAAATAAGCTAAAATGGATCTGCATTGTCAGTATTAAATCAAACAGGTATTAAAAATTAAATATTAACAACTGATCAAAACATCAAATAGACTGTCAGCAGAATCTGAATAACGAAGCAGTGCAGCACTGGACTGGTTGTTACAAAACATTAACCTGGCAAACCTAAGGGTTTCTGTGGCTGCTTGCTAGTCCTCTTGTGCAGGAGATAGATTCTCAAAACCTATCACTGAGTTTGGCTAGAGTAAGAATTAACCCTTCTTCTACATAGTTACTGAATAAGAGAGGCTCACAAGTGTTTATGCAATATTCTTTTGTGCATGAATATTTGTATGTAAATTCTTTGTATGCAAAGTGTATTTGAGGAGGACAGACCCTGAGTTAAGATGCATTTGGGGTATGTGTGTGCTCTATTTGTGTACACCAAGAAGGAGCACAGGGCTGGAGGGACTAATGAGACCAGTCCCTTATACTCACCCATGATGAGGGCATAGGCATTCAACCCCAAAGTGCCCATTGAGTCACAAAACAGCTCCCACCACCTTAAATCAAGCTGAAGACTATTAGGACATAGGCCCAGAATTCTCCTCAGTTACTGAACAGGAGAAATCAATGGCCTGAGATCTGCAATTACATCTGCATTTCTCCTTTGCTAAACAAGGAATAAATCTTTGCAGCAAGAAATAATCTTTGTGCTCAGAGAAAGCTATTGAAAACAGCAACAAGAGGCTGGCGGGTGTCCCTGAGCGTTTGTGGGGAGGAATAATGTGCTGGCTGTGTAAACTGGGGAGGTTTTGATTAAGGATTTTGGCCCAACTGATGATGTCTTTTCTCAGTAAGTCCTGCCCAGGAGCACGTCTGTGCTGGGTGAGTGGGGCTGAGGCTGCCTGTGGCACTGCGGCCACTCTCCTCCCTTGGGGAGGTTGAGGGAGCATTTGCCTCTCTGGGCACAGTGGGGATGTGGGCAGTGGAGCAGTCACTGAGCACAGCTCTGCCTTTAGGGTGCGTTCACCCTCTATCTCCTTCCCAGTGTGTCCCTGAAGGAGCATGGGAGCAGAGGCCCAGCACAGGACCCAGGCCCAAAAACATTCCCAGAGCTTCCCTGCCCCAGCAGAGTGTGTCAGCAGCATCAGCTCTCCTGCCCCCAAATCCGACTGCAAACACATTTGTGACATGGCTGGGAAAAAGTGGGGTTTTTTAAACAAAACAAACAAACAAAAAACCAAAACAAAAACAAAACCCCAAACAAATAAAAAACCCAACAGAAAACCAAACAAGCTCTGGATGGAGCTTCCTGCAACAACAGGCAGAAATTCCTGTCACCTCCAGATCTCTTTGTGCATTCTTGGTATAATCTGTGAATTCATCACATTGCTCATAACTGTCCTATTCTTTGTCTCCCAGGACCCTTTAAAAAAACCTCAATCACTTCTCCTACTGTGTTTACATCTGTTCAATACAGCTCATCTGCTGGCAATAACCTGCTTTATGTTGGACTAACATAAACATCTGCCAACCAAAGCAGCATGAACTCTGCAGGCATGAACCTCCCTCGCCTGGGCAGCAGCGCTGCCACAAAGGCTCTTGCTGAGATGGCTGCATTATGGTTTGAGCTTTGTGGAGGTGCTTGAGCCTCTATCAGAGCCATATGGACCTGCTGTTGTCCTATCTGTTCCAGGGCATGACTGCTTCTTCACTAGAAGCCATGTCAGGATTGGGTTATGTTTTAGCAATGCTGATCAGTTCTGCGCTATAGCACAAGATACTTCTTCCAGGATAATCCATCAGAGGACTCAGTCCTTCATTTTCCATCACAGGGATTATCAGAGGTGCTATTTGGGACACAGCCTACTCCACTCCCAGCCATCCCATCTCCCTCCAGCACACATAACATAAGGTTTCACTTCATACTGTCTGGGAGAAGAAAATCCAGTCTCCCCACCAACCAGTCCATGGAGGAAGCCTACCTAAAAACAAAACCCAGTACCTATGGCTGTGCACACTGCTGAGGTTCCACTGTTGCTTCTCCTCTGCCCTATAACACATACACCTCTGTGCTGAGAGCCTTTTCTCAGCCCCTAGTGCCCATGACCTTATGATGCAGTGCCCATGGTAGAAAGTACTGTTCCTACCAACCCTAAGAAAACTCTGTCTCAGCTTCTCATTCCATTAAAGGCATGGAAGAACTTCCACATCCATCCTTAGGGAACATGTTAAACTATACTGGGTTTTTCTCACCCACTCTAGTGAAGACCTGGCTGATGTTCCAGCCTCATCCAGCCTATGGCAGCATGGATTGCAATAGGGGACAGCAGTCCTGAACTGAATTTAAATATCTTTTGATAGAAAGGGACAATAGATGTTACTATAATTTATCCTAGTTTTTAGCTAATATAGACATATTGTCATGGACAAGGTCAGATTTTGGATGTTCACTCACTTCAACAAAGTAACATTTTTACTAAGCTGAATGAAGCTGTCAATGTCCAGATCTCAGTGAGTTTAGAATATCTGTAAGGTACATTTTAACACTGACTGAGAAGAATTCTATTTTGCAGGGAAGAACGCACCCAGATTTGCAGTGTTTTCTCAGTGTAGAGGTTCATGGACCAAAGTCAGACATTTAACACAGCTCTTATCTTCTGAAGAACTCTCCAGCTGCCTGTAAGAGGAGCAGACCCCCATGCTCAGTGCACAGGGTCCAGATGTTGGCCATACAGTCAGTCCCTCTTCGCCAGTATTTTCTGCTTTGTACATTCTAATGGCATGTTGCCAGATACGAAACAGATCCATCTTGCAGTCTGGGGATCTTCATGCAGAACCCAGTGGTCTGATTCGGGAATGGCTGATTTATCTCACTTGTACCAGTAGTGTTGAGACAAATGCTGAAAGAGTTTCTGTTGGTTATTCCAGTCCAGGCAATGAGCCTCAGCATTCCAGATGACAGGATTCCCTAAAGCAAGATCTTCTCAGAGATAACTTTCTCGAAGGAAGGCTTTTTTGAAGCTCTCATAATGCAAACATTGTTTGATCCTTGAAACTGCATCGCAACCACAAAGAACTTGGGTCTCTGTGCAATCCACTACAAATAAAAGCAGAACTCTTTCTGGAGCACTTACCTCCTCCTTACACTCTCGTGTCCACAGCATACATTTTGGCAGTGGCTGTTTGCGACGATGGCAAATGCACGTTTGTTACAATGGTTGCAGCTGATGAATAGCCTTTCCTCAAGGAGTAAGCAGGATAGAATCTTCCAGAACTGGTCTCTGTGAGGCACAGGGAGAGAAATAGGAACTGCTAATGTATGTTTGGTGACTTTCAGCTGCAAAGCTTCATAACACAGAGAAAGCTGCACTCTAAAGTATAACATAATAACAACACATTTTATGTCATACACCTCAGCGTCTACCTGAAGACCTTGGTTTGCTTACTAGAGCTGCCTAACTAAGGCTATTCCCATTTTACAGCCGAAAATATTGCTAGTGTGGATGAGCGACCATCCCAAAGATGTCCCTGAAGGACCTTCCCCACCCTTTGCACATGTAGCACATCCTGAGTGATGGCTCTCTCTGTGAACAGTGCTTCAACCCTGCCATGCTTCCTCACCTCTGAAGAGGTACATGCAGCAGGTGAGCAGGGACCCGGATAAGAAACAGCCAAGTGACCCCGCCATGCCAAGCCAGCACGACCAGCCGAACTTGTACTGAATGCCCAGAAACACGTTGTGGAAGACCAGAGAGGAGCGTTCCATGTAGACATCAACAGCGTACCACACTGAGCCAGTAATGCCCGGGAGACCTGCAGGACAGGAGCAAGGTGCCACACAGAGCTCTCAGATGGGGAGACCACAAACAAAAAATCTGAATGTACAGCTGCTGTCTGCTGGGTCAGACTTCAGGATGGAAAGACCTTCCTCGGATGGCAGGTTTAGGTCCCTGTTCAGCCTCAGCCTTTGGTGGATTCACCCTGACTCCTGCTCATATCAGCCGCAGTGCTGTCAGGCAGAGGCTGCACCTCACAGCTTGGCACAACACACACCACCAGCACCAGCTGGTAGCACTCAGGTTTCTGCAGCAAAAGGCAGAAAGTTCCTCCCTTCTCAGCTTGTTTACCAACTTGTAAAGTTGCTTCCAGAGGTTAATTTTATAATCTGTTTTGATTTTCAGAACTTTGATGCTGCTTTTCACATAAACTCTGAGAAGTGAGTGGAAGATGTTTAGAAGAACCTCTCAAAGTGTTTTACAAGTGCTCCCAGTGGCCAGGGTGAGTTATGTATTAAGTTTGCTTATGTTGAAGGAGAGGTAGCTGCTCGATATTGGCATGAAGCCAAATGAAATTATTTGGTACCTAGTCAGATATTTAATGTGGTATTTAAAATTCTCCCACTAGCTGTAACAGTAAAGCACCTCAGCCAGTTGGTATTTATCACCTAGGAGAGACAGGCATGTTATTATCCTTTTATTAGACATCCACTGTAGAGATTTTGGGCTAAGTAACTTGCCCAAGGTCACACAGTCTGAGGCAGAGCCAGGAACTGAACCAGGATGCCAGGAGTGTCTAGTCCTTCAGCAGTTAGGTGTCTTTGCTTTATCAACAAGGCTGACTGCTTCACAGTAAAACAGCAGTAAATGGAAATCAGTTAAGTCACCTGGTCAATACATGAATTGAAAGCAGATAAACTCAACTATGTGCTAGTAGGGGCAGGTGGTGAACAGAGAAAGTTATATTGCACAAATAGATCAAATAAAGATTCTTCCCCCGTGTTTAACATACAGAAAAACGCCAACTTCTCTTCCCAAAATAAGCGAAGGCTTTAGTGCTTCCCCACTTTGCTAAGGGGTTTCCTGCAGAATGGGGGGCGCAGTGGGGGAATACCTGCAATGATCAACATAACTCCAGACACCAGGCAGATGCGCAGTTTGATGAGCGGCTCATCCGGAAGGAATTTCACACAGTCCAATCCCAAGACAAGGAAGAGAAATCCGAATCCTGCCAGGATATCTGCTGTGATCATCATGGCTCGGGTCAGCACCAGCTTCACTGCAGGACAAAAGCAGAGCTTTCTAGTTCACGAGGAATAGAAATGTAGTGGATAATGGGGTCAGATCCCAGGGGAATATTTTTTTTTCTGGGGTGAAGCTTTCTCCAGCTTCCCCTGGGAGTAATACCTCACTGAGAAAAGAAACATGCCTCTAATTATCTGTCACTGTATAGAACATATACTCTTTCAGTCTACACTCAGGTGTCCCCACCATTTGTAAAAACATCTTTGACTCTTACATACCAGGGTGCTCAGCATAGATGGAGTCGTACTCATCACACGTTTGGATCCCATCAAAAACATTTGTGACACATTCCCACCACAGGCCACGGCATTTTGTACTCACCTGTGGATTGAGAAGATAAAAATTAAACATCCACCAACACAACAGATGGTAAGCTTAGCCTTTCTACAGAAACCCTGGTCTGGTTACATCAATGGCAAACCAGAGTGTTTAGCCTGAAAAAGAGAAAGCAGCAGGATGGAGGAAAAGGAC
The DNA here is from genome assembly GCA_013400415.1 of Scytalopus superciliaris. NCBI lineage: Eukaryota > Metazoa > Chordata > Aves > Passeriformes > Rhinocryptidae > Scytalopus > Scytalopus superciliaris. Next base: position 676,838 of record VXBX01003097.1, on the reverse strand, counting down.
ATTTATAATGTTTTCTGCATACCTACTAATGTTTTCACTTTAGAAGAAAAGAAATTCAGACTAGACATTAGAGAATAAGAAAAAAAAAGAACAAAACCAAAAACCTGGCTATTGGTAAGGATAAAAATTCTGAAGCAAATTTCTGGGAAGAGCTGGTGGGTGGCTGACTGAAGAGATCTAAGAGCAGCTTTGATCACTCCTTGTCAAATGCTTGTCTAGGCTGAGCTGGGCAGGGCTATGGACCAGATGACCTGAGACTTTGCTGCCTATGCTTCCCTGACCATCCTCCTGACAAGAAGGAGCAGCTCAGAGAGCGGGAGAGGAGTGCAAAGTAGAGGTGTGGATGTGAGTCCCTCTGCAGACACCTGTGGAGTGCTGCCTCCAAATGACTCAGCAATAAACACTGGCTGGAAAATGAAAGGCAGCCAGTGCTGATCATGACCCTGGGGCTCCAGGTGTGCTGCCAGCTATGGACCACGTGTGCCCAAGCCACAGTCATCACTGAGACATCCAGACTGGAGCAGACATTGCAGTAGCATCATCGCTAATCGTCTCCGCTGTCCCAAAGCCATAGATACCATTCCCAGCCCAGCCTTCCATAAATCACTTTAATATGGGAGGTATTTTCATTACAAATGCAAATATGGCAACAAGCACCTCTAAAACATTCTTGGAATTGCTCATACAAGGAGCAGAGCTAATGTTGGAGCAGCTTTGGACTCCAGCCTGCCCACTGCTGCCAGCAACACCCGCTGCAGTTAATGGAAGGAGAAACTCTTCCATCAAATGAGTTTCACGCAAGGGAAGGAGACCAGGCTTGCTTGGATGATGCAATACATTAATTTTTCTTGCACTGTGTAAATCACAAAGCAGATAATAACATATCTCAAGCACTTAATAAAGTCTTATTCAGGATGTATTGAAGGCTGTAGCCAACTGCAATATTTACTCCATAATAGAATGTCTGAGCCAAAGAGTGCACCTCCTCTGTGATACTGCCCTGTGGATCAAAGGCGAGTAAAAATGGCTCGCTACATCAGACTGGAGAAAGAGACGCTATTTATATTTGAATGAAAACAATCTGCACGTTTTGTTTCATGAAGATGAAAAGTACTTAAAATTTCTGAGAATTTCAGGGCACGTTTAATGGAAAATATCACAAAAAAACAGGAAGCAGTGGTGAAAAAACCTGATTTAATTGATTCTGTGTTTTTCAAGAGAACAGTGTTGTGTAAAACAACTTGCCATGTTCACATTAGATGTGTTTTTACTGTGGCACTCTTAATGAGGCTGCAGATCCTTTCCTGTTTTAACTCACTGCTGTTCAGGCTGTGCTTGAAATTAGCATATTTTTATTAAATTACGTTTTGTTCCACTTACATTCATATAATGTCATGTTACTCCCAAACCACTATAGGCTTATTCATACTACTCTGTATTCAGCTAATAATATCAGTTACTTCCTGACTTGGTCACATCAGTATTGTTTTTTAAGTCTTACAAGCAGCATCTTCCTCTAAATTATTTATAAAGAGACTAACGGGATTCCAAGCTTTGACAGCCTCCAAGGAAAATGGAGGACTTAAGGCACAACAATTATGATCATGGTCCTTTCCAGACTAAAAAAATTGATAAATGTTTTGCATTTGTTGGGATGCCTCAGCTGTCACCTACCCCTGCTAGTGCCAAGCATGGGCAAAGCCCATCTCCATGCAGCCTGTGAGCATCCAGGGATAAATGTCTCATTGCCTCATGCAGGAGGGATGGGAACAGACGTTGGAGTGAGGGCCTGTGGCTGCCCTGAGCCACTGCTGAGCTATTCCAGTTTCTGTTATCTGCCTTGTAACCTCCTGGACCAACTCTTTCTCCCCTCTGGGTTTTTTGGGGTTTTTTTGTGTACTGCTGGTCCTTCTGGTTGATAATCTGCTCCCAAACCACCCTTGAGCTCTGCTCTCATGCCGACAGCACAGATCTTCAGGCACATGGAAACTCGCTGCTGTAAAGGGGAGAGGGGTCAGGGCTGGCTGGGGCATTGTGTGGGGTTATGGATTTCTCCATCCCACAGTTGGACCCATGCACCGTGTTGGTAGCACTAATTCCACATTACCTCTCTCCCCCCATAGCAAATCTGCTCCAGCTTCCCTGGGCCCAGCCAAGGACTCCCTGAGCAGTTAAGCATCACAGCCAAGCTCCTCATCTCCCACCTTGATTACAAAACACATTGCCACGACATGCTTTCCCTAACACAAGTATGCATGTAAAACATGAACTGCATAATGACTGTAATATATATAATTACATCCTATTCATAATGTATAATTAATATTAAAATAATTCTCATACAAAAAAAAAAAAATTATTACAGAACAAGCACACACTCCTCCTTCTGGGGAAAGCGGAGAAGACAAACATGTGAACGATGTTAGTCACAGTGTTTTACCACACTGTGAAAAGGTGCCAACATACGATGATTACAAGCCCAGCTCAAGAGTAAAACAGGCAGCATTTAACAGTAGTGGTAATGTTTATAGTCCACCTGTAACAGGGAGGGACCGTGTACACAATAGTGTTCGTTGTGAAGCAGATTACGGGCTTTTTCCAGTACAGACTACTGGAAAAATTGACCCAGCCTTGTCATGATGCTTCACTGGGAGTCACCAGCTTAAGCCACTTTCTGTGTGGCCATAACCTATTGTTTCTGAAGGGGAGGGGAGAGACTGTGAGAGCTGTGCTCTGGCCAGGGCCCCTGCAGCCCCTCTGGAGGCGGCTGCTCCCCGTGCTCCCTGGCCTCTTCCTCCTGGGCTGCTCCTCTCCAGTGGGACCGCAGTGAGGGCTCTATCCTCCCCACCTGCTGAGGGCCAGGGTCAAAGTCAAGGAACCAGCCAAGAGCCAGCTACAGGTGCTGGAGGACGGAGTTCCCTTCTCCTGGATTCAAAGTTGCCTGACTTACCCTTTTTCCAGCTGAAAACAGGAGCCATTGTGGACTCCATGGCCTTTCTGGGCATGGACAATCTACTTGCACTCCCCTATTTAGAGAGGCAGTGAGCCATTGGGGTCATTAAGAGATCAGTGGTCAGGTATTAAGGCTGGGGGCATTTTTCTCCATTATTTAGTATTCACACTCAGAGCAGGAATGTGAGAATAGTGGCTGCTAATAACCAAACTGGGTGTTAATGGAGCACTTCGGACAGCCCATCAGCAGGTGCCTTTGTGCCAAGAAGACAAGGTTACACAGCCTCAGGGTAACGGACTTATTCTTTCCTGGACTCACTTTGCTCAGACGCTAGATTTCCCTCTTCTGATTTTCCTCACAATCAGATTCACTTGGCTTTTCTGAGTATACTGATATCTTCATCTGACTACAGACAACTCACATCTTCCGGAGAGGAATCTGAAGTAGCTCCCAAATGAAAAGTGATATCCCATCCAGCATCACTGGGTGCACACGACTTTCCCTGTAAAGAGGCGCACTGAACAGACATGCTGACCATCAGCAATTGCACTGCATTAGATCTGTGACCACCTCAGCATCTACAACCATCTTTCAGAGTGGTAATCAGTCAGATTACCAAAATTTCCTGTGGCATAGAAAAAAAAAAAGCTTTTCTTGCAATCAGTTTTATCCTTCTTCCCTTGGATAATTCACCACTTCACGTGATTCATCTAAATGTCGCATTGCAATCACTGAGTGCAGAGGAGCTCTTCTGGTTTCCTATGCTGAATATCAGACAGAAGGTTTCCTCCTGATATATTCAGCCAAACTTTCTGTCTTGGAAGGTGTTTGACCTTCACTGCACAAAGTATCCCAGAGCCAGAGATCAGATTCCCACACTGTGGACATGCAGCCCTTAAATGTACAGAATCAGATGGCTGTGCTGGGAAGAAAATTACAAGTTTGCCATACTGAGTATTGAAGAAACAGTGATGACTTGGGGCCTGAAGTGTTTGGGGCACACCTTGCATGTAAGCAGCAATCCCCCTTATTTGCAATTTACTTCTGCCAATACCATTCTCTAAAATGAGAGTACTACTGTCTGCACCAGTTCAAGAAGATATTGAGTTCTCATGGTCCCCTTAAATTTCTGCTAGTCCTGTAGCTCAGTGGCTGGTAAGAAAAAGACAAAGAGCACAGCTGTACACGGTGGATGTTTCCACCAGGTCTGACTGACAGAAATAGAAACATCTCCAAAGTATCAATGCAGGCTGAAGACACAGGATAACTGTGCTCAAGTTCATGCACATTTGAACCTAGAGCCAATAGACTTTTCCTGAACTTACTAAGTAAGAGCAGAGTCTGGATAATAAAGGCTGGCAAAGAGAATTACACAAAATACCACTTTTCTCCTGCTCTTGCCACAGTAATTAATGTCATTTTCATCCACTTTCATCCAGTACAACAAAGGAAAAGTACATGGGAGTGGAGCGACACCAGAACCAAACTCTCTATAGGACAAATTGATTTTGATGATCAGGCTCTCCTCACCCCAATCTTACCTCCAGGGAGTCATCAGCATTCACCATCCAGCAGTCTGTCCAGGTAGATGTTATCAAAAACCCAGCAGAGAAAAAAGCAAAAAAGCAGCCCACATACTGGAGGAGAAACCTCATGTCGGCAGATGCTCAGCACATCCAGGGGAGTGAGAACAGCAGTGCCCAGCCTTGTTCTTAAAGCTGAAGTAGAGCCTTAGTCTCCCAGGTCACCAGCACCCTCTCCCAGCGACCATGAAGAGCAGGACCTTCTCACTTGTGCCGATGCCATCTGTGAGTGATGGCTGCGGGAGCAGCGCTCGCCTGCCACGGGGTCGGGAGGAGGGTGAGGGCGCCCACGGGAGCTGCTGTAGCCAATCCGCCCTGCACCATTCCAGCTCTTGTCATGCCTGACTGAAGAGAAATGGGGTTGTGCAGAAGAGACGTGGGTAACTGGAGCCCAGGACTTGCAGGGAAAGCAGGTATCATGGCAGGTTTTATCAAAGTAGGGAATTGAAAAAAGAATTAAAATTTGTTCTTCAAGGCAGAGGTTTTGAGCACTGCTTAGGGACAGACAGAAGAGCTCTCACATGCACACACGTTTATACCTGTTCTTTGGTTCATGCCTTAGCAGGAAGCAACCAGAAGTGTCTTGGTGTAGATCCCAGCCTGCTTGGTTACCCTGTTGGTCTCTGATGTAGTAAGGATCTGGTTCAATACAGGAATGTTACTAGAGAGAGAAAGGAAAAGGTAGTGGTCATGGGCCTTCAGAGCCAGCACCAACCACCCTCACAGCTCAGATACCAAGTTCTACATTCTGTGTTTGAGTCAAACCTCAGTACTTCTGATGTCCTGAGCTTCACTTTGTTCCTGGCGTGAGTACAGCTCCCATGTGCAAACCTTGAAGCTTTCAAGCCAGTGCCAGTCTTCTGGTTGGATTTTCCCTGCTTGTTTGCTGTGATTGGAGCCTTCCTGTTTTCCTGTGGGACTCCCCAGGTGAGCAGGGGTCACACAGGCTGTTGGGGAAGAAGGTCAGGCCCTCTGTAAGTAGCTTCTCAATGTCTGCTCTCATTCAGTGCTAAGAAACTCATCAGGACTCCAGAGCATTCTGATATCCTTTCAGTAAAACCAAGGGGGAGTGGGACTAGAAAGTCCTTCTACCCCAAAGGTAAAAATGCACAGAAACCATCGCATCCTCAATAATCTTTGTTTTTTAATATAAAGAGAAGCAGTAAAAAACAGCCTTCAGTGGGGAAATCTTCAACACAGGGTAGAAGAGCAGATTCTCGCTCTGCTTTCAGCTCTGCTTACAGTCGGTTGCCCAAGCTGCCGGTATCTGTCATCTCAGCTTTCACCTCCAGATGGAGCCAAGCGGTACCTTTACAGGACTGCTCAAAGTCCCCTCTTACCTAGGATTTCCCTCCGAATACTGTAGCAATGAGAACTTTATTATTCGTACAATATATAAGCCGTACATTTCCTATCATAGCCTCGTGAGGCGGTTTTACTGTCAGAGATCACAATTTTTATCCTTGATCCCAGGCTCCATTCCTTAGAGATCACACCATGAAATAGGTCCACAACACATACTTTGTGAGAGTTAAGTGGAGAAGAAGCCAGGGCATGCAAGAGAGACAGTTGCTTTAGTTTTCTGCTTTTCAATTCCATTTGTAGAAGTTGACAAGTGGGGAATTTTTCTTCTTCCTTCCTTGCCAGGTGCGTGTCTTGATATAGTTATGTGTATATGATGCTTTCTTCTCAGTTTTCTCATATCCAAATGGCCATATATGTAAAAAGAACCCTCACGATTTTCACTTCATGGCTTTCTGGGACAAGGTAGTGCCACACAGGTCCCATAAAGGAAAATTACTTTCGTTAGTCACATATATACAAATTGCATTTATGTGAGACAGATACTGACAATATACATAATCTTCCTATACTTGTCTTGCACTGTATTCATTAACTTGTGTCTTCACCCATTTTTAAAAGATATCCTAGTCAGTTATTAGTGTCAACTCAGAAAAAGGAGTGTGATAAGCTCAGAAAAGACCTGAAAATCTGAGAGCCTTCCCAAAATCAGAATTAAGTCATTAGAGGTGGCAAGACCAGCGTTTGACAGTAACAGAGTCTGGATTAGCCAGGAAATATGTTATAGCCGTATGCACCTTCCTGCCTCCTCATTCTGTCCTGTACCCAAATACAAACATCTTTCAGGGAGGATAAGCCCAGCTGGAAAGAAAGAGGCCATTTTTCCTTGTTTGGTGCATGCTGGAAGTGCCTCAATACAAACCTGACAGAGGTGAAAAGTGAAAATCTCCCAGGGGAAGACCAGAACCACAGTAATAGCCAGAGAGGTGTTTCTAAGCTTTTGTGATGGGCACATCATACTGTGTTCTTCCAGCTTTGCCCATCAAATGTCCATCCATGACAGACCAAGGAGCAAACTCCACTAGGGGATGAAGGCAGCATGTGGGGTATCAGTGGTGCATATGCTTTGCTCCATCTCTCTGTTACAGTAGTCTTGGCAAAGTCTTGTTTATTTTCCATAGGCCCAGCAATTTGTGTTGCTGTCCCATCTCCATCCATCTCCCTGTGTTCACCTTCCCTTCAGGGCAGGGCAGGAGAATGACCCTTTCAGAGCAGGATGCCGGTGCTTCCCTGGCCATGAGTCACAGGGCACAGGAAGTGGCTCCAGCCATTTGCATCTAACTCAGGGCTCAGGAGCATCCTGGCCTCAACAGCACAGCAGGTTAGGATCCCCTAGTTTTCCCTGGTGTAAGACTGTTTCATAGGGTGAAACACAATGAAGATGGTTTGTGAGTCTTCACCTGACAGGGGGGCCAATCCAATATCTGGTCCTTCTTTAGGTCAAAACAATCCCATGGAATCTGCTGGAGTTACTTGAAAGAATACAGTATTCTTTATTCAGTAGAAACTGGCAAGGTGCATGTTTAATATTCTTTATTTAAAGTAAGTCAACATCATCTTGAAGCCAAGTTTCTCATCATAGTCTGCTTTCCTAAGTTGCATGACAGATGTCCCCTCAGTTTGGGAAAACAGCTCTCCCAAAATAAGCTCCCAAGATGTCTTTGTATAACCTAAAACTGGGCTGACATGACTCAGTGCAGCTTTCCCATGGATTTGTAGGCTGTACTACATATGCTAACTGTACTTCAACAATAACAAAAGTATTAGGGTATCCTAATACTTAATTGTCAGAGCTTGGCCTTGGCAGCCTCTTACTCTGCATGGTACTGATGCAGAAAAACTCTGCTAATACAACAGCCTTATCACCTTGATTACACACACCCCCCAGCTCAGCAATGAATATACTACGGGTCGATTGCTTTTATTACTCATTAACACAAGGTGGTCTGTGTTCTTCATTAAAGCCAAGCCATTATGTTAGAGAGAGTGATAGAAACTACAGCCAGCCTTGGGAGGACCATAGCTGCTTGTGATCTGTCTGCTTACATTCCATTCTTGCAGCAACACCCCAGTGAGGTCGCAGCCCCGTGATCACAGAAGGGTTGTGCTCTCCCTTTACTTTCAGAGTGTCTAATATATAGTGTAGCAGAGGGCCTTGAGCAAGAAGGAAGTGGTGATGCTTTAATGCATGAAATGCAGACCTCACTGCAAGCAGGCAAGTAGCCAGTGAGGTGACTCGTGTTCATGGCCAGGGGCTTGTCCAGTGGGCACAGCTCAGGAGTCAGAGGTGACAGAGAGCTTTGGACAAGGTTTCCCTAAGAACTCTTCTCCTCCATGGGCTTGTCTGCCCAACTCTTCCCACTCCTAGTTATACCCTCTCCATTCTCCTGCTTCATATCCCACCATCCATGGCCTGTAAGTGTCTTCATCTCCAGAGCAGTGCTCCTTGGACATGAGATGTGTACACACATGAATTACAGAGCAGTGTATGTCAGCTGTGATGTACCACTTGAGCCATGCTCATATGGTCACAAAATCCTGGGATTGAGCATGGTATTAGCTCAGTAGCCCCATGGAAAATGGTAAGACATCTGAGCAACCTNGTGTGTGTGTGTGTGTTTATACTTTACACACAGGTATTATGCTTGTATGCACTCCTTTAAAAAAGCCTTTCTAATCACTTCAACACAATAAAAGCTAAAATAAGCCTTTCAATACAGTCTTTTCAGGCTCTCAAAGTACTGTGCACCTTCTCTCAGTACAAGAAATTTAGTTTTATGGCTGCCTATGAAATCCCACATCTGAGAAACACGTAATCTCACCGATGTATTACTAACCCCATTTTAGAGCTGGGGAAAAGGAGGCCCTGACTAAGTGCCTTTAGATCGAGAGCGGAGTCACAGTCCCACTCCTCTTTAACACCGGGGCAGGACTCTGTCTGGGAGTGGCAAGATGCTTATCAGTGAAAACATGTGTGACCACTCGGGTTTCCTGAAAGCCGCCAGAGAATACACAGTGCCGTCACTGCATACCAGCTCCACGGGGCGTGTACTGGCAGAGGAGCTGGGTAGTGGGTCGGACACACCTTTTCTCGGCATGTCACTAGTCCCAGTGCACAGCCCTCGTCCCCAAGCACCCCGGGGGTTGTTGATGTCCTGCCACGTCCCAGCGGCGTCATCCTCACCCAAGCGTGTATTTCCCAGTATAGGTCTGAACTTTCCTGTGCCCTGATGCAAAGGTGATAAAATGCAGGTGAAGCACAAGCTCTGCACCACTATTAGCAATCGTCCAGGAAGGGACGGGAGAGCAGCGTGAATATTTAGCTCTTTACAGAGGACCAGAGAAAAGAACAGGAAAACAGATCCCGTGGTGGAAGGTGCTGTGTCTGCTCTGGCTGCTCCTCAGGACCTCGGCTCACCTTAGCTGGGTGAGAGGGGCCGTACCTGCAGAGTTCTCCTGGCTGAAATCCAGCCCCTCTTATGACTCACTTCACAAGAAACATCCGTTTCAGCCCTCTATGCCCCTCGCTGCTACTCACCAACCTGCTTATCAGAGAGTGATGAAAGACCCTCTAAGAGACTCATCGAGGAGCGGATGAAAGTAACTACTAGGTTAGAAATGCACAGTCTGGTAACAGGATGTTTGATCTGCTGTAAAAAGCCAAGGAGGACAATAGCTGATACTCGGGGGAAAAGGTTGCTGCTGTGAATCACAGACCATGAACACAGGACAGTTTTGAGACCTGGTTAGATGAGTTGGGGTCAGGTTTGGGTACAGGATCTGCAAGGAGCTTCCCTGCAGAACTCTGGGGCTGTGACTCTCTTACAATAAGTGTCTGCCCACCTGCCTGCCCCAGTCCCTCCCCACACACTCACTGTCCCTTCTGTTTAATACCCAGCATCCGAACTGCACATCAAACACTTCTCAGAACTGACACAAAGTGACCCCCAAGTCTGCCCCCACCAAGGCACCATACCCTCTGTATCCAACAGCAAACAAAGACTCCTATAAGGCCACCCCCTCACTCCAGTCCTCTCCTTCTGCAGGTAGACAACAGGGCAGGGATGTTTCTGCCCCTGCTGCTGAGCAAATTAGCATGAGCAGAGCCCCTCGTGGTTCACATACACACTGTCACTCTCTGCCTTCATCATGCAGGTGAACTGTGCTGTAGGCTGGAGGACAAAACTATGGAAGAGGAAGATGGAGGAAGGGAAAGGACAGCCTTGGTAGAATTTCTAAGGAATAGGAAGACATGGGCAGAGCTGCAGTCCCAGCCTTGGGACAGGAGACAACAGTGGATGACTTCAGAGCTCATCTCACCCAAGGCAGTTATATAGGGAGTGTGTTCAGAGGCCTCCTCTCTTCTCTCTGTTTCTGTCCTCCCCCCCACATCAGAGCCTCTCTGTGCAGTCGGACCGGAAAACACAGCATGGCTTTTCCCTCTTTCTCCCATTCTGTCGCTATTCTGCCCTGGTGGTCTTGGTTCATGTAAGGCCCAGTTTCTGTCCTTTGTGGAGGTGTGCTGTTCCTTTTATTCCTCTGCCGCCTTCTGGATTAGGTTTCGTTTTCACCTTGTCAACAGAACAGGGTGTGGGCTCACCAGAGTGCTCCCGAAACACCCATCAGCAAAGCCTCTGTGTACACCGGCTTAAGTAAGACTTTTCATGAGAAGAGAGACACAGATGTCAAAGAAACACCCCCAGCTTCTGACCTCCAGCCAGATAACTGGGGTTTTAAACTCCCTCTAGGCATTGAAATATAACCTTGGGTTGCCAATGAGTTCTCCCAGTCCTAACGACAAAGGGTGTGTTAGAAAGTCCCGGGGAAAAGCTCCTTCCCTCCTCCTCTGCCTACACCATGCATGCACAAGTTCTGCTTTCAGTGCAGATTGATCTTTCCCTTAGCAAAGGCTTTTCAAGAGTCTCATTCCCATGTAGGCAGTAGAATAAATGGACACATTTAAATACTTCTCTAAGTGTTTAACCCTGCGCCACACTGGAAAATCCAGCCATGTGTGTCACAGCAGCAGCTCCTGAGTGCTTCAGAAATATCTGGCTCTGATTTTGGTGTCTTAAAAAGGACTGAAACATATTGAATGTCAATACTCACAAATCCCATTCTTCTGCTTCTCTCAGTTTCCAGGGACGACAATTTGTTGGAAGATGGTTGCACAGGGTCAGCATGTCTGTGAGGATGCTGAGCAGTTGTTAGCTGGTTCTGGCATGTCATAGGATTTCCTACAGCACAGTAATCTGTGTATCTTGATTTGTTCCGACATCCAAGAACATCACAAATAGGTTCAGTCTTACTGATCCCCAGAGGAATTCCTAGGAACATGTGAAAGACTTGAAACCTCATGTCCTAACCCTTACATTGCCCTAACCATCTGATCTAGAAATCTTACAAGAGTTTATGGCAGAGCCTTTCTAGGAAGGACACTGGATCACTTTATCTTCCCAGCACCAATTATCTGACATGCCATAAGGGCTTAGGAAATGCATAGAGGTTGTGGTCCATGCACGAAAAGGTGAGACATAGCCATACCCTGGGATGAGAGTCTTTGAGTAATGTCTAAAATGCTGAATACAGCTTGGGCTTTTCCTTGGCAAGAAGGTTGCACCAAAACCAGACTCACAAGTACTTGATCTTGATGGCTCACTTGCTTGGTGGTTGAGCAATGTAAATGGTGGTAACTGACTTCACAGAGGTAACTCTGTCTTCAGTACTGTCTGAACAGCAGTTCCTGTGGAGGACCTCAGATCTAGTCATTAGGAATCTTCTCTCCTTCCTCCTCCTATCTCCTTCTAATATCATTCCAATGCCCCCTTCTTCCTTCACATGATTTCAGGAAGAACAACCTGAGGCTGGTCAGTGGTGATTCTGCAGATGATCAGATTCTTGCCAGTCTTTGGAATTTCATTCTATAACTAAGGCATCAAGCTCATAAATGAGCACAGACAGCAGCCATCACTAGGTTTCTGGTGGACACTGTGAGATTTGGGTAGAAATGTGACTCTTGCTATAACAGGTCCAGGAGGATCAGGACAAAGACCTTGGAGACATCAGGAATATGGTGAGAGCAAATCAAATGGGTGCATGCCAAGGCTATTCACAGAGCCCATTTCCTGGAGGATCTGAGATATGTTTTTCTAACTGCACTTAGAGAACTTTTCCATGGATGGTACCAGGGATGAATTTTATCTCGTCAGGACCTTGGTATACATCTCTCATGACTTATGCACTGGAGTATGACACTCACACACATGGATCTGCTTCTCTCAGGCCTGGGTCTCACTTATTCACATTGCTCTCCCTTTCCTGCCCTGGGACTCTGACAGCAGAAGTTGCCGTGCTCTACCTGATCCCAGTGGCGCATGGTGGGGAAAGTGGCCACACTTTGTGGTTGACCCTTCCAACAGGGCATAATCTTCACCTGCCACTTCACTCCTGGACCTCTTCCCTAGATGCCTCACCACACCTGTTCCATCATCTGATACCATGGTTAGTTTCATACATTTTGAAAATTACATTTGTTGATGATACAATGTAGCACTACCTTCTATCTACAACATATAGTAACTCCCTGCTTTTCCCACCATTACCTCTCTAGTATTATGAAACTCATTGTTTCCAGTACTCTGATTGTGTCTGACTTTTGTTTTCTATCTGGCCTCTGGTACAGAATGTCCAGTGAAAGAACAATACTAAAATAGAAAAATTCAAAACAAAATAAATCCTACCATACAGGTCAAATTTCATGGCCTTTAAGGGATGGGTTTCATGCCGTGGAATTTGGATCAGAGCTTCCAGTATCACTTCGGGAAACAACATGTGAGCAGCCAAGTGCAGGACCACCTTTATTTCTCAGCAGCTCACTGCCTTGCACAGGCAAGCCCAGCGTTCTGTGAGCTGAGGGTAATGACACACACAGTGCAGCTTTACGCATGCCAAAACCATTTATTTACAGATGAGAAAGATTTGAGTGTTTTGGGGCACTCTGAGGCGCAGTCTTGGGCCTTGCACTCATTTGTGGGTTGCTGATTCAGGAGAGGAGGAAAAACAAAGGGAACAGGTGAAAAATGAGAAGCTGGGGAGGAAAGTTGATCGCTTTCAGAGACTTCACCAGAGGGTGGTTTGGAAGAGAAGTTAGGAGTTCAGCCAGCCTCACACAACTTCAGCGTGTTACATATAAACACATTTTAACTACAGCCAGATGAAATCCATCATGTGAAGAGCAAAATTAAATTACTCCCAAAACTGTAACTTTATTACAGCTGGTGGGGAAACGTGAATGTTTGAATGACTGCAAGAAGAAGGTTGATTATTAGCTTGGTTTATCTCCAGCAGATTAGAAATTCCAGGTCATGTCTGCTGACCAAACACAGAGCAGTTTATGCTGTTTCTGTCCCACAGCACTTGAGAAGGAATAATTCATACAGCCCATTTAACATCATACTATCAGAATATATTCCCTGTGTGTAGTCAGTATCAAATAAGTCCTGTTGGTCCGTCTAACTGATGCTGCCTCCATAAACCACAAATTTCAATACCAAAGAGGAAATCTGAGCTTTCCTTCTGGAAATGGAGATTTCAATTCAGCTGTGTAGGTAAAAGCTCTGGTTTTGGTGTTTTCACTGTCCTGTGGCCTTTTAGGCAATAAAAATAATTTGAAGGAGGTCTCTAACAACCTTTTTTTAAAACTTTGTACTGAACATCAACCCTACAGTAGTGAGCAGCAGATGAAGGGTTAAGTTTCCTTTGTGTTGCTGTGCTCTGCAGCCCTGCAAACTGTGATCTTTGGCTGCTTCAGCTGCTCCCATGGTCAAACACAACGTCTGCCCCTCACTGCAGACTGATCCTGACTAATCCCAGGGAAGATTTGCAGTGGTCTGAGATCCTCTCGACATCTGGGCAAAGACATCTGGGCACTGCCTGCAAAACTGCTTGGAGCTAAGATTCAACAGGGGTGTTTCTCCTGGATGGAGAAAGTGGGGGAGACAGAAGAAAAAGCAGCCTGCAGATAAACAACAAAGTATTTTCCTTTTTTTTTCTAGACAATTTAAACTAGAGCTAAATACATGTGGTTCCACCACTCTGCCCTTTTCCTCCAGAACCTTAGCGACATCAGAAAAAAACAGTATGTCACAGGATTCAAAAGAAACAAGATGTTGTACTTGCTTGTAAAGCACAGAGTAAACCTGCAAAAATCCTTGCTTTAGGATGCTGCAGGTGTCAGAAGTTTCAAAAAACAGCTGAATTTATGGAAGAATAATCGAGTGAGAAAAATAAAGTTTAAACTACTGGTCCTAGCTCAGGTTATATTCTGCCATGGATCAGGGTGGGCTGTAACACATTTTGGGGAAGGGTTACTATGTATTTCCATTATTCCCTGGCTCTACAACTTGCTGCCACCAGAAACAGTGGGCTGAGGTGATGTCTGGCTATTCCCATTTGCTGGTTTAGTTGTGGAGCTTGTGCCATCACTCTGAAACCAGGATAAAGCAGCTGTGCCTGCTCTGTGCACTTGCCCATACTTATAATAACTTGGAATTAGATTTTTCGCTCTAATACAATAGTTTAGTTCAAGGATGAATTCGGGGCAGCCTGGGGGCAAAGCTTAGGGGACATGAGGACAGAGACTCACTTGTGAGCCCATGCTCCCCAAACATGGGCATTGCATAGTGAAACCTTCCTCAAGAAATGTCTGAGAGAAGAGGAAACCAGGCTGCTCACCTGCAAGTTCTGGCAAGTGTTAAAGCTTGTTTTTGCCAGAAAAGGAAACAAGTATTGTTTACTACCCACAGAACTCAGATCTCTGCTGAGCACGGTGGTAAGGCTGCTCTCTGAGTAAGAACACCCAAAGGAGCGACATGACCAAGGTGTTAGGCATTTGACCAGTGCAGCCAGTGCTGTTGGACAGGAGGACAATCTCTATGAACAATTAGAGGAGTCTGTCTAGCTGCAGACAGAAACATCACAGTTGGATTTCAGTAACTGTCTGTGCACATGCCTCTTTTCACTTGATCATGCTTTGTAAAGGGAAAAAAAATAATATTCACATGTTTACTTAAGAATAGATCAATCACTAAGGACTGTCAGCAGTGGAGTACCTTTAGCCTAGAGAATACAGAGGAGATTGCAACATCTTGGATAAACCCAGGTCTTTCAGCATGGTATTTACCAAAGTCAGGTAGAGAAACTAGGTGAAAATAGAGTGAAAACTCTCTGGGACTTACAATTGAAAAAAAAAAAAAAAAAAGAGAAAAAGAAAAAAAAAGGAAGACTTAAGCAGAGGAAGAAAGGGAGTGATTATTGAGTAAAAAAGAGGGTTTATTTGGCCCACTGAAACAGTGCAGAAAATCATCCAAAGAAAAGAAATAAGGTATTTCATGTCTCAAGAAAAGAAGGAAGTTCAGAAGAGGAGACTAGGTGCTCTTAGGGATACTGTAACATTCACTGCAAATTCCAGAGCACTGAGAACATTGATGAGTGATGAAGGGGAAAAGTGGAGTTTCAGTTTTTATCTTAAATTCCTTGTGATGATTTCACAAAAATAGTTGCTGGGTTTTGAAATCTTTCATTAAATATGAGTAATATGTATCAAGTTCAAATTGTCCTTAGAAAGCAAATATAAATTGGGTATTCATGAGGCTCGCACTCTGCGCATGTGTGAACTCTGTGTTTGTTTTGTCAGGGATGTTCAATGGTCAAAGAAACATGAGCAACTTGTCTTCAAACTCTCATTTCCCCAAAGCAAGATGCAGGCAGAGAATTTGTGCCTAGAAGGTGTGCACAAAGGCTATGCTGCAGTTTATGAGGACTATGGGAGGTCCAAGAGCATATGGATGTGTGACAATATTGCTTTCGTTTGACCCAAGGCAACTCTGTCACCCAGTAACACTGCCCAGTGCAGCACCCATCAGGGACAGAGGAGCAATGGGAAGGCTGTACAGCCCCTCAGGAACACAGCACCCATCTCCAGGCACGTGTAGACCATAATCCCACAGCACCCCTCACATGGCTGTCTGTAGTGTAAGTTCTGTGGCCTTATGGAAGGGGAAGAAACTGAGGATACATGGTGCCCTACTGTATATCCAAGCAGTCAGACTCACACTCTGCACAGATTTGGCACAAACTGGCCAACCTTAAGCCCAGTTTCTCCCAAGTGCATGGATTCCAGTCATTCCAAAAGCCAGCAGCATGGTCAGGGTGCTGCATCATGCCTGCTGCATGCATGTCCTTAAGACCACTCTTGATGTCCCTCCCAATGCAAGTGCAATAGGATCGTTGCCACCCAGGACTCCTCCCCGTGCTTTCCTAGAAGGTTCAGTAGAAAGTCAAAGTCCTTCCCCTACAGAACAGGTCTGTTGCCCCTCCTGGCTGCTCAGAGCTGGTAGCCAAATAATCTAAACCTGCTAAAATGTCTTTGAAACTTTTAACCCTGTCCAGAGCTGACCTTGCACTGCAGGAATCAGTGAGGAGCTGCCCAATCTGTCGGGGTGGGGGGTGGCAGGAGGATCAGGAAAGGGGTGAGTCAGTTCAGTGCTCTGAAGCACCCGGGAACACTGCACATTCCTTTGCAGATGGATACTATCACATTGATATGACTACACAGACATCAATGATCAAATCCAGACACCTCTAACCCTGCTCTCCTCAGGTTTGCGTGAGTTTCTGCCCTGCCTCTTCATCAGGCAAGGAATTGTTCCTCACAGGAACCAGATCCAACAGCCAGCACCATGCTCCTTTCTCTGCTACTGGTATCAGAGCTCTTCATTAATAAGCAGAGAAATGCATCTGCTTTGTTATCTCTGTTTTGCCAAAACAAAACTTTGCTGCTTCTTCCTCACTCCCTGAACTATAGAACTGTCGTCCACAGACACACAGAAAAACACCTTTTCTTCAGCTGCAGAATCACAGCTCCCTACTCCTTCAAAAATGAAAAAGGGCATGACTGGGAAAGTTTGCTGCCAGGTAATTGGGATGGATTTCCTCACACCAGCGCTGCTGCCCGGCAGCCGCAAGTGTTTTCCGAGCAAACCAGCCTTGCTTTGTCTCTGCCCTGTGGGGCGGGATTGCAGGTCTTTTCTCCCCCTTGACCCCCCCGCCCCCTGGCATTGCACAGGATGGGTCAGGTAATCACGAGTCGGTTTGTTTGTCTGTTTGCAAATCTCAGGAAGCAGCTCCAGCAAAATCCCCTAAGTCATCAGAATGCAGCAAACCACGGTGTCAAAACAATGCAACCCCATCTCTACCTCCAGCAGGACCTTCATCAGGAATTATCACCTGTTTATCTCAGAGTTTGGGATTACAGCAGGTCCAGGCTGAACGTCTCCTCCATCTAGCCTGTGGTGAGGACAGGCAACACCACCCTCTGAAGCCGTGCCCTCTGAAGGAGACTGTATTTCCTCACTTAGCCTGTTCTGAGTCCGCATCTGTCAATATTCAAATATTCAGGCAGGAGAAAGGGAAACTATAGTAACTGGACAAACACACGCCCAAGAGAGAGGACGCTCCTTCCTGGTCTGTAATCCCCTAGTTTCAAGAAATCTTAGTAAACCACTGAAGCATTCAAAACCCGAAATTTCTCCCAGTTATGAGAGGTCCAGTAATGCAAAGGTGTACAGAACATCGTCCTGCTTAAACTGGTAGATTCAAAAGTTTGGATCTGTACATGGATGATGAATGTTTTCGCAGCTGCCTCTTTGAAAGCCCATTAAAATCATAGTACTCATAATTCCCATGATTGTTCTACTGCCTCCTCTGCAGCCAGTCATCTGCACGTGTGCTGCATGGCCGGGGAGCCAGGCAGCGAGTCTGCCGGGTGGGAAATGCCCTCCTGCCTTGTCTGGCACCACTGGGGTGGGCTGGGGAAGGTGGTCACACAGACACCAGCTGGACAGGTGGAACCGGCACAGCCCCGTCTCCACTTTCCCATCCAGTGTGCTGGCTCAGAGAAGGAGGGTGTTCGCCGGAGGGGGAACTTTACAGTGCCAACACATAAAGGACAGCAGCGGGCTGCCACTCCCTAAGGCAGCTGAGGTGTGTGGGGGGGGTTCATGCCCTCTGGACCCCCAGCTCTAGGAGCAGGGAGACTCACGAGCACAACCAAGGCATCCTTCGGAGCTGCCAAAACCTCCAAGAGTGCCGAAGTGTCCGCGGGGGGGTGGGGAGGACACAGCAGGGACCGCTCCC
>VXBX01003097.1:607892-658211 GCA_013400415.1 Scytalopus superciliaris | reverse complement strand
TTCGTGCTGGCCTTCCTGGGCTGGATCGGCATCATCATCAGCACCGCCATGCCCCAGTGGAAGATGGCATCCTACGCGGGGGACAACATCGTCACGGCCCAGGCGCTCTACGAGGGGCTGTGGATGTCCTGCGCCATGCAGAGTACGGGGCAGATCCAGTGCAAGGTGTACGACTCGCTGCTCAAGCTGGAGAGTAAGTTGGGGCTTGCGGGGGTGAGGGGGCTGGGGGTGCCCGTCCCGTCGGGCTGAGGGTCCCAGCCCCGCAGGGTTGGTACCCCACGTCGATGCCGGTCGAAGCTCGGGCTGAAGTGCTTGGATTGGTGTTGCCAGCCCTGTCGCACGTCCAGTAGTGTCCTGTCTCGGCCGTCGTGGTGCGTGTGTCGTTCCTCCCACCCTTCCCAAATGCCTGTCGTGATGCGGGTGCTGTTGCAGTCGGGTCTCACGGTCTCTTTGGAGTTACACAGACTGTCCTTTCGGGGTTGAGGGCGCAGGACTCGGGGCCACCTCTCTCTTCGGTGACTCTTCATCCCGTCGGGGGTCGGATGCGTGTCTCTTGGGGTCCCGCCGGAGCGGAGGGTGACTCCGCAGTGACTGTCCGTCGGGGCACCTTTGGCAGTGTCGGGCGGTCGGCGGGTCGATGCTCGGGGCAGGGAGCCGGGGGCGCCCCGTAGCCCCCTGCCCGCACGCCGGCTGTCCGTCCCCCCTCAAAAGGCGTCCCACCAGGGGAAGGGTCAGATTCTCGACGTGTTCGGGAAAGTGTCGTGTTTGCGGACAAGAGCTTTTGACTGTAGGGATTGAGCGGGACTGGGCACGGCTGAGAGGGAGCGAGCCGAGTGCGCTTTTAGAGCACGGGTCCTGTTTGCCTTTGACTCTTTTGGTCTTTTGTTCTCTGGGAGAGTCGCTGCTGCTCCCGTGGGGCTTTTAAGCAGGGGGCTGGCAGGTGAGCTGGCTTCCTGCCCAGGTAGCCCTACCTGTAGTTTTTAGGCACCTCAGTATGTCAGGGTAGTCTTTGTGTCTCTTATCTTGTCCTGGGAGGGTGAAGCCATCTCATGCAGGCAAGAGCTGCAGCCTGGCTGGCTTCCGTGCCATTGGGGTATCGGCCAGGCTGGCTTCGGTGTCACTCGGGGTGCTCACGCCGAGCTGGAGCCCCAAGTGAGGGCTGCTTGTAGAGCGCTGGGGCAGAAAAAGTTATGCTGACACCCAAAGGGATTGGAAAAAAGTGTTCCTTTCTCAATATCCCTCACCTCATCCCTAGTCCTGGAACACCTTCATCCCTCCCTAATTAATAAAAAATAATTACCACCTTGGTCACCTTCTCTTTCCCAAAGGATTGAGCAGGCAGTTTCAGGTAAACCGAGGCCCGTGGGGAGTGTCCCCGAGTCCGATTGCCGCCAGCCCTTCCTGTGTGTCACGCAGTGAAGCCGGACACCCCGAGCCCCACCTTCTCGGCCAGCCCACACCAGTCCCTCCCGCTCCCTTGCCCCGAACGCCCGTGGGCTCTGTAGGTGGCAGAGGTGCCGTTTGTTCCCATCGGGAGTGCTCCGCACCCACTTAGCCACTCGCAGGGTGCGGGACTGTGCTAATCGGGGCAGGGCTGAGCAGACAGTCTGCGGTGTTTTGAGTGGTAATTATGTGTAAGCTCAGCTTCAAGCTTCTTATCTCGCAGTGGGGGTGGGGGGCGAAGGTGCCAGTGGGGCTGAGGAATCTCCATCCACCCCCTGGATGGGTTGCGAAAGGTAACCTTGCCTTGGGGGCTGTGCGCAGCCCATTGTGCTGTAAATGAGACCTGCCCGCGGAATCAACTGCGGAGCCCGCCTTGAACAGACTCCCAAAGACCTGCCCCAGGCCTTCCAGACCTATCCCATTCATGGCTGAGCGCCGAAACCAGCTGCTCCCCTCACCTTTGTCCAGCGAACAATACGGGCTCTTCTCTTCTGAGGCTACAGGGGAGGAGGTGCTGGGGACCGAGGCTGAACTTGTAGTGTGTGTGCCGCCTTCTGTGTTCTCGCAGAGCCCCTGGCCCTGCAGCACAGCATTCTTGAAAATTCCCAAGAAACAGGGAGATTGCAGAGGATGTGATCCTCACTGGAAAAAAGTAGTGAGGTCTGGCAAAAGGGCCTCTCGTTTTTTCGGTCCCTCAGCTTGCTTAGGTTGTGCCTTTCCCGTTTTGAGGCTGATCATACCTGGGGACATACACATTATCTGCCTTTTTCCCCTCCTGGTGTATCTTCAAGGTCTTACAGGCACACAGGCATGGGCAGGGACCAGCAGTACTGGTTTGGGTGGAGATGCAAAAAAAAACCCCAAAACTAAAATCATCTATACCCAATTCAACAGCCGCACCCCAGGACAGGTGCAGTGCAGAGCTCCCTTATTGCATTCACCTGTGTCCTGGTGGAGGTGGTACAGTTGTGTGAACAGAACTTCTGTCTGGCCATGCTTTCCTGCCAGAGTTTCACATGCCCCGAATACTCTGAACCACATGTCGGAGCTTCATGAGCTGATGGGAGGGGCTCAGATCTGTAATTACTTTGTCCCTGTAGAAAGGACTGAGCCTTCTCACACCTGCAGTAAACTCATGGTTGTGAGAATGCTGGGAGGCTTTGCCAGTAAACTTTCGGGTATCTGGTAGCTGTTGCCATTCCTCTGGCTGTCAGTGTTTGGCTGTTTGGCCTGATCCTGCATGGCAGAGGTGGGTTTGGCACAAGCTGATGAGCACCATTAATCAAGTGAGGGGCCTCCAGCCTCCCGTGTGGGCACAGTGCTGCAGTGCACCCGTGCTGGCACTTCTCCCGCAGCTGTGTTCAGCTGAGGGCTTATGTCACTGCTCCTATTCAGGCAACAGAAAAGCTGCGTTTTGCTGGCTTACGTGAAAAGCAGTGCGTGGCCACACGCAGACATAGAGGCAACAAATGCCACCCTTGCAACAAGGCTTTGTTGCACAGCCTCAGCATTGTTCTTGTGGCCCTCCAGCATGGTCCATGGAGCTTAGCTCAGCTTTGTGCTCCTCGAGGTCTCAGGGGGATGGTCTCAGACGGGAGGGTGTATCGCTCCTGGTACCTGTTTCTGAAAGATTGCAGCCCCACCTAACCATGTTCTCCTGCGCCCAGCAGAAATTGTTCTGGGTTCCGTCTAGGCTGTTTTAGCTGAAGATACTCATCATTGCCCTGTTTAGTTTTTTTGGGAGAGGTTCTGTGCTTGAGACAAGCTGAGACTCATCTATCACTTCATCACCAAATCTAGTATATCCACAATGAGCCTTTGTGCCCTAGCCCAGAAAATAAACAAGGGTTTGAATGCCCTCTGGGTCAAGCGGCATCGCTGAAATGTGAAATCTTCCCTCCTACACCTTTACCACCCTGGCTCAGCCTGTTCAGGGAGCTGGGGAAGAAGATGGGTGGGGGGAAGGAAGGGTTCATGCTCAGGTTACTGTTGCTCAGTTGTGATGGTGGGGGAGTTGGGAGGGTGGCCCAGGGAGGGATGAAGCATGAGGGACATGTGTCCAATTTTCCATCTTTAGATCTAGCGTAAGCAGGTAGAACCTGCTGGTATTTGTGCTTTCATGTGGGTTAAGGGTTAATTTGCTACCGTGTTTCTCAATCCCTGTTCCTTCCTCATGAAAAATCATGATTGAATGATAAAAGTCTGACTTGTGCTGGCTTTGTGAAGGTAGAGGGTTACTTGGAATGCCACCGAGGCTGTTTCTGTGCCCTGGTGCCTCTGCAAGAGGGGATGGGAGTCTGTTGCAATACACTGGCTTTATTGCTCTGCAAGCAGCTTCTAAGCAGCTTTAGTAGCTGGTGTTACTATGTGTTACTAAATCTCTTGGTAAGGGAATTTCCAGGCTTCGTGGGAAAACAGGCTGCCCAGGTCTCCTTTGACCAGGAATCTGGAAAATGGTGGTACCATGTGTTGCTTGTCTTAATACTAGCCTTTCTCTGTTAGTGAGTGTAGGAGAGCACTGAACCTTACTTGCTCTCAGGTAAGCAAAGTACAAGGCTGCTGTAACCTACTGAACTTGCCTCTTTTGTACTGGACATGCAGTGAGGACTTCTCAGCCTTCCAGTTTTGTCACGAAACATAACCTAGAGTCCCTGCCCTGCCTAGATTCCTCTGTACAGTCTTCTAGACCTGTGAGGAGGTGCTTTGAAGGTATCCAGTCTGGAATATCGGATGATGATTGGCATGCAGAGTAGGTCTTTGCAGGATGTGGTAAGGGGGTTGAAAGCCTCCAAGCCATTAGTAGCTTTTGGGTGCAGCAATAATGATTACCAGTGTGAGAGATGGATGTTTGCTGGCTACCTCTGAAGCTGTTACTGCTTGCTCAGATCGTAAAAGTAACTTTGACATGCTGGCAGGGCAGAGCAGGGGGATCTCAGATCTTGTTTCTTCAAGGGGATCTAGCTTTCATGGACCCTGGTGGGAAGGATTTGAAGGTTGCTGACTTTTCCTGGAGGTGGACGGTGTAACATGTCTCCTACACTGCAGGGCTGTTTGTAACTCCTGGGGAACTTCCCTTGTTGAGATTAGAGGGAACTGCACAGTATCTATTTCACCTGTGTTCTGTTGTCAGTTTGTTGCATGGACGGCCGTGGGAAGGGAAGAAAAAGTCCGTATTTTAGATACTAGAAAGGCAGTCAATGAGCATCCTTATTAGAGAATAATCTGCACACAGCCATTACAGCAATTTTGCCTTACAAACAGGCATTACAACAATCCCATGGCAGTTTTCCCGACAGCTTTTTTATAATGTAAATGACATAAACAGATTGAATAAGGAAATGTGATGATAAAAAAAACCCTCAAATATCTGCAGGTGAAGTACTTTTGAGGTATTTTTTTTTTTATATATAGCTAAGCAGTTACCAGCAATTACTTCTGTGTCAGTTAATGATAGTTGTGGGAAGAAGTCTTTTGTAGGCTTTAGATAAACTGCATCAGGTAGTTTGTGTCCAAACCCACTAAGTAAGTTGGAACTGTTTGTTGGCATGTTTTTAAAACAAGTAGTGTTTATTAAGTGAAACAGGTGTGAGCTGCAGCAGCATATTTGTGAACTTAAGTGGTGTTTTATCCTTTGCAGGATACACTTTCGTTATTAACCATCATCAGTAGTTTTAAGCCTCTGTTCTTCAGTCCTTTCTGCTTTCTTGCTATAGGCTTTTCAGACTGTGTGTCTCACTAGTAAGCAACAAAAAGGCTTGGATTCCGTGTCAATCCTGGTTTATATTGACCACATACTGTTACCATCTGACAGCTGTTGTTGAGTGCCAGGCGGGTTTGTCTCAGCTTGTACAGGACTGTTTTTTCCCCCAAGGGCTCCTGAGGCTGCCTGGGCTTTCCTGTTCCTTTTGGCAAGACACTTGCAGCAGCAAGGAGTGTGGGGGAAATCCTGTTTTCTCTCTAATAATGGGAGAAGTCATAGTTAAATGGCTGCAGAGTACTTCTACTTGCTGTTGGTAGCCAGTCCTGTTTAGCAGGTCAAGACAATAGTATACTTGTATAATTTTGGATTTTTAAAACACTTGGAAAGGCCCATGTGAACAACAGAACTATTATTAAACTAGCTTTCCCAGCCTCTGGATGCACAGCTTCCATTGACAACATGGCTGTTAATGTGTACTTAATAACTAGTAGCTTGTATGATGATTAACTGTGGTCAGTGCACTGCACACATTGCAAAAGTGGTAGGAGGAAGAGAATGCTGCCTCCCAGCCTGTGCTCCTGAGCACAGGGTGGAGGGTGGTTGGCTAATACAGCCATGTCATATTACAGCTTCTTTGGATAAAGGAACAGTATGTTCTGAGAATGCTTCAACCTGTTCTTCTGTCCTACTGCAAGTTTCCTAAATGCTTCTGTCCTCCTGTGCCATGGAGCCGTGCCTGAGGGGAGGGGTGAGGGCACCAGGAGATGTTTCCCCAGGGTCTGCTGAGAGCAGGCAGCCGTGGGAAATGCTCACAATGCTGTGTTTTGTTCAACTGCTTCTGCAAAGCTGTTGTGCCATGGCATGCATCCAGTTAATACTTGCACATATTGAGATTTTAGCAGGTTTTGCAGCTGGGTCTTCAGAGGTCATAAAACTTTTCCCAGCATTTTCCTGTGTTTGTTCTTTACCATCGTGTTTGAAGGTGACAGGTCTTTTCCTACCTTTACAAGTAGTTTTCTAGTTTTTAGAGATAGCATTGCCTTTTTCCAGCTTCAAAACCCTCTTCTATAAAGTAATTTCTTCTGCAGCAGGACTGAGTGCAATTTACTGTAGTCTTGATAAAACAGGTTTGGTACCTCTGCAGAAAATACCCTTGCCCATGCTAAGTGCAAACTACTATTCAGCCATTGACCTCTTCAGAGCAGGAGTTGTAGGGTACAATTTAGGCTTAAATGTATGGCAGCTGAATTGGTTGCCTGCGTGGTAACTTGTCTGCTGAAGTCATTCTGAACATTGGCATTACTTTTGTTAGATAGAAATTACTTCTGGAGTGTAATCTGACATTGAAGATAAATCAGTTAAAAACGAGTTTGGATACAGCTGCGGTGATTCAAGTGACAAGTGACTTTCTTAATGGGTTTCTGCAATCAGTGCAGTAGATGGGTTTTGATAACACCTGGGTGGTTTGGAGGTGTGTCACCTTCTCCTTTGAAGGAAGCAAAGGATAACTGTTGGCCAAGTTGATTGAGGGACTTTTTTCCCCAAGAAAGCTAAGACTCATCTTATGAAAGTGTCGCTTCCTATTGCTCTGAATATTGCCTTTTTATTGTATTGTTTGTAACTGGTTTCACAATCTATTTAAAGAACAATAAGGTGATGTGTGAATGGGCAGACCTAGAACTGATTTAAAGAAGAACTAGAGTCTGAGCCTGGTGCGGGTCACAAGCATTTTCCTGCACAAGCAGTACAATGGGGCAAGGTGTAGTAATGAAGCTGCAGAGGATGGGTGTGGGGCTTTGTCCTCCTCCTGGCTCCTGAACTGAATTTCAGGCTGAGCCAAAGAGCCCATTGTTGTATCAGGGACTCAACTCAGATGGGTTCCCCATACCAGCATTGACTGAGCGTTGCAGGTCCTCTGTTATAGGCAGAGCATAGGTTAGAGCTTCTATTTTGCAGTTGTTCAAGCCTGAAGTGCTTTGCAGAGCTCTAGCAGGAGGTGTTTTGAGGGTTGAGCTCTAGACTTGAGAACAGATTCTGGTGATACTTTGCTAGTACCTGTGTCACTGCTAGATAACCTTCTGTGTCAGGGGACACTTGTGCCTTGGTTACAGCATGCTCCTGGGAGCTTACTCCTATTATTAACCAGCCCTGTTTGTTCCCAGGTCTTTACAGGACTGTATATTAAAATCCATGCTGTTCAAACAAACCTGATTTGCCAGACAATAAAACTCAGGCTCTTAATTTCACTGCTAGTCAGGTGTTTTGTCACCTGAGGTTTTTTTAGTAATGACTTAATTAGTTTTCTTTCTTCTTTGATATCAAGAAAATCTGAGTTTAGTAACTCGCATTCATAGGATTAGTGTGTCTATGACTTCAGATGAGTCCATATAAAACCATATCTCGGAAAAAGTACATCAAGTCTGCTGAGAACTTGGGCAAATTCAACACTTGCCTATGGGAGGCATCACCCCATGCTCCAACTCTTCAAAAGCACGAGAGGCTCTTGAAGCATGAGTCAATTAAGTAAATATATTTAGGTAGAAAATAACCTCTTTTTCAGTTGGCTGGGAAAATCCCGTTTCTGTTGCAATTGAATTTTTATACTTTCTGGGACCCAAACTGAGAATTTAGCACAAAAAAATAATCTTAATCAGTACTGAGTTATTTGTATAAAAGACAGGTTTTGGAAGTGTTGAGTGGTAAAGGGGCCTTGCTGTCTGCTGTGAGACTATTCATATGTATGGCACTATTCATATTAAAACGGGTGCTTAAGTCCTTTGTCAAGGTAGAGCCTAAATCTGAATACTTCTTTTGATAAACAGATATGTCCTTCCAATTGGGATTCAAATGCTGAAGGAAGAAAAGATGTCTGAGGGCAATTCCCAGGTCGTTTCCTGCAAAAAGGCTGCATGCCCTTGTTTGCCATGCATTTTAGAGGAGGCTGAGTCCTCTGATCTTGATGCATAACAGTCTTTGAGACCAAAGCTAAAAAGGAATGTCTTGCTTGGTTGTATCCTGTGTAACAGGGAGCCAGGAGTATTTTGAGACATGATCATGGAGGCAGTAATTTGAATTTCTATTTGTATTTTGAGTTTTCTTTGTGGTAAATCAAATCCTCGTGTCTTCCAGGCAGTCTGCAGGCCACGAGGGCTCTGATGGTGGCTGCAATACTCCTGGGGCTCGTGGGTGTGTTTGTTTCTGTGACTGGCATGAAATGCATGAAGTGCATGGAAGATGACCAGGTCAAGAAGATGCGGATGGCTGTCTTTGGTGGGGTGATCTTCATCATTTCAGGTTGGTAACATACAGATGTGCTTAGTGTTAAATATGCTACTTACTATGGTCTGGGAACTGCTTAGCTGGCTCTGGCTGTCTGAGGCTTCAAGATCTCCTTTGACCCAGCTTTAGTGAGAGGCTGTCAGCAGTCCTGCTTTTGGTGCAGTGTAACTATGGGTGACCTCAAATCCTTTCTTAACTTCTCTCCCAACCAGCACTAACTGGAACAGCTTAGAACTTCCCAGGGTAGCAACAGCTCCACATTACTTGAGACGCTGATTCTGCTGCATGCATATTTTTGCAGTGATTTTGTTGATTTTTTTCTCTTAAGCCATGACATTGTGTTCCCTTTACGTGCAGGTCTGGCAGCACTGGTGGCCACATCGTGGTATGGCAACAGAGTGGCTCGAGCCTTTTATGACCCTTTCACCCCTGTCAATACCAGGTACTGACCCCATGGGTATAAGACACTATAGTTTAGTGTGACAAATGCTCACAGGGCTTAGTTTTGAGTAGCAGCAGCTCAAAATAAAGAAGGCAGTTTTCTGAACAAGCTGAATTGGCTTCAAACTATGCAGAAAAAGTTGGGACCAGTTCTCATTATCCTTGTGGCTCTTAAATTTTGGCTTTCTGTTAAGGCAGCATCACTGGCAGAAACCTAACTCATATGACTTCTATGATTTTTCTTCCACTACTGGCTTGCACAGAGTTTGACCTGCTGTGCGGGGTGACCCAAAATATTGGACTTAACCCAGTGTTGAAGCTCTGGGTTTGAGGGTCAACAAAGTTTCAGACCGCTCCAAACTGATGCCTTGCAGGAAGCCACGTCCATCCCAGTTTCTGCTTCTTTCTGCTTTGTTGTGAGCATGTTACTATGAGTAATACCTTTGGATTACAGTGTTACTAACTTTCTCCTTTCTTTCTCCCCCAGATTTGAGTTTGGATCAGCTCTCTTCATTGGCTGGGCAGCTTCATCTCTGGCCATACTGGGGGGATCATTCCTCTGCTGCTCCTGTCCACGGAGAGAAACTTCATATCCACCCAGCCGAGGCTATCCAAAAAATGCCTCCTCCACAGGGAAGGATTATGTATAATGAAACAAAGATGAGGAGCCACCAGCACTGGTAGTGAAAGCATTTTGGAGAGGACACTATAATGCCACTGTCCTGAACAGAGTCCAGGCTCTAGGTTCTGCCTTCCTCTTCTCCCAAAAATGTGTATATTTTTGTAATCCTCTTTGCTACTGGACATAATTTCTCCTTTCTCTCCCAGCCCATGGAGGAAGGCTAGCCTAGGTTCATAGGTATTGCCGCTGGAAAGATGAAACCTCCAAGCTTGGGTTAAGTTTAGTATTTGGGAGTAAAAGGGAAAATGATACTGTTTTTATAGATGGATGTCGGTGCTTTTTTTAGTTGTTTTTTAAAAGAAAAAAAATAGATGGTAACAATTCAGTCCCATATCCCATTGCGTTAGAGCCCAGTGTGGTGTGTGTAGAAATTAAAGAAAAATATATTATATACAAAATTATGAAACCAATAGCTTAAGGGGAAACGTAATTTGGGGGAAAAGACTTTACATGTAGGAATGTTTGAAGAGATGTAAAATACTCTTGTACTGTCTTATTGGCATCATCTTCAGCAAAGCACCCTCCTCTCCGTGCAGACAAAGGGTCAGATACAATTAAACTGCAGTGACTTTTACAGAAATCCATACTGTCTGTGCCTATGCTCTTGGCCAATGGAAGATGCAGTGTAAAGTAGTGGCTACAGAAGTTATCTGACTCCAAAGCAGCTGTGGGTTTCCCTGGTGCCAGAGAAGAGCTCAAGAGAAATGATTGCCTTCTGTTTTCACTGTGTCTCTGGTGGAGCTGTGGCTGTTCCTGAGACACCGAGTGGGGGCAGTGGTTTTCTCCATGTTCCCACCCTGGTAGCTGAGTGTGTGTTACAGGTCACCTTTTAACACTCTCCTCTTTTCTTGAGTCATTCTCATTTGGGCTTAGTTTCACAGTCTCTGCCTTATGCAGCTAGTTGTGTTAAACCAAACTTAATGCACTGCCGCTCCCTGATGTTTCCCCAAGGATACCTCACACATTGCCATTCCATCCTGTCTATTTCTTGTAAACACTTTCATTGATGATATGAAGGCAAATTCTAAGAAAACTGATACAAAGGTTATGGCATTTTCTTGTAATCCAAGCTCACCAAAGAGGAAGAAACAAATATTTTAAAGATTAAGCCATCCTTGCATATTGACTCATATCCCCCAAAAAAAGAAATAGTTAGTTAAATGTTCCCACCTCTTCCCCTGAAACACCCAGTCAGTCACTTGGTGTTTACTAACCCTGGGAGTTAAGTTTCGTAATTCCTAGAAGGATGGTAACACCTCTCCAAAGCTCACCCTTTTTGTATAGAAGGAAAACGTTTGCTTCTGACCAGGCTTTATAATTGTGTATGTGTTCAGAGGCATCAGATCTCTTGATATTCTTCTGTAGACAGGGAGAGCCTCTGGCTGAGCTATGTACTACTGTGGCTTTGGTGGTTTTCACAAGCCTTGTACCTCTGTTTCACCTGACTCTTGCAGCATAAAGTTACTAAAAGAAATCAGCCAGAGCACTGGCTTCAAGCTTGAGTTGATGTTGGCCTGTACCTGGAGCTGCATCACGTGGCTTCCACTTCTCCATGGGGAATTGCCTGTGCACAACAGCTGCCTCTTGAGACCTCTTGTTCTAGGAGGTAGCAACTCAGGTCACATTAAAGAGCTAATGAAGTCTGTGCTTTTGTATTTGCATTAACCCTGAGCCAGGGAGCAGAAGCTTGTATTGGGAACTTGTATAAAGTGTTTAAAAATTACAATAAATGAATTTTTTTAAGGAAAATCAGACTATTACTTAATTTCTTGTTTTTGAGCAGAGCCTGGGTGGTGTGCATGTAAGGGAAGAGTGGGGTTTGGGCTTTTGGGAGGCAGTCTGCCAGGATAGAGCTTGTTTAGCTGTGTGTATCTACAGCAGACATAGGTGGGGACAGATCTTCTGCAGTGAGTCAGGCAGTTGTGGCCTCTGGCAGAAACTCATCCAGTAATCTGCTACGATTGCAGCCCAGGAACCAGAAGGTCTGCTCCTTGGCAAGGCAGGCTGCACCCTGGGTGGAGCAGGAAGGGACAGGGAGAAGGCAGATGGCTCCCTCACAGGGGGAGTGGGAGCTGCAGGAATGGGGAAGGGAATGGGGTGTGGAGCCAAGGTGCTCCTGGGAGAGGCGCTTTGTTTCAGTCGAGTTGTGCTTTCTGTGGCTTTATCCGGGTTAGGATATGTGCAGGCTGTGGCTTTCCTGCATGAGTTGCTCTGTGTTCAGAGCAGTGAGAGACCTGGTGATCCGTATGTGTCTCTTAACTTCTTATGTGCACCTTCCTTGACATTTATGGGTTAACAGGATCATGAAGAGATGGGCTGTGGGAGGATCCATCTCACTCTGAAGTCCCTTAGGGAGTGTACTGTGCTTTCCTAGTTGTGACAGCATGACCAGTCAGGTGTACCTTCTTTGGAGGCCAGGTAGAGAATAGTGGTTCCTGTTAGGGATGGTTTCTTCTAACCTACACTGATACCTCCCCAAGGTAGCAAAGCTCTATCCCCCTGCTTAGTCCTGCCCTGGAAACCTTTTTCCATTCATCAGAGCTCTTGTGTCCGTCCCTTTCATATTTTTAAGTACTTTTGATGAGATACAAACTTTCTTTAAACCATTTTCTTAAACTCAGTCAAGGAGCTGCCTCCTCTAGTCCCTCACTCTCCAAGGGCTGTTTGCTTTTGTAATTACAAACAAAAGGAGCAGAGCTAATTAGGCCTTGTAAAGCTGGCAGAGCAAAACAGCCAGGCATGTGGCTGGCTGAGTGAGCTTGCAGTGCCTGGAGCAGGCTGGTTGCCTGGCATAGTTTG
Source organism: Scytalopus superciliaris (assembly GCA_013400415.1). Classification (NCBI taxonomy): domain Eukaryota; kingdom Metazoa; phylum Chordata; class Aves; order Passeriformes; family Rhinocryptidae; genus Scytalopus; species Scytalopus superciliaris. The sequence continues at coordinate 645,867 of VXBX01003097.1, read as the reverse complement.
GGGTCTGTGGTCATTCTTACTCCAGCCTGTCAATTAGTCAAGGATTTCCATTGAGATTAATTTTTCCCCATGTTTTCTTGAGCACTCCCTCTCCAAGGACTTTTGCAAGTCCTGCTCTGAAGTTTGCTGGGCAGAAGTAGAGATAAAAGCAATCCCACCTATAAAAGTCAGTAGAACTCAGCAGCTGGCAAAAACTGACCACTGCAAGAGATGCAGATCTGTGTCTGAGACTGGCACAAAGGAGCCAGAGGCTACCTTGTTTGTTTGTTTGCTATACTTTTAATTTGAACAAATTCACAGTCAAACTTATTTGCTCTGCTTCTCATGTGTGATCATGCAATTCTACTTGGCTGTGTTTTCTATAGCCCTTTGGCCATCTCTGCTGTAGGTTGCATAGAAAAGGAGTTACATGGGTTGAAAGTTGAAGGGAGAGTTTCTCACTAGATTTCAGTCTCTGCACATGACTGACATTCCTGCAATGAGATGATGGCATTTGTGCAGACAATGGGAACTTTGACTGCTTCTTGGCTTCTTCTTCCATACCATATTTATTATTCACATGGTGCCAAAGCTCTGTATACTATGCAGGGAACTTCATTGTCAGTGGGAATTACATACTCATTTATATTCCTTAGATATTTCAAAGGAGTAAGGGAACTCAAGGTGGTTTTGGAATAACATCAGCCTGTTGGATTTCTTGGCTTCTCCAATTTTAAGAAATCATCCATGCCCATGCCTTTATCAGATTCAGTTTCTGATTTGCTTCATGTAACAAATTGGGTGTTTTCTGTACTGCTCTGAACACATAGATAAAGAGTATTAAGACACTAAAAACTTATGATTAAGATCCCAGAAATAACCAAGAAATCTAGTGACAGCAGTGACAAATATTTGTGAAATACTAATGTAAACTCAGAATCTTTCAAATATAAGACAGAAGCAGAAATAATGGCATTACTGAGGGAAAGAAGTTAATGCAGGACTTCTGCTTAAGAGCAAACCCCAGAAATGGCAGAAACTTTACTTCCTCAAAAGTAGTAGATATACAAATCTAGATGAATAACCAGACTGAAAGACCTCAAGTCTTTGTCCTGAGCCTTGAGCCTACCTGAAAAGTTATACTGCAATCAGCTTTTTGCACAGTGTCAGGACTGCAGTCAAATCATAGAATAGTCTGGGTTGGAAGGGACCTTTAAAAGTCACCTAGTCCGTCTGCCTTGCAACGACCATGGAGGTTTTCAATAAGACTTGCAATGTCAGACCTTACAAGTGGCCAGAGTCCTGCCAACTTGTGTGTATGCCATCAGGATTACTCACCTCCAGTGTTGTTTGCCCACCACCTTAGCACCTTCCAACTGGATGGGAGATGGCTGGTGTCATGCAGAGCATAGATGTGAGCCACATACTCAAAACAACAGACTCATATTTCAGCAGAGCTTTGCATCCAACAGGGCAACTGATCTGAACCTTCCAAACTGGCCCTTTGATTGCAACACAAAGCAGTATTGCAAGGATTTTCTCCCTATCCCCCTTCATTACTCTTCATTCCTCCACTCCCACTGGTTCTTCAATTTGCCTGGTTGTTGTTTGCCTACTTCTAGAAGTCCAGCCTGCAACAAGGAGCTTGCTCTTCTGTAGCATGTTGCTTTTGACCCTTTCTGCAGTTCCTGAAGTCCTTTGCTCTGGCATCTGCATCACTGAGCAGAAAGGGAAAAACACTCCTTTGTTGAGCCTCATGTGCTTGATTGGAAAACTTCCCAACTCCTACAGCTTTTCCAGAAAAGCCCTGCCTGGATTCCTAGCATACTGCATCTGGGACTTGGTGTTTCCAGGGTCTACATTTGCTATGGAGACCTGCTGCAGACAAGAGGAGCCCCTGGCTATGGAGCCTGTGGGTGCTTCTGCTTAGCTGCTGCAGGGCATGTAAGCAGCAGTCAGCTGGTGGGCCCTGCCCAGGCTGGGGGCCTAGTGCTGGGGAACCCATCGGGATAACACATCTGCAGGGTTTGCCTTAAGGCACAGAAACTGTGCTTCGCTCCGTTCCAGTTCATCAGCCAGGCCCAGGAACAGCTTTCATGTCAGAAACTTGAATTTTGATGTTAAGTTTCCCACATTGCCTTGCTCTGAAACTGGGCTCTGCTTCCATTGTGCCCCTTCTTCACTAAAATTGTCCAGGTCCTCTCTCTTCCACGAGGAAGGACTTTTTGGAAAAGTGTTTGCATCACCAATCAGGTCCACCTGACTATACCATGCTTTTCCTCGCTGGTACAGCCAGGCTGGGTTAGATGAGCTGGTGGCACATTCTGGAACATTACACAAGACTCCATTCTTATTAATGATATTTTTGTACTTCACCTACCACAAAGACCTGGAAAAGCTCTTGTCCAGGAAGGTGAAGGATATGAGTGACAAAAAAGACTGCATTTTCACATCAAGGCAGAGAACAAATGCTTTCATCACAGTTAAGAACCTCCACCTGCATTGCCAGCAAGGTTCTCCAGGATTGATGGGTACAAAGACAGGCTTTGCCAATGTCCTACAGTTTGCAGGTGGGTTTTAATTAAAAAAAAAAAAAAAAAAAAAGTCAGACTCTCCTTCAGGAGGCAGGGAGGGAAGAACAACATGAACTGGCTAGTGCCAAGTTAGTGTCTATCTCCCTGGCTCCTAAGAAAGACCCAGCTATGTGAAAGCTGCTCAGTGGTAGTACCACTGTTCTCCCCTGCCACAGTTTCACTTTCCACTGCAGGCAAGGGCTGTGATTTTTAATTTGGGAACCACACAGCAAGGTTCAACAGGGAGGCGTGGGATGCTGGTATTCCCAGCCCAGAACTCCTGGCTGCCCTCAGAGCCAGCTGCCCCAGCAGGACAGCACCAGGGGAGACTGAGAACAAGCTCAGCCAAGAGAAAAAAAAGCAAGAAATAGCATTCTTATTACAAGGTAAACAGTATTAACTCCATCTTGGGGGAGTAGAAACACCATGGTGGTGATCGGCTTTTCTGCCCACAGGCTGTGGAAGGGCGGTGGAACGCGCTCCACCCTCCCCTTGTGTAACACTCCCCCACAGCAGCAGCTGTAAATAATCATTTACCTGTGCCTGCTTCTCTTTTGCTGCTTTTTTTTTTAGGACCTTTCTTCTTAAATGTAACTCCCGAAGGGACTGCCCTGAGGTGTGCATGGCAGAGCCCCAGCCTCGGAGCTGGCAGAGCTCTGTCACACGCAAATGGAGCTGGAAGCCCTGGGTTACTCCTGCGAGCAAAGCTGCCAGCTGCAGTAAGGGGGATGGGAGAGTGTGGGCTGCATTCGTTGTTTTTCCAGGGAGAAGAGCTCAATGGTTCATTCTAATTATTGTTTTTCCCAGATCCACAATAATGTTTCTCCACAGTGTTCCCTAGAAAAGGTCTGGTAAAAACATATTGAACACAATACATCTGTCAGAGAGCCAGGTCTGCTTGTTTACCTGACTTCAGGATTTCAACACAGGTGCTCAGAAACTGGAGACAGAAAGGGGAAGTCAGTCCCTTGCTATGTCGGTTTTTTTTTCCCCAATGAGTGAAAATGCCCCTCAACTGACCCAGAGACAGGTAGTTGCTTTTGTGAAGGTTTAGTAGTCACTGGCCTCTGGAAAGTATGCGTGGGATGGATGCTCTGGGAGCATGGGCAGAAATGTGACCGTGCCTGAGCAGCCCTGTATGCAGAGCCAGGGAGACCGAGGAGTAATGTAACCCTCGGCCGCCGCCTTCCTTAAGGGAGGGATGTGGCCTTGGCCCAGAACGCAGAATCTGCAAGAGAGGGAGTCTAATTTACAGTGCACTGTAATTTGCTGATGCCATAATATGTTTAGCTTGGGGAAAAGGCTCTGTTGATATTAACTTGTTCGTTCACATTGGAGCTGCTATATGTTCCGTCCACATGAAAAACAACACCACACAGGGCTGTGGCTGGACCATCCTTGACAAAATAACAGGCACTAGCTCAACTGGGGCTGAGCTGTTGGGACTTCCATGAGATGGGAGCAACCCCCTGAACACTCTAGAGCCAAGTGGGATGTGACAGCTCAGCATCTGCTGCAGTGATGCTCACTCTTCATTAAGAACTACTGCCCAAGTTAATTAGACTTAAAGTGTCAGTACTGGACCAAGCAGTATTTCCCTAAAGCTTTTGAACTGCCCCAAATCACTGGTTACAGCATCAGAAGACATAGCTCCATCCCCCATCTAGAACCTTTCCTCTAACTGATGCTTTTTTGAGACCAGGCAGCAATGGTGAGGATACTGTTGTTAGCACCAACAATGATAGCAGAAACACCACAAATGATCTCAAGATATAGACTGGCTTGCCAGGGTGATACTTTACAGACAGACTTGCATTGAGAGCAAATAATTACTGCTCTGTGGTCTGGTCCTGCTTTGGGATACAACATTGTCATGGCTCAAACACACCTCTCTGTTTGCCTAGTAGATCTGTTATTAGTAATTGCTTACACCTATGCAGTGCTGGGAGCTCATGGTACTGCTCCAGGCTGTCTGCTGCATGTTTCAGAGTAATTCTGCAGGACTAAGCCCTGCAGATAGAGAAAATACTTGTTTGAAATTCAAGCTGACTCCAGAGAAAGTATTTCTCTCCACAAGACTTACATGGCTCTTTACACCTAAGTTCTTCATCATCCTCAGAGCAGCCTGGTGAGTTAGGGGAGCGTGTTCACTCTCATTACAGATGGGCAGCAGGCAAACTATAGCCCTGAACCTTAAATGCCTGAAACTAAAGGAAATGCCTACAGATCCTTGAGGCTCTGGACTTGAGTATCCTGTAATCCATGCCGGTGCTTCTCCTCCTCCACAAATTCACCACATGCTTGGGGAGTTCCGTGTGTGTTGGTGTGGGGCTGACCAGATGTGATGAGTTATTCACTCTGGCTGCAGGCACAGGATAAAGATGGACCACTTTGTCCTCAAGCTGCCCTGGAAAGGGGGAGGTCTCCCTTGCTCCGCCCTTGCCAGCCATGTGCTCTTAACTCTTCTTTTTGCCACCACTGGAACAGATTGAGCTGAGCAAATAGTTCACAGCTGGGTTTGTCAGTGGGTGGTCAGGCCAGCAGAAGGCAGGGAGCAGGGCCTTTGGCTCAGAGGCAGAGGGGGAAAGCAGAACAGTGGGGTAGGACATGCTTTTGGCACTGGCAAGCCCCTGGGCAAGGCAAGTCAGCAAAGCTCCCAGGTTTTCTGCAGAATCTGGATCATAAAATAAGTAAGAATCTGTTTCAGAGAAATTAAGAAATTTTCCTTGTACACACCTAAATCTGCTGAAGGCATGAGTTAGTCCTGATGCAGAGCAGCTCTTATCATTGCAAGACAATGCTTTAATAGGAATTTCCTTACAATTTGTTCCCAGAACCAGTCGCAGGCCAGTTTTGAAAGGTGACATCATGGCCAAAGTTAGGAGTAGATGAAAACTGCTCTTACAGAATTGCACTTTGTGTCTGAATTTTTTTCCAAAGAAGATGTTTCAGATTGAATTAAAAACATTAAATTACAGCCACAACAGCAGTTCAAAATGTGACAGGCCTTTTATAACCTGTTGCCATAGATCACGATGTCAATATTGCAAAAGAGTGGTTTGTTTCCATCATAATCAAGTTGTCTAGCACTGAATAATGGACTACTGGAGGCTGCCTCTTTATCTTGGCATACACAGAGAACAGCAGTGTGTGTCAACACTGAGAACACTTGAAGGATTGCATTGCATTGTCTGTTTGGACCCAAAAAATACAAGGGCTTTGGAGGGGATTCAAACTGATTTGTAAAGTACCTGCTCTAAGCCAGCTTATACCCTCCTAGTATGGGCAAACTTGCTTATCTGTGTCCTGGTGTTCCAGAAGTTAGCCCTCCCTTTCCTCCTATTATTCACCTGGGTAATGAAGTCTGTGCTGTGTGAAAGGGGCAGTGACACACTGCACATGAACTGGCAGAGGTTTCCACTGGTGTGCTGCTAACCCAAGTTATTTCAGCATTATATAAATGGTGTCAGCCCTCAGCCCCTCAGAACAGTGGCTTCAGTTCAGCTGTGCCAGGTGCCACAAAAACAGCTCGGAGCTTGGAAAAATACGTAATGTATTATGGGCGGTACAGAGCCAAATATATACACTTAAATCGACTTGTTCATGCATGACTGACATGCAGTAACAGTTCTGGTGAAGCAGGCAATGTTGTGCTCAGTGTCCCTGAGCCTGCCTGGGAATTGCAACACCTGGACTCCCTTTTGGGCCACAGCTTCGCTGTTCCTACTAATTTTAAAGAAGCAATTCCTATGGAAATGATAGGACACATAAAGCACAGAGAGCCCTGGGACTGGTCTTGTCCCTGTTTTGCTCAGTTAAGCACTTACAGAAAAGCTGCAGATGACACATGAAATGAAGGGCATACTTTGCTCCCTTCCTACCAGAGCAGAGGTGTGCAAGTAAAGTAGTGGATCTGCTAATCTCTTCCATGATGAGATTTAGATAAAGGCTTGTTTGGGACTCCCCTGTGACATGGGTAATTTTGATTTACATCTCCTGGACAAATGGGAGCTAAGAGCAGTGATTACAACATCCATGACTTCCCACAGGAGATTCTTTCAGGACATTTGAGTTTTTACCTTCTTGTAGAACTGAAAGAAGCCCATTAAAAAAATGCTGATAAAAGCTAAATACACAGTCTTCCTTCTTTCCGTGGAATTCATTTGCAAAACAACTCACAATGTAGCTAATCAAGACTGGAAAGTTTCCTCTCAGAGTCATAGCTTTTTCTCTTAAGAGCAATTGAGGTGATTTCCTATGAAAGACTGTTTCTGCTCAGTGCCAATAGCGGTGTTTTTCTTCTCAGGGCAGATGGCTGCACATATTTGTGGAGACCATCAGTGCCCTTGTGGATGTGCCATAGCCTCCAGCCTGTGATGGGAGGTGTCCCTTCCCACAAGAGTGGCACATGAGTTTGCTCCTAACACACCTCAGCACTCTCTCTCTTCCTCCCCATGATCTTTGGAGCCCCCTTGGCAATGAAATCTCTCTGCGTAGGTGGGGAAGGGAGATGATGGGCTCCATCCATCCCAAAACCTGTGGGATGACTTGGAATGATAACTAGAATGATGATATCGTCTTCCAGAGAAGACCAGAAGAACATGGTAGGTGCAGCCTGGGACACATTCCCACACCCGCCTCTGTATCCTTACTCTCATTCATCTTGAACATCCCATTAAGCTTGATGGAAGCAATAAAAAAAAGAAGTAGTATCTGTTCTTGATCACTTGTGAAAACCAGTTAATGAGATTCTGTTACAGATAATCAGTCAAATTTTAAGCAGACTAGTGAAGTCAGGCTCTCAGAATAATTCTGTCTTTTGGAAACTTCATGTGTGTTTTTTTGTCAGTGTAACATAACACAGCCCAGGGAGCCTTCCAGCAGGGCAGTTTAACTACTTAGTAGAGTGGAGAATGGGGATCTTTTCTGACTAGGACCTGCAGAACTAAGTGTGTTTGTGCAAGTGTGCGCATGTGTAGGTGACATAGGCACACTGGACTAACGTTGCAAGGGCAAATTTCAGAACATTAGAGGTTACCACAGCACCTGCTTGAAAAAGGCTTCTAGGGACATCATAAGAGTAATGAAAGTTTGGGGCTGCTGATATTTGTGGGGCAATTTCTGTTATTTTTATGTGGGATTCCCACTGGGAAAAAGGTTCTGTCCGTTTGTTTACAAAACAACACAGGAAGGAAAAAGGTTTTCCTTTTATCCTGCTAGGACAGCTACAGACCTTTGTCATCTGGTTGAGATCCATATTAAAATTAACAAACAGTTTGCCCATAGCTACCATTCAATAAACAGTAACAACCTACAGCCAGCTTTTATCTAGATTGAATTAAGCAGGCAACAGATCAAAGATCTAATGTGTTCACCTTTTCTTACCACAGAGCAGGAAGGGGTATGTTAGGAAAAGGTCTCCCTTGGTTTTGACCACAGAAACGCATGACTGCAGCTGCTCAAATAGAAAGCTGTTGAGTTACAGCTAAAATGTCCTAAATGTCGTTGATGAGCTTCTGACAAAACCAGTAGTGAACTCCTGCTTCATTTGGGTGCTCACACCAGTGCAAATCCAGAAATTATCCCAGTCTCTCCATACTGGTACTGTTTGAAAATGCCATCAGGTTTTCAGATCTGGAAATGTCCTGAGGCAATTCTCGGCTATTGACTCTGGACTTCCATCAGCCACCGAAACTTCAACTAAGTCCTTTCTCCTTTTGCATAAACAAACCTCCCTTTGCCTCCCTAATCCCCATCCAGCAGAACAGTCACTCCTGAAAATGAAAGCAAGCCAATTTACTGATCTAAACTGCTCGTTTCCTAACAATATTCAGTGCTGTGAGTCATCGAAAGAGGCTCTCTCCTTTTCCGTAGAGGTCAGCAGGGAGCAGTTGCTCGGTCACAGCGCCAGGCTGAGAGTGCAGGTGGAGGACGATTTTCTGCATCTGTCTCTGCCACAGATACAAAGGTGGACCGTAATGTCAGAGAAGGTCAGGTGAGCAAGATCAGCAGCGTTGCCGGAACCTTCATTTTTAATGACTCTTTTCGGATGCAAATAACCCAGTTTAATACAGGTAGGTGCTGCCCCAGGTCTAAACATAATTTGGGTGACAAATGAGGAATGGCTGGGAGGCAGGGAGCAGTCACCTAACTTTAGAAACAGTTTAATCTCTCTCTTAGAGCTGCAACAACGAGGACTTTTCTTTGTGTTTCTGTCCTCAAACAAACTTCCTTTGTTCTGGTGCAGTTTCGCCTCCCCTGGAATTTGCTGTCCCAACTGCCTCACTCAAGTCATGCTCAGGCTTGCTCCAATGCCAGCAATGTCTCAGAAGTCTGATGAAACCTGAGTGATCCTTGTATGCCTGTGTCCAGCCACTCAAATAGAAGCCAGGAGCCTTACCCTGCAACACTGCTGTCCAAACAGCACTGCATGAGGAGAAGGAATGGAGAGATGGCACCTGCTGGAGTTCAGCCTTTGGGTAGAGAGACTGAGTGACTCAGATGTCCGGATTGGTGGTTGACTCACCAAGAGTTTTGTCCGAGTCCTGTCTTTCCTGATGAGTGTTCTCACGCCCAGGCACACCTCAACAGGAGCCACCCAGAAAAGCCACCAGCCCAAGGTTAGGGCGCTCCCTTGGGAGGACATTTGCAGCCTCCAAAACAGAGCAGGAACACGAAAGAAATCTGTCATCTCTCAGATGGATATTCCAATGGCCAGCACCTGCACAGGTTACCTTTGTTCAAGATGGCCCTGTTTTCAGCTCTTGAGTCTGGGGGAGAATATAGTAAAATATGCATCAGTTCTCTTTTAGGGTGTCCAGCTTGAGCTGCTCTTTTTGCAGGATTTTAGCTCTTGGACACCTTGGCATAGCTTGGTTAAAGCTGGGGATCCTGCTGGGTACAAGGACAGCCTTGAACAAGGAAATATAGGTTAGGAGCCCAGCCCTTTCCCACCAGCTGAGACCAGTGGATCAGCAATCTCGGTGACTCAGCTCAACTCTCCCATTCGACCTTACTGAGGAGCACCTTTTAAATCACGGTGTGACTTCAGAGTCAGGTGAATCAGACACTCGAAGAGTCACTCAAGGATTTATGGATTTGAGTGCAAGCTTAACTGTGGCCATAGGCTGAAGGGCAACATCAAAATGCAAAGTCTAAAGCTTGTTGCAGAACCCCCCTCCATTTCATTGCTGCTCATGGAGCTGTGCAGCGATTTCCTCACATGGAATTGGAGCACTCTGAAATCTCCAGTGTCATTCTTAACCCTCATCAGGTTCCTCTACACGTAATTGCAACAGGGAGGATCAAGCCCTGAATCAAAAAGCAGCCCCGTGTTCAGTGAGGGGATTCTCACTGCCAGCATCAGAGCCATGTTGCTCAAAGGGCCATTGTGAAGTTAGGACCTGGCATTATTGGAGAGAGCAAAGTTTCACCTGGAGAGACTGTTTCCATCAGCACTGCCCTCATCTGCTTGTGTGATACCAACTTTGAAGTTACAAGTGGGGGGAGCAGGAAGGGACCTGTCATGTCCCTGATTGAGTCTGTATCTACACCCTCTCTTGCTGTATCCTGGTTTGCATTTGCTCCTGTGCTTAGTGGAAGCAAAACTCAAATTTCAGGAGGTGTCTCATTAAATTTTCCATATTTTGAAATGGAGTGACTCACTCTCACCAAGCCACTGTTTTGTCCTTGCCCTGTGCACTGAACCAAGCACAGGACTCCCCTCTGCCCCATGACTGGCCCGAGGAGTCCAGAGCGCTGGGGGTCCAGTCAGCAGCCAGTGCCCGTCACCTTCCCCTTCCAAAAATGTCCCTTTGCAGCTTTTAGACACAAACATGAATGTACATGAAAGGGCAGTGGGTGGGGGCTTGTGCTGAATAATAAGCAGCAGCCAAACAAGTCGAGCAGGTCTGTGGAAGCAATTCAAGGCAGGCATGCCAAAAAGATCGGTAAGGTGAGATGTAATTATAATCCCTCTAAGCTGGGACACGAGGAGCCAAAGGATCCACGACACAAACATCAGCCATGCAGCCCTGTTGCACCAAGGGGAACTGGGCCCCCCAGAACAACATGTTTACAACTCCATGTTTTTCCCAGCTGAGCCAGCCCCGATGATGTAATGTGAGCACATTGTACCTTGGCCAGGCCAAAATCTTTTGGGGTGTAAAAGGAGATGGGGAAGAGGGACAGAAGGACATAAGTTGATTTTCCTTTTTTGCTTTCCTGTGTCCTAGCCTAAAAATATTTAGCTGAAGAATTATTTATTTAGGATTTTTCCCCTGTTTTCCATTGTGTGTCATGTGTTTTACTGGTGTATCATGATGGAGGGACTGCAGAGTAATAGCTCACATCCAGCAACAGTAAAATGATGGTTCAGAGCCCAAGCAAATGATCCCCAAACCTCTACTACCCTGTTAGATAATAAAGAAGCCAAAAGGTACCTTGGTTATCACCAGAAAATAGCCTATGGAAGCATCCTGCTCATTCAGCTATCCCTCACTTGTTCTCATTCTTTAGCTGTATGAAGTTTCCAGTCTCAGTTGCCCAGTGGCAAAACATGAAAGGATGAAAGGGTGGCCGCTGGGAGACAAGTGCCCAACCAAAAGCTAAAAGAAACCCCTTACAGCCAAAGACAGAGCTTAACCTAATGAGCATCATCAACAGAAAACAGTAGCCAAAGCAGGAGAGTTTCAAATTGTCCTGTCACTTCAGATAAGATCTGATTTTCTACACTTAAAAATGGAAACAAAATCAAAGCCGGGGGTGGGGGGAGGGGGGAGTGGAACGGGAAGGGGGGGCCGAGAAAGAATCTGGGGAAGTGCTGAAAGCTTTCAGGCTTTGTTCTTTCATCGCAAAAAAAGGTTAAAAGAAAAGAGAGGCACGTTTGCCTCTTTGTAAGTTGTATTTAAGAGCTAGACCCTTCTTCGTTTCGAGCCAAGGGAATTTTTGCTTTTGAGTTTGAAAAAAGCAGAATCAGGGTCATGATTTTTAAAAAGCTTAAATCCCAGGCGTGTTTTAGAAACAGATTCAAAAGCACATGCTCACTGCAATTATCTACGCCTGCGGTGTTTTCGGACATGTGGACTTCAGGAAAACAATAGCCAGCCCTGTTATCAGCACAAAGGAGGATCAGTTTGGAATTACCGTACCTGTAACGTAGGCAGTCCTCAGCTGTTGTTCAGCTTGTGAATTTACTTACTACATTCCTGAAATAGGAATAAAAAAGAAAAAGAAAGGAAGAAAGAAAGAAGGGCATTCCTGACTGAAGTGTGGAGAAACTGAGAGCTGGCACCCTCTAAAACATAATTCTTAGCACAGGTCTTGCCTAAAATCAGTTGGATATTCTGCCAGTCGAAACTGATGGCTTTTGAATCAGGAAAAAAAGTCAGAGGGGGAGGGTGTCTGAGCACCGCAATGCTTCCAGCTCGAAGGCAGGCACTGCACAGGGATAAAGAGGTGATGGATATGCCCCTGGCTGCAATATTCCTCTGTACAGGAGCCGTGACTTTCCATTCAGTTTAAACGGAGGACCATGATGAACCACTGCAGCTCCAGAAGATGGTTTAATAAAGGTGTTGTAATGATGGCAAATATCCTGATGCTACCCCGTGTGATCACTCAGAGACACACACATCTTGGGTACCTGGTTTGGGCTGGTGAGGAACTATCTCTTGCAAGTCCTCAGCTTATTGTTTAGGTTAACTGCATGTGACTCTTCTGTATTTGATTTTAACACTCACAGTTGAATTGTTGAATCTCAGAAAGTTGGGTGGGAGTCAGAAAGGCATGGACAGTCAAAGCCGGAAGGATTAGAGCTGGAAGGAAAATTGTGATGGTGGAATTTTGGTGAGTTTCAGCAGGTTCTGACTCACCTGAGCAGGAACTCCAAAGGAAGTGGTCCCTCTGTGTGTTTGCATTGCAAACTGTGCTGCCCAGGTAGTGATGTTGCTTAACCAAAGTACCAGAAAACTCTTAAAAACACCTTAGAGATCTTGTGTATCTGTGCCAGGGGCTGCAAATACTCAGTAGCCTGGACATCTGTGGTGTGTCACTGTAGGGTGATGGGTCACCCTGTGTGTGGCTGCTGCGGCAGAGCCGAGCCCATGGCAGCCGGTGGCCAGGGGGACAGGACACACACTGGTATCTGTGGCAGCCATCTCGGCTCCTTTCTTAATCGATGGGGAGAAGCTGGGAGGAAAGCATGATTCATCCAGCCTCCTTGACAATCCGCCCCAGCTCTGCATGGGTCGAAGCCCTTCTGCCTGGAAAGTGCTCTGCCAGACTCTGCCTGTCATCCCCAGCCCGCACCCCACAGTGACATGTGTGTCCTCTGCTGATGGCCCCCGAAACCCAGACCCCGGGCAGGACTCTGCCATCTCCCTGCTGGCAGCTCGAACTGTGGGTGCCAGGACGAGGCAGAAGCTGTGCGGCAGGACAGCACCCCCAAAACCAGCACCCTGCCTCCTGCATGGGTGATCCCTTGGTGCCTTGAAACGGGAACTCGTTTGTGTCAGCCTTATCTGCATGATCTCAGCTGTGCGTTTCTTTTCTCTATATGCCAGAGGAGGAGCTGAAACCTGTACCAGGTATGATTCATGTGCCATTACTATGGGTAAGCCCCGTGGTGACTATTAGCAAACACTTATATAAAACACTGGGCTTCCAGGGTATTGAGCACCTGTAAACTATATTAGATTGCAGGCAGAGGGCTTGGGAAGCTTCTGGACTTTTCTGGTCTTTGGCAGGGGCACCCATGGGCTCCCCCTGCCCCAGGCTAGTCGAAACTTTGATGCTGCGTGGCAGGGAGCCAAGGTAACAGCCCTGCCAGAGGGCTTTCCCCCGCGTGGGGAGTGGATACTCAAACCTCCCTGGCAGGCTTATGCTGAGAGAAAAATAAGCCTGCAAGAAAGGACTTGGGCTGGGGAGGAGATAGAGGGGGTTGATCCTGGAGAGAAGACGGCAGGACAAGCTGCACTGAAGGGAGGATTTGGAGAGGGGGAAGTGCTTGGAGGCTTGACTGGGGAGGAGAGGTTGGTGAAGGTGTAGGGTGAAAAGGTGACAGTGGAATGTGGGGACTCGCAGAACAGACTTGCTAGTGCGATGGGTTGGAGCTGGGGGAAAAACCGGGGAGGAAGGGCAATGCGGCAGATTGTTTTCCAGCTTTCTGTTGCAAATGAACAGAGGTGAGAGAGGCTCTGAGAGTAGATATGCAGATTCAGCTAATCTCTGTCAAGTTAACCATCCTTTAAAGACTTGCTGAGTAGGTAGTCCATCCATACCGGTGCCAGTCCTCATACCTCATCCTTCTATGCCCGGTGGAAATGAACTGCTTACTGCAAACTCAGCATGTGCAGAGCCTGAGTCCGGGCTGATGGCTGTGGGATGAGAGTGTCCCGTGCCAGGCTCATCCCCCGGGACTCCTGGCAGGAATCACACTGAGTCGTCATGAAGCTGGATAAAAGGGTCTGGGAGAACTGGTCCTGCAGGGAGCCCGCCAAAGCCCAACAGCCTGCTTGTACCCAGCTCTACTATGCACTGGTTAAAGTCAGCTCCATTCCCAGCCAGAAAACCCCTCTGATAAGTAGTAAGTCAGCCAGCTGCATATTTACCTTCCAAGGCTGGAAGCACTGACATGTTTTGCAAAGCCAGGTCCAGCTCCAGTGAGAGGGGGAGTGCCCGGGAATGCTGCAGCAGGGAAGTGGGAGGGTTTATAGCCATTTGCCATGGGGGTCGAGTGGGTCACCTGAGCTGAAAGGGCCTCCCAGGTCCTTTTTCTCCCTTGCCAAGAAAGGCTTTCCTTGTTTGGCCTCACAGATAGTTGGATCTTGTAGCTCCTTCCCATGGAGCAGGGTCACTTTGGAGCAGTTGAGCCTGGGAAATGATCCCATGGGTAGGGCTCCCCTCTGGTGGGGAGCAGCATCCTGCTGCTGCTGCTGCCATGAGTTGGGCTCGGGGGGGCTGCAGGGAGCACAGCAGAGAAATGAGCCGGGCTGCACATATGTTTTGCATTGCTGAGCATTTCTCTTTTGCCAGCTAACCATTGCTTTGTACGCCCCCACCCTTCCTGGCTGCCCTCACACCAAACAACAGCAAAAAACATATTTTGCCGGTAAAATGGGGTCGATGCCTGACCCGGGAGGGGTGCATAGGGATAATTTAGAGAAACTGAGTGTTTTACCAGCCAGCAGAGCATTCTGCAAGGACTGTAGCACTCTGATATTAGCCCCCCCACACACCCCCGGGACTGACACACAGCTGAACACCCACACCTCTGCTCACATCACCATTGTGTCTGCTCGCTGGCTGATTTATTTTTCTTCTCCTTTACCAAGAATGCAGGAACCTGCTGCTCCTGGACGGCTCCGAGATGAGTTTCCTCTTCTAGCGCTCCCGCTTCCAAACCGGAGCCGAGAGTGCAGCCAGCCGAGCTGCTGGAGAACTGCACTGCGCCTGGGAAGCACTTGGCAGAGGGACATGAAGCTGGAAGGGGGAGATGTGTGGAGAACTCCACATCTTCCCTGAGGCGAGATACAGCTGTGGGGAACTGGGGGACATTGTTCTGGCCACTGTTCCAGGGGAGGTTGTGTGGGAGAAGGGCTCATAGCAAGTTTTCCACAAAACTGGATGACGTCACAGCATTTTGAGTGAAAATAGGTGGCATTTAGGCATTTCCCTTGAGAGAAGTTCTTGCAGGAAAAGACAGAAATCTGAGGAAGGTCTAGCAGGATCTGCTACAGTCAGGTCTTGGGGACAGGGTCAGTCTTTCTGGGTCAGTGAATATTGAATATTCATGCTAATTGAAAAGCCTGACAAAGGTGAAGGCTGCCTCCACCGATCCATGTGATGGTAGTTCCACACCCTGTCTTAAACTGTGCTGAACACGATTTTCTAAGCAAATGCCCTGACATTGTCTGTTGGTTTGGGTGCTTCTGCAGTCAGCAGGGCATTTTTGTCCCCACCTCTCAGATTTCTCACCCTAGTTAGGAAACCGTTTGCAGAGCATCATAATTTCCTCCAAACTGTTTCCCAGCCTGGTGAGTCTCGACCTTCCTGAGCCAAAGTCTGTAGACATATGAGGGTCGGTGTGCCCCTTTCAGCCCTGCCTGGCCACCAGCCTCACCCACCACTCACTGGGCTGTGCAGGCAGGGGATGCCTGACTGCTTCTCCGCGGGACCTGCTCTCGCAGCTCCATCTGCAGGTGCTCACCCAGGCTGTGCCTGCACTGAGCCACTCCCCAGAGTGTAAATTTCCAACCAGACTACATTGCTCATGCTGGGCTTGCACAGCCCGTTGCTGTCTGGCCCTTTCTATCGTGTTCCTGCCCTTGGTTGCGACACCCAGGGTGTTGCCCCTCCCAGCTGCCCCACTGTCTGCCCCACTGTGTGGTATGTTCTCACGCTCTGCCCTCCAAACTCTTTGAAGCAGTCTGTAAGAGCCTTCTTATCCCCAGATCTTTTTCTTGAGACAGGATGTTACTAGGACAATGAGGAGAAATTAATTGTCTAGCTATGAGGAGTGGAAGGGTGCGGGATGTATCTTTATCTCCCATCCCTGCTGGAACGTGGGCTCCTGATGTGATGTGACCCACACAGCTGTCCCTGGATAAGGCAGAAAGGTATATTTGGCCTCAGAACAAAGTCCAGCAGCAGCTAAACCAGAGTCTATAACATTTCATCATCCTAGTGTTCCTCTTCACTCGGTGCTCCTTGGGGCTTGCAGGGGACTGTGGCAGCCTGTCCCAGCTTTGTGCTGTGGCCAGTAGCTCTGCACACTGACAGTCTCTGCCCTGGAGAGCCCACACCATTCACAGACCAGAGCAGCTCTTGCTGCTGCTTTGGTGGCTGCAACAGTTGTTATCGAGACTCTTGCATAACTTTGAAACCACAGTCCTAGGGTTACTACACTTGCCCAGATGGTGAATGCTCAGATTAGCTCTCTACAAGAAGAGAATGTGAAGAGTGAGAAGGCCTTAAACACCTTCATCTGCAGCTCAAACTGATATCCCAGGAGCAGTCATGACTGAGGAGGAGCTTTCTGGTCTTACATTGCTAAGACCTAGTGTGGGGATTACACATGCAATTCATGTCCTGTTTGCTGTTCTTTGTGAAAGACACCTGCTCTGAAATGTCTGTGGGAGGAGCTTGGCAAACTCTGCCAGTGAGAATGCTGAGCTACTGGAGCAGATTCTGGAATAACTGCCCAGGAAGAAAAAGGCTCCTCAGCCCAGGACTGACTCACTGTCAAGTAAGATTTCATGGTGGCTGCTGTCATCATACAAGATTGTAAGATAAACAGGAACATTGGTGTAAAATTTTCCTTGATACATGAAAACAAATCTGAAAACAAAATGAGCCAGACATGGTCAGTCCATCAGGTTTCCAGCTCTGTTTGAGGCAAAGTGTTCAGCCTGGGCTGCTCATGGGATGTGTGTTGATCCCTTTAACTTAAAAAATCATGAACATGGTCCCTCTTGTCTGCCAGATGAGTACTTTGTCTCTTATGCCTATAGGCATAGCCCTTGCTCATCCATCCATCTGGGGAAGATGGCAGCAGGGACAGTTAAGACTGACCACTGACTCAGAGTCTAGGAACTGCTGGTTCTGGAGCTCAGGCTTGGAAAAATTCCACTATCTGTGATATGTAAAAATAGGGGATACTGATGCCTCAGCAAAAGTTACTTAGAGTGGTTATGGGTGTATGGGTGTTAACTAGTTAATCCCAGCAAAGTGCTATAGGTATATGAAGTGCGATGTTAATATTACTGCCTTTCATGCAGGCAAACAATGTTTACTTCATCTGAAACTTAAAGCAGACTGCTCTCATTAAGACTCCCTGAAGAGTTTTTGCAACCTTGTCAGGATTGATGTGACCAGTCTGTGTGAAATAAACTGCTGTGATCCTGTTCTTTTTTTTTTTTTTTTTTTTTTTTTTTTTTTTTTTTTTTTTTTTTTTAGTAGTCAAGCAAGTTTCTTTAATCAGCTCATTTGTCTGATGCAGAGACCAGCACGTGGGATTTCAGGTCTCTGGACTAAGCTCGGTGCATTTGTTGGCACAGCTGGGCTGCTGTTGGACTGGCTTCACCTGCAGGTTTGCAAGCTCTCCATACTGAGTAAGCTGGCAAGAAGCACGTAAAGAGCATCAATCCAGCCTAATCTGGAGCACAGCGCGCCTCGACCATTGCGGAACTGGGAGAGGCCAATTGGCAAGATGCACGCAATGGGGAAAAGGCGTTTGCAGAGAGCTGGGACAGGTGGCAAAGTGAAGAGCATCCCTGTCTGAGACTCCAGGGATGCGGGGCTGCTCAGCGGGAGCGGATGGAGCGGCGGGGATCGGCCGGCAGGTGGGGCTGCGCTCCTGGCGCCGCTGCCCCGGGTCGCGGTGCCGCGGGGATGGATCGCTGCGGGGGCATCTCCGCCCGCATCCTGCCGGGCAGAGCACTCTGCCCGCACCTACAAGGAGCCCAGAGTTCCAAAAGTCCACCGCGTCACACACAGCGCCGGGTGTGCAGCTCACAGCCGGTCTTTGTGATGCTGGACACCCAGCGTTTGTTACCCAGCCTGTGGCCGAGGGACCGTGCGGAGGATGGAGGGAGGAATTCGCTCAGGCTGGTTCTGACCTTCCTACCATTGCCGCTTTCTTCCCCGCTTGAATGCAGGGGTGGCTGCTCACCCACCTCGCAGAGAATGAAGGGCCGGGGAGTAGATCAGAAGGAAGGCATTGTGCCCTGCTAATCCCCTCAAGCCCACAACTCGTCATTGAAAAGCATGACTTTGTTCCCAGAACGTGTTTTCTGCCTTCTCAGAACAGCCAGGGGAGGCGACTTTGTCCCTAAAATGCTGACTGTCCCTTTCAAGAGGCTGCCAGCTGTAACTTCAGACATCAAAATAGGATGGGTGAACCTCTCTGTGCCTCACCTGCTCTCACTCCTCTTTTCTTTGAGTTTTGTTGGCCTTGCATATTCCCTTTTAAGCAAGAATTATGAAAACTTAATCCTTGTATTTCTACCAAATTAATCTTCCTTTTTATATTTCCCTGTTAAAGTGAGATGCTTTCCAGGTGTCAAGGACTTTTCTTATTCCTCCAGGAGGGGATGCATTTGGTGCTAAGGCACTGCTGTGTTTCTGTGGGAGTGGCTGAGATACCAGAGAGCAGGGGGATTTGAAGGGCAGCAGCATGTCTCCTGGGCAATTTACCACCACTCTGGAGGGATAGGGCAGTGCTGGGTGGGAGAAATGCATGGGAAGTGAAAGGAAGAGGCCTTCTACCATGGGCTGATATTTTTTGATCTTATATTTTAGAGCCATAAATTCTCACAGGATGACAGTCTGGGCAAGCATCCTGTCACCTAGGAAAGAGGAGTTCTCCCTTGTGGTCATGTCCTGCCTGTTTTCTGTCCCCTCAACTTTGCATGCACCCAGCACAACCCTCACACATTCCCCTTGGCCAATTTTGTCCCTTCTCTGCTCTTGCATCAGTTTTCAGTAGTCTTCTCTGCATTCCAGGCCCAAAGCAAGAGCTGAGGAGGGCAGCAGAATGAGGAGACAAGGAGCTGGGGTGGGAGTTGAAGAGAAAAGAGCACATAGACCATAACTTCTTTCCAGTGGTTCATTCTCCTGACATGCCCCCACAATCACTGTATCCCACTGCATCCCAAATTTCCTTAGCAATACAGAACCCTTGCTTGCTTGCTTGCTAGCTACCCTTCACATCCTCCAGCAACTCCTAAAATATTCCCTGTACACTCCTGTACTCTCTCTGTAACACTCCTGTACTCTCCTTCTTGCCCTACCTCGCATTCCAAGGGGAGTCACCCTCACTGTTACAGTTTGCAGGGTAGTGCATCCTCCTTCTCCCTGCTGTACCCATCATAATCAAGCAGCTAAGGACCAGAGGGATGGGAAGCATCCAGACTCCTGGGACAGGAGAAACCATAACACTGAATAATACCCACCCATGAAACGCAAGCCAAGGGCTGCCCCTTGCACATGCAGCATGAGAAGGAACCTGGCCCTTATCTTCAGCACACTTGTGAGGCCAAATCCTGATTTATTTATGGCGGTTTTCCAATCAACTGGAGTAGACCAGGACTTAGACTGAGACACGTTATCGCTAATGTTTCACATAGCTGTACTGATTCTTGTAACATTATGGTCTTGTTAGTAGTTGGAATGCTTCAGAAATGTGCAGAACAGATGCAGGTAATTTGGGATTTCCAGTCTGGGGAATATTTAGTGCCCATTGAAGTCAGTGGGAAAGTTACCACCACTTCCAGTGGGTGCTGGAATGCCTCTGAGCTATTTGGCAGAATAAATTTGACTGTCTTCATGAGGAAAGGAGGGCTCAGGTCTTCTGCCGGATAAAACAATCAGCAGCAGTGAGCTCTGGGAATGGCTGTGTTATCACTTAGGTGCCTTTTGTAAAAACAGACCAAAACCAACAACAACAAAGTCCTGAATACAGGAAATAGGGAGATTTTTTTTTTTTCTTGAAAGCTCTGGGCATTCAGAGCACTGGGAGTCACCTTAGTGCTCTGACTGGTTTGAAAATCAGGGTGTTTCTTAACCCCAGTTTGTTATGGGAATGTGCAGCCTGGTATTTCTGTTCTGAGCAAAGCTGTTTATCCAATTTCTATGACACAACAAGGTCTAAGTCCCACTCCACAGACTCACACAGCTCATTTCGGGAGAACCTTTGAGATGTAGATTTCCAGGAGTTCCATGCTGCCCATGGGGTGCTTCTTTCCCACATCATGGATGTTCCCATGCACCCACCTCACACACTGGACTCATGGAGGCTGCAAGTCCTCCTCCTCAACTACACAGGGAAGGCCAAAAGGTCAGAGCCAAAGACTGAGATTCAAGCGTTTGCTGAACATTTTCTTCTTCTGACATGTTATGCCATGTTTTCCCTCCACTAATAAGGAGGTTACTTTTTTCACTTATGAAAATTAGTTCACAACAGGGAAGAAGAGCAAGAGTCAAACCTTTTGCATGGTGTGAGGACAATTTTCAGCCTCCTGTTATACTGATAGGTAACAAGGGTGTCACCTGTGTGATGGGGGAATATTCCCAGGAGAGCTGGGGAATCTTGGACTAGATACAGAAACATCTCACTATGGCAATTTTGTTCCTTCATGAGGCAACAGAGGCTGTTTAAAGAAGTCATGAAAGCAACAGCCCTCTGAGCTTGTTGCTCAGGGAACTGTACATTTTGCTAATGGGGGAATAGGTGATGGAAAAGCCCCCTTCCATTATTAAACCCTTGTAACTGACCCCAGCCAGGAGTGTTTTCCCTATAGTGTATTTTCCCTTTATATTATGTTATTTCATCATTTAAATACTCCTTGCTTGTATTTCTTCAGTTCATAGCTACAGAAAGTAACTTCAGCTGTAGCTGTCCTGCAGCCAAACTGATGTGCTCCATGTAGGAGGCAGCATCCTGCAAGTGACCTTACAGTGACTTCACTCTGTGTCTCACAGTAACCTACAGATACTGATGCTGTAAAAATGGTTTTGTGAGGGGTATAAATACAAACACTGTGAGATCACATATTCCAAACTGTAAGTGAATGCAGACTCTTGGAACAAAATCGACTCAAAGGCCTCCTGGAAAAAAACTGTCAAACATAAGTGCACTTCATAAATTTTTCCACAACCCTAAATCTATCCTGCAACAAACAGACTTCTTTCAGAGAGTGGGGCCATGAACCCCATGATGCCTGGACATTACTTAGATTACTTGTAATCCATCCAGGATGGGGATGGGGAAGGGTTATCTAAAGTCCTTGGTGCTCATGGTGTCAATGTTCTTAGGATCTCCATGGGAACTATGGTGAAAGATCATCAGGAAGGAGTCACCTGCAGTCTGGTGCCATGCAGTGGCATCCCTTGCCAAGGAAAAATACCCAAGTTGGCTGCTTGAGGGCAGTCCCAGCAGTAAAACCACCTCAGGAGATCAACAGATGGCCTGCCCAACCCATCACTGACAGTGGGCAATGAAGATGTATGCTGTGCAGGAAACTGCTGAACCTGTGTCTTGCTGAACTCAAGTGCCACCAATGTATCTGAGATTCATACACATACCTGCCCACCAGTTTAATTTTTCCTGTCTTTTCTCTATATTTCTAGGCAAGCCAGAGCAAGGACAGTCCAAGCAGGACTCCTAGTAGCTTGCACTGGAGCCATCATACTTCAGATTTCATTGGAGAAGGTTAACCATCCTGGCAGATGGCCCTGCTTGCAGTCAGAATAGCCAACATCTGCTGTGGAAATGATTTAGTGACAGTTTACCTGTCTGTGAAAGGTACCATAGCAATGACAATTACAGCATGGCCACAGGGATCTCAGTGCTCCTTACGTTCCATCTCACACTTGTCTATTAATGTCTGGTGATGTTGCACAAAAGCCTGGAGCAGGCAATCAAAAAGAATTATGAGCTTAATTAAAACCCACCATGACCATTTAACTAGGCATAATGAAGCTATCCGACCTGGAATTTGCCCAGCACTCAAACACTTGCTATTTCAAATTAGCAAAAGCAGCCAGAAGTTGTTTTACAGTTCAAGGGAAAAATGGCATGTCCAGTCTTACAGTCCCTCTACATCCATGCCAAGGCCTCAGTCCAGCAGTCATTTGTGCATCTCCTATCGTACACTGGCTGGGCACAGGGCCACCCTCTCACAGCCCCTGCCAGGAGTGCTGGCCCCAGCTCAGTGTGCTGTACACCACCTTCTGCTATGCTGTGTTTTCTTCTCCCTCTTTCCGGCAGTTACTCTTTCATTATTCACTGGAGCAGGAACTGGATGCTGTGACGACAAAGTTTGTGCCACAACCCTGCAGAGTCCCTCCCAGACCACTAAACAGTTGTTGATAGTGAAAATAATCCATCCGGGCTTCCATTCAGCATCAGAGGAGGGGAGTACAGAGGCTGTGCATGGCCTCCACTGCCACCTCCTACTCATGCTGCTTTTAATGAGGCTTAGCCATGCTCTTCAAGGCTCTGTCTCAGTGAGGGGCAGCACTGTGAGGACATCTGGCTTGGGAGAGGTGCCAGAGCTTACCCATGACGCCAGACCCCATCCCTCAGTGGGGTCAGCCCTGGTGACTGCTCCAGCATTGCATGGGCTGGGTGCCCACCTGCACTTCTGGGCAGCACCTTCCAGCAGAAGACCTTCTTCTGTGAGTGTTAAACAGTCTGAGCTAAAGGTTTCCATGTGGTCTGTCCACCTCAGGCATTTCTATGGTTTTGGAAAGTTTCAGCTATAATTGTCCTATTCTCTGTGGCCATGATTTGGGACAGTTTTGCACATTCTTGTCTCTGGTTTGTTGTGAAAATAAAGTACTGCCCAAGCCTGGAGGTTTGGCAGGGAGTGCCCACTTTGAGTGGGAGGTTTTCTGCTTTCCTCAAACTGGAAAAGTTACAGGTGTCTGAAAAACCTCTTGTAGCACTTGTTCTGTGTGATGGGGCTTATAGATGCTCACTCATGTGGCTGATATTAATACAAATTGTGTCCTAAATAGATTAAATATGCTGTAGTCTGAAAAACCAGCGTACTGATGCTCTAGAAGCCACACAAAGTTTACTGCTATATTTCATCCCCGTTTTGTGTGGATTAATTTTATACAGCTAATGTGGAGTTAATAGTGTTTATTTCTTACACAAATAAATGAACGAACATCAGAGCAGTACTTAGAGACAGCACAAAGTAGTCAGAGAACAGCTTAAAGTGAAGTTGTGTCCTCGGAGCAGTATTGAAAAGCTTGCACAGAATGAGACCTGAAGCTGCATGCTGAAGAGGAGAAACCAAACACAAAATTGTTTCATATGACATGAATGTGTACTCTGTGGTCTGAGAGAACCACAATGCTGAGGGGGAAGGAGGCAGGTAGAGTAAGTAATGGACAAAACATCCTGGAGATCTCCTGTAGTGCACTCAGCTCATGGGTACAGCAGGCAGTGATATAAAGCACCCTTAGCTCTGATACCCTCTAATTACAGAGGGTTTGACAGTACAACTGTCACATTCTCATAATGTTTCACTTTTTATCATTCAGTAAATACACACAGTCAAAAATGTTTTACTTATGTCTTCCAAAAACATTTGTTTGCTTGTCTGGAGATGTGTAAACCCCATTTTAGTTCCATTACTACATTCACCCAAAAAATCTGCTTTAGATGTGTCTCTGCAAAGTAAGGTCCCCATTCTGTTTCTCCTCTCCTTAGGAGAGCCCTGACTAGGTCTTTCCCTAAAGATGCTCTTTGCACAGCATTAAGCTTTTTTTCATAATAAATTACTCCCAGGATTTTGGATTACTGTGGGATGGAGAAAAATTATCCTTCATTTTGCTTAGCCAATTTAGGAACAGATGATGTTCATGCATTATATGATATAGTCAGTTATTTGTGGTTTGCCTTCACTATCCCTGGCTCTTCGACCTCCCCTGTGCTTGCATTAATTCTGTGGAACTCTGGGGTCGTAGCCTCTTTCAGAAACTTGTCCAGGCTCAACACTGATGTCTCTTCAGCTGTCTGGATTACTAGATGAATGTCAAAACCACATAATCCTCTAACTCCCTGTGTGGGTTCATTTCTCTCCTCAAAATCCAAGATGCCAGGCTGGGACTGAGGGGAGATAAAGCAGCTGGAGGCTGGGACGCTTCTCCATAACTTGGGACCAGGTGGGGGGAGGTTCCCTTAGTTTGTTTTTTGTCACAAACCCCTGACTGTGGACTCTAAACGTGTCACCCACCTTGTCCAAAGGCAGGCCAACTTTGAAGTAAGTTCACATTAAGCTCCTGAAGAGCCTGGGCTGATTTGTAGGTTGGTGTGGAAGCCATGCAAACTCCAATCCTTTTTTGCACAGATGCAGACAATATAATCTATTGGCTTCTAATTAAAAACAGCATTTAGCACATATGTAGCACCTGTAGCCTTCAAAGTTCTGCTTAAAGACCTGACTGCAAACAGAAGGAAATGGTTCTCTGTCAATGTGGTGAGTAAATCAGATGAAAGCTGGTGGGAGCTTTTTCTTTTGCATTTTGAATTTCTATTTTATTTATTTTTCTCTGTGTCTATTTGCTTTCTGTTTTTACTTTGTGAAATCCTGAGAGAAGGGACTGAGGTTTTTTTTAGATTTGTGCAGCACTTTGCACAATCCCTGAGTGCTGTTATAACACATAAATATTGTAAAAATTCCTGTGTATATAATAAGTTATGTCGTTTCCTGGTCTCATGATGTAGCGCCTGATTAACCTTACGTCTAACACTTGGACCAGCTCCATAACTAGTGCAAACCAATACAGTTGCCTGGTTCTTGCCCTGTGGTAGCAGAGTTTAACGTGACAATCACTGAAACATTACTTGTGCCTTGGGATTTCTGTCTGATTTTCTCACATGCACCTGTCACTGTGAGAGATCATTTTGGTACTGGGCAGTGTTACTTATCTCAGCCCTTCAGAAGGACATGTTCACCCCAGGGACCTGATCTTGGCTCTGTGTTTCATTAACCTTACAGTCTGTGCTGGAAATCAGCAGAACCTCTTTGAAATAAATGGATAGTACTGACATATGATAAAAATCCAGCTCAAAATATGCTTAAGGGAGAGACATCTTGATCTTTTCTCTCCTAGCTATTTGGATAGAGAAGAAAAGTATAGCTAAAACAAAAATAAGACAACTAGGATGGTTAGAATCATGGGGGAGACAAGGGCAATCCATATTCATGGATGCCTGCCCTGACACTGCCTCTTTGATATGATAAGAGGCAGCATCTTAATTCCCAAATGCAAGGATTTATTGTCTTGATGTCATTGCTGAATGTCACCGAAATGTCTCAGGCTCTAGTTTTGCTGTGCTAAGTGCAGCAGAAATTTCGATGGCCAAACCACTGCAGAGATGAAGTGCTCCTGGCATCAGCCAGTAGCTGATTTCCCTTGTATTTGGGGCTAACTCTGCCCACTTCTGTGTGGACCCTGCCCATTGCTCAGGGCAGAAGAAACTCAGCTTTGACATAGCTTTTGGGCTGGACACACTCAAACCTCAAGGAATGCTTTTTTGAGCACAGAAGTTCACTCTATTCACACAGGAATGTTTGTGTGCTTGCAAAGCTGGGGGTGTAATGTAGGGAAGAAAGAGTTCCTGTGATGTTTTGTGATGAAAAGGTGGACACAAAGTTAAAGAAAAAGATCCCATTTTACTCTGGCCAAGCTTCACTGGGGAAACTCCAACAAAATCAGTGATGCTTGGCCCAGAGAGTGAGCATGTTGGCATAAGCATAAAATGAAGCATCCAAACGCTCAGAGATGATTTATGATTTACTGCCATTTCCTCCAGCTGCCTGAACTCCTTCCACACCATCCTGTGGAGAGCAGGAATTAGTCTCCTTTTGCCTAAATGTTACATTTGGGGAAGACATCTGACTGAGTAGGCCCTTTCTGCAAATGGGAATGGGTTCAAATATTGAAGGGTTTCTCTTAATACAAACATGCTAGCTCAAGCTATCCTGGAAACCCAAACACCTCCCTTGGGCTCTTTTAGCAGGCAGTGTTTCCCCTCGTGGAAGCACAAAGTCTGTGTGTAATGGACACAGCATCCACTAGGGCAAACCTAGCACCAGCTGACGCGTGATTCTGGTAACGTGGGCAGTGTTATTTTCCCTCGGGTTCTCTACTTGCTTGTTCATTTCTTCCTGCCAAGTTTGTCCCAGAGCTGAAGAATGCTTTTACGTGGGTCTTTCTTCAGTCTTCATCTACATCTTCAGTTGTTAGGGCAGGAGCCTTGGGGACCTCTGCAGAGCTGTGTTTAACGTCCTGCAGACACCTGACATGATTTAAGAGGGAGGAAGAGGGTGACAGGCTTTTAGTCTTCCTGTCAACCTGACTATCATGAGCTTGAAAAATCAGTGCAGCTTCTCACTGCAGCTGGAGCATGGACTCCTGGGAGATACTGTTGATTCCCTCATTTCAGGGGAGCTTTCTTCACTCCTATGCAACCTCTGGCTGGAGATGTGCTGTGCTGAGAACAGGAGCTGACAGGTAGTGGCAGTTTTTAAGCAGCTGGGGAGTTGATGGTGGCTCACCAAGACCACAACCCTGGGAAGGTGCCCTTGTTTGCTGCTGCCTGGCACTGATCCTGATGTCAAAGGCAACCCTCAGCACTGTCATCGTAGCTAGATTTTGTCATCTTCTCTCCTCTGGTTCTGTCTCTAGTTTCCATGCTGTCCATGAGCCATACCCCTGCCCTAGAGACTGACCCTTATGTCTCTACCAGGATGTTGGTTTTTGTGGAGGGGGAGTTGAAGAAAAAAGCCATGGGGACAGCCTTTCTGGGTGCCACTGACAGGTACGATTCTGACTGGCAAGCTGATTCTATGGACTCAGAGAAAATCCCCTGAAGCCCTACCTGGCAGCGAAGCTCTGGCCAGAGCCGTACGAGCTGTTCTGCTCAGATGTTAGTGCAGAGGGAGAAACGTTTCCCGGGGATGACTCACAAATTCCTGCTGATGAATGTGCTGAGGTTTGTCTGAGATGAGGTCAGCTCTCAAGAAGCAGGACTGCTGCAGAAGGGGTTAGCTGATGATTTGGTCTCCATCCTGTGTGTGTACAAAGAGACACCACAACAGCCCTGGTGCAGAGTCTAGCTCTGGCACACATCCCTCTCTAGTGGGTGAGCAAATACAAGGATCTCTGCCAGCCTCTTCTTTGTCACCTCTCTCTACTGGATTAGCATCTGCAAGCTCATCTGGAAGCAGAATATCAGCAGTTCCTTGGGATTTGGTCAGTGCTTATAACCAGCAATGTAGCAGGCTTAGAGACAGAAGCAGAAAGAAAAACAAGGAAACACTGCAGGCAGTGCTAACATCAGACATACTTTTATTTTTGCTTTCAAGGTAGTTTTCCAGATCTAATTGCATTCAGTAGTTAAAAAGCACATTCATTTCTTCGTTACCCGCAGCATGTTCGATGTCCCTGTTCTTAAGTTGTTTTGATTGTTAGGTATTTGAGAGTTTAATAAGGTTTTGTGTTTGTTTAAGGAATTATTGCCCACCCAATTGAAAGATAATGGGACGCTGTAGCCTTGCCAAGTGTTTTCATGCTTCAATAAAACAACAAGCAATTTACACAAGGCAATAAAACGGTACCCTGCCTCCTCAATGAAGAAACACAAAGCAATGTTTGAAACGATGTCTAGCTCAGAAAATAAATCCACTCAATGCACTCCATAAAATTAACTGGGTACAAAATCCCCCATACACAGAAGTTTGGAAAATTAGCACAAGACGTGTTTGAAAATCCTATAATGTATTGGCATAATTTGTCCCGAGATATGCTGCTGTCTGTAAAACAATAGACGGACTACTCATTAAGGCTTACAAAGGGGCATAGATTTGATCACATACTTCATCATCTCCTATTTGTTTTTCCTTTGAGCTGTGTCACTCTTTGAGCCCTGCCTGGTTGCATGAAACGCTGAAGAACCTCATCTGATGTAAAGAATTGCCCCTTTACCTGCTGTGCTGCAGGGCCAAGGCATTTGAGGGCATTTTCTACACTGGAATTCAGAAAATTTTAGGGGCTGTTCTGACCTTATGTCCTCTAAACAACTCTGTCATCTCTCTTCAAGGGCTGAGAGCATCCTTGAGCCTTCAGAGTGGGCTCCTCTTGCCTTACCTGCTTATTCTGTAGTGGCAAAGGAGGATTTTGGAGTCCCATGGAGACTGATACTATCACAGAAGTAAGAACACTTTTTCTTCAGAAGTGTGTTGTCATGTATCTTACCTCAATTTGAGTCTTGAGCTTCAAAGCCTGCCTGGAGGTCCATCTGAAAGACCTCCTGGCCATAAGGATGCTCTGCTCTGCCCCTTCAGGGACTGCAATGGAGAAAGGATTTTATGTTCTGTCATGACTAAAGTGGTAAGAAGAGGACTGAGTCCAAAATGGGGTAAAACTCCCTTCTTATTCTCCTGTGCCCCTTTACTCTTAGCAGAAGAGGGTTTCTGCTGGCTGTTTCTGTGGAAAACACCACAATGAAGCCTGAGCTTTGTATTTTGCCTTTGTATTTATGCAGCAATTTGCACCATAAATGTTGCTGTTGGTAGAGCAGCAGGGGCACTACCAATGGTTACAGATTGCAGATGCCAACTTTTCAGACCTGAGGCACAGGATGGCAAAAAGCATGGTAGAAAATCACAGCAATGCTGCCCTTGATAAGTGCTGGGATCCAGTGAAGAAATGCATTCCCCAGGGCTGTTTGTGCAGCTCCTTTCAAAAACTATCAAACCCAGCACATCCAAGCACACATTGCTTAAAAGCTTGTAGTCACTCATAGCAGCATTAACACTACTGGCACGAGGCACCCCCCAGTTCAGCATCCAGCTGTGGCCAAAGACCTTCTGAGATGCTTTTTAGGCCTGCATCTCCACCCAATTGGCTGTTAATCCCTTGGAAGTGCTCTGGTGACCTTTGCTTTGGGGTGCCTGCCAGCCTCTTCAGCAGCTGCTGCTGAGAGTGACCTTCCTGGCTTACAACAACAGAGACTGTTTAAAGAAAGAAATATTCAGTCCGGCCAGTTGCAAAGCCAGGTCCACAGCAATCTTTCCTGACATAAAAAAGTCTTTCCTTAAACAGAAACACGTCCTGGCATGAAGATTAAAGCTTTAACACATCTCTTTTGCCCTTAAAAATCCCACTTCTCATGAGAAATCTCTCTTCTTTCATAAAGGATCCAGCCCATTTGAACCATCTGCTTGTTAAAGTATGATAGATTAAGGCAGCAAAAGGTTGCTGAAGGTTTTAGATCTCCTTCTCTGGGCCTGTGCTTCAAAAGGCACCCTTGGCCTGGCATAGAGAGCAAATTTCACTCCTAGTCCTGAAGGCTTGGCCAGGGGGATGCTTGTGAGACCAGATCACTGTTCTCTGCAGAATTACAAGGGTCAAAGAAGTAACCGCACTCTAATTTCTAACAGCTGATGTCTTCAATGCAAGAAGCTGATACAAAAGCAGCACTGTCTGTGGCTTACTTATTTTTCACTAAAAGCTGAAAGAGAAACTAGAAAATTAAGGAAAACTGAGTCCTTGCTACTGTATTCAGACATAATCTCCTCTTGGCTACACTATGAAATCTTTTTTTGGACAAGTCCCAGAGGTAATGCAATGTAGGAGAGAGGGAACAAATGTACACTAGGGTCTATTTTTAGTGACTACAGTAAGGCTGAGGTCTGCCCCCCTCAACCAGTCCATCCTCAGCCAAAAAAGGCCCCAGAGAAACTACTGAGGCTGTACTGAACAGGCTGTGCCAGTGACATCCTCTCTGCAGGGTGCTCACCTTCCATGCCTGACTCAGCAAAGCTGTCCCCATGCAAGGAGACTCAGGAGAGCTGCTTCCTCTGTCCTGAGTGGTTTCAGGCTGCTTGCTTCCCTGTCTGGGTGGACAGCACCTGGTATGCTGGGAATCTGCTCCCTCCAAAGCCTTCTCTTGCTCCCTTTGGAGAAACAGCCACTGATCAGAGAAACATCAGCTTTCACACAGCACTACACCACAGGGAACATAGAGGCAATTTCCCTTTCCATTCTTCAAGACTGTTTCTATTCTGCAATTTCTATAATTATAGGGAACACTTCAATCAGACAGGATATTTGCTCCTCTCCACTTCAATATCACCATCTGGATTTGCTGTTCTTGCCATATGTCCTGCAGCTGATGTTATAGTCACTCTCTGCAGTGCCACCACTGGCTGATGTGCAGTTGGTGTTCCTGGAGCTTGTCATGCCTTAGAAGGGTAGGAAAGAGTGGTACAGGGGAGACTGAGGTAGATACAGATCTCATAGTGTTGTTCTTGAGCAAACTGGAGTCACTCTGCATCCCTATACCACTGGTCTACCATATCCTATGGTTTCCATACTCAGTCTTTCTGTAATTTGTACCGCTGTCAGACCAGAGTAAGTATGCTGCTGCAGGGAAATTTGTCCAGCTTTACTTCAGCTTTAATGAAGCCTAAATATTAGCCATGGGGAAAGCAAAGGAAAGGGAAAAGAGAAAGGGGGAATATGTCATTGCTTGGATTGGCAGTAGTTCTGCAAATAATGGTATTATTCATTCACCTCTTCCAAGTTTCCTTCCTCCATTTACCCTTTCCAGCCCTTCCAGCCCTTTCTTCTGCAGGAATGGCTCTGTATAGTATCTGTGCACCATCCATCTCTCCACAGTTATTGATACAGGTACAAAGGATGGGATGAGAGGAGGACTGATGGTGCAATCTCCTGCACACCTCAGTTGGGCACAGACCCTCAGTCTCCTGATTACTTTTGGTTGGGGCTGACCAAGTATTAGCAAGTTTCTCATGTGTTGGAGGCCAGGAGGTGCCCCTGCTGCTGTGTGTTCCCAAGTGGGGGCCAAGCAAGGCAGACTAGGTCCTGTGGACCCATCCCCAGGTGAATCTGGGCCATTGCAGGCTCCCAGCCCAGAGCTGAAATGTTGGTGTTTCCTCTCATTTGTCCCAGGGCTACACAGTTGGCTTCAGCACTCTGACTCCAGTACGACATCTGTGGAGAGTGACCAAGACCCCCAGAGGTCTGTGAATTACATGAAATCTTAAGAATTAAAGTCATGCTTCCTTTCCGAGGAGCAATTTCCCGTAAGACAGGATTTTGCTGAGATGTCCTGGGTTGGTTATTCTCTTCCCACATCTGGGTGGGATGCAGTGTGCCAGCAATCTGTCTGCCTAGCAGCTGTAGCGAAGTGAGTTTTATGTGTATAGCATTAGCAGAACATTTTAGGATTCTCTAGGATGAAAACTATGGTCATATAAACCTAGCACCTTGCTGTAAAAATGATTCAGCCAAATGCACTCTGGAGTGTAGTTTTAACCACCTCTGGGCCTCTTTCTCTGCATGCACAGTGTGTCCGTGATCTGCCCCAACAGCACTTCAGCCTCATGAAGATTTTTGACTTTTAACCAGAGCAAGTCTTTGAGGAGGTCAGAAGCTACTCCAACTCATACTCAACTGCACATAATTTCTTCTATTTTCCCTTGTGCAACAGCTGGCGGTACAGTAGATGTTATTTGCACCACTTGGTCAGCTTTGTCAGAACTGATTAATGTATAGGAAAGGTGGACTGTGCAAGGGCATCCATAGGGAATGCAGTACTTGTGAAAGAAGTGAGCTTAGTGTCTTCCTTAGTCTCTCAGCCCCCCACTTTATCGCTGAATAATAACAATTAAAATTGGGAAAGACTGGAAACACAAGAGTCCCCCTCTGCCTCTGCCATGCCACTGTTGGCGAAAGCTGCTGCTATGTGCTGTGTTCCTGCTGGGGGATGGCAGCAGTGGGGGATGGATCCCAGTTATCACTGCTGTCACTCAACCGTGCTGCATGTGTCCTACTGCTGCCAAATTGCTTTTTCAATTCCTGACTGGACTTTCTCTGCCTTTTGGGCTTCCCCTGCAGCTCTTTCCACCCCTCCAACTTCACAGGCAGGACACTGGGTTTCCCTCTGCGACAATTCTCCCTTCTCTCTGGTTGGGTTGCCCTCCTTGTGGGCCTCTTCCCCCTGCCTGACATTTCCTTCTTTCTTCAATAAGTTGGGGTCTGGCTCATGCAGAGAGCTCTGCGGGAAAGACAAATATT
Organism: Scytalopus superciliaris; assembly: GCA_013400415.1. Classification (NCBI taxonomy): domain Eukaryota; kingdom Metazoa; phylum Chordata; class Aves; order Passeriformes; family Rhinocryptidae; genus Scytalopus; species Scytalopus superciliaris. The sequence continues at coordinate 613,690 of VXBX01003097.1, read as the reverse complement.
TACTCTTGAAGTCACAGTCTCTCTGGCAATGCAGGGAGAAAGGTCTGTGGATAAAACGTTGCTGTTTGCAAATTATATTTTGGTAGGATGCAGCATCTACCTGAGCTGGCTCAGTAGCCCTGTGTCTTACACAAAGTTTTATTTTAAAATGTTTTCTAAGTCATGTATGCTGTTTTGAGACCAGACAAGAACTGATAAGGGGAATGACAAAAATAATAAATGCATCAAGGTGCCCAGATGATGAGTTAACATGCAGGAAAAATAATCACAAGGTCAGGTCCAGGAAATACATGGCCACACCAGATCTAGGAATAGTTATATTGATTTTAATGGGAGTTTATTTAACGTTTCCACTAAAAGATACAGACTGCTTCAGACAGCTTTTGAGGGGCCCTTGAATATTTTCCCTGTTGTCCCACTTTGATGCCCACAATGTGGTTTTATAAACTCTGATTGTCCTGTGTCACTCAGCAGCAGCTCGGTCCTCACACTTTGGGCATGAATAGCCAGCCCCACTGCTGGCAGCAGAGCTGCCAGCACAAAGAAACCTGGGAATCAAATCCATCAGATGTTTAACCCAAAAGTTTTCATTTTCGTGATTTTCATGGGGTGCTCTTCCCTGGAGAGGTGGTGACTCTGTAAACACCCACACCAGTTGCACAGGAGCCTGGGCCACTCCATCCACACATGCACATCTTCACCAACTTCATTTTGGGCAGAAGAGGAGGTTTGCTATGCGTGGCCTGTCTCCACCATCCCCTGTCATTCTTCTCCCTTTACACACCACCACAGAGGACTGCAGTCATGTGGCAGAGAAGCGTCACCTGTGGCTCTACCCCTCCCAGATGAATTCTGTGTCCTTCAAAACTTCCTCAAAGAGGTCACTGCAGCCAGCCTGTCCCACCCCCATCCATTCAGCATGTGTGGGACCTCCTAGAGCTACAGCCAGGCTCCGGCTGTGCATGCACACGCTCTACACTTGACCCATCATTTTGGCAATGTCACCGACTTCGGTCCAATTACAGTAGTCATGAATTGGACCCTGTTCACCCTCTGAAACTGCCACAGCTTACAGCTGAGGTTCAGACAGTTACACAATGAAACCATTCACACGTCTCATTAACTCCGGACTATGCATTGAAAATAACTGTGTCATATGAGTCTCTGATGAAATATTCTCAGTTTATATCATTTATAGGTACCTTCCTGTTCATAACAGCAACTCTAACCATGTAAAACTTTTTTTGTGCTTTCAGTGTAGGAATGATATAGTAATTCTTCAGTGTTGTTAATTGTAGTCATCCTAAATAATATAGGCCATGGAAGCATTTTAAATCCAAGCTCAAAAGTACAGGCACGTGGCCAACCCCTCCAAGACACCACCTTTGGTTGTGTATTTTATACTTTTTGAATTTCATTTCTATTGTTTTTTAATTTATAATGGCAATAAAGTCAAGTCCACTTTTCCAGGTAAGCAAAGTGTAAAGGCACTGAGAATTCAATAAGGCTATGCTGTTGCCTATGCATGGAAAGACACAAGGACCTTCTGCTTATGTGATTTATATGATCATATTTCTCTGCCGGTTGCCAACAGCAAACCTTGTGTTGTATTTGTCTGTGCTCTTTTATTAAGGTTTTTATAACAGATGCAGCACAGGGGTTTCTGTGTATCACAAAGCACTCGCAAACTAAAGCACACATCCAAAGCCTCAAGAGGCACAACTGGAGGGATCATTGCAGAGATGGCTTTGGGGAGTTAGTTTTGGTTTGTGCTGCAGTAAAGAAGCAAAGGCAAATTTTAGAACACAAACCTTTGTCTGAAAAAAGGCAGATACAGTAAGTCCCATGAAACAAAGCAGAGAAAGGACAGACCAGGACAAAGAAAACAATGAGCTGTCAAGGCTGGTATTAATAATGCTGTATAGCAGAGAAGAGAGGTGGACAAGCCTGTGCCAAGGCAACTTTACTAGATGGTGCGAAGGAGGATAATTGATGACCTTGACAGTGTGTGTGAGAGGAGGATACACAAGTGGGTTATGCACTTAGAGCAAGGCTGTCAGCAGAGCTTTGCTGGCAGTCACTTTGTGCTTCTGCAGAGGTAATGTCAAGAGGAAGTCACAAAAAAAAAAAGAGAGAGTATCATCAGCACGATATGAGATGGACATCCTTTGGAGGAATGTTGGGATAGGGAGCTGCTAGGACAGAGGACAGCCCAGGTTCTTGCAATTGTAGTTTATGGAAGAAGAATATCTAGCATTTGATCATAGGTCAGATGTCTGTTTGGGGAAAGCAACAGACAGCTATTAGAAAGGTAATTGTCAGTCCCAGGTCCTGAGGCCACAGAAATATTGCTAGAAGGGAGTAAAAGGTTTAGGAACTAAAATTAAAGACCTCCTGTTCACCTGTGTTGACGTCAAGCTGTCAGCAACCCAACCAGGGCAATGCATCAGAGACAGGCTTAAACATACAGTGGAACAGCTGTGGGGAAGCAGATTTGTAAGTTAGAAGCAAAGAAACAACAGGCACAACCTGGAGCAGATGCAGTGGAATCCCCAGCAGGCACCTTGTGTTCTCTCCATCCATATTCTTCACTGTTGCAATATGCTACAGCTTGCTATAACAAAAATAATAATTTATAGAGAGAATTCCTCCTTGGTCACTCATTCTGTCACCCTGCGCAAACCTAGACTACTTTTATATGACATTGATGATGAATTTTTCCTAGAAGGAGAGTCCCAAAATATGGTGCATGATTGTTATTGGAGCACATCTTTTTATTTGGTATTAATTTCCTGACATTTACTGACATTCACAACCATTCTCACACTTTCTTGAATAAAAAAAGGTGTTGGGTAGATGGAGACATTCTATGGAATATAACAAATCTGTTACTTAAGTACTTCATGATTTACACCTGGATCCATACTGGAGGCACTCTATGGAATTCAGGTCTAAATCATGAAGTACTTAAGTAAGAGATTTGATACATTCAGTAAACTTGCACTTTTGTACATGAGGCAAAGACCAAAGCGCTTCAGTAAGGGTATGTTGTACTTTTGCGTCTGATTCAAAGCTCTCTCTTTCACTAAGGTACATGGCTGAAGAGGTCACCTGTGTTTGATTTGGAATTATAAAGTTTGTCCATGATTAAATATGAAAGCAAGTCTACAAATGAAACAGAGAGGGCTTGAAACTTAGGTCTGCTTGTAAAGAACATGTTGAAAGCCATTTTGAAAGGTATTTTAAATTTTTCTCATATCTTGTTGCCAAATCATCAGTGGTTTGACTCACATATCAGAGTTTTCCTCAAAAAAAAATAAAATAAAAACTTCAGATGAAGCTATTTACTCAGGAAAAGGTGTTTCAAAACAACTGCACAAGGGCCAGGATCAACATCTGAACACGGGCTAAGTTGTTACATTTTTAGCATTATTCCTTTCATTAAAAGCATGAAGGATATCTCAGGCATCTTGGGGCCTGATTCAGAGTTGTAACATCCTAAACCAATAATTGCTCTGTTGGGTGAAATCCTGCTTTTATATTTTCAAGGCTTCTAAACCCAATTCCTTTACAACTCCATAAAGGCAAGCCCACCTTGCCTATGATGCTGACAGCTGTAGTAGCAGCACTGCTGGATGTTATGGTCCAGACATTCTGCAGGAATAATATCCCCAGTCCGAGGACCAGCAAACTTCTTTCCACCTGGCTGCTGCTCTGGCAGTGAGCAGGGTCATAAAACTAAAGGTTGTTGCTCAAGCAACTGGACTGAATGTCCAAGAGATACCCTGGATTAAGAGCCTTGTATGTGCCAACTATTGTTGAGTTCTTCCTGCAATTAGGTAGCAATGGAACATCAAGATGTGGAAAAACACAAACTTATGTGACCAAAGAAATCAGAACCCTAGGCAGGGAGACCGTGTGGTGGTAGCAGGGAGAGTGGGGTGGTAGCAGTATGGTCCTAGTGCAAGTGGGTGCCTACAGAAAAAAATCCCAGACGAAGGACAGCAGAATTGGGCTGCAGGGTGTCAGAACTAAGAATGTTTTCTTTACTGTTTCAGAAAGGACTTTTAACAAAAAAAAAAAAAAAGAGAAAGAAAAAGATCTTGATCAAAAAAAACAGCAGTCTGAAATAAAACATTTTGTTTGACTTCATTCCCTCTCCAGTCACTCATCAGCTTTCTGCATTCCTTCCTACACAGGGCCTCAGTGTTATCACTGCAAGCGCAGAGATGTTGCTGACTTGGAAGCAATGTGGAATTATGTACAGCACTTCTGCAAATAGATCATCTGAGGTTCGTCCTTCAGAAAGTGCACCCCCAGGGAGCCACGTGTTTTATCTCTGTGATTGGGGGCAGAGCTCACTCACACTCTAAATTTCTACAGACATCAGTGGCATCTCTGTGACCCTTGAGGTTCAAGTAGCCCTGTCATAATGTCACCTCCACTCCCCAGGAGTTCTGATAACTTTTTCCTTGCAAAAGGCTTTATCTGAACCTGAGAACTCATAGTGCACAGGCAAGTGGTTACAGCAGGTACCTCTCCCACTGGAGATATCCCTTCAGCGTGTTTGGCTCCCATGTTGTGAGCACCCTCCCCTGCATGCCAGCCTGCCAGGGCAGAAGGAAGGAGGGACACCCAAACCTTTAAAATATTTTGTGCCAATTTGCAAGAAAGCAACAAGGATGATTATTATGAAATCTTTTCCAGCTGGGAAAGATCTTCACCAAGAACACTAGTAAATCTTTAGCCATGTGGAAAAACCTTCCTTTATGTGAAACTCTTGTAAACTGACTCCATAATCTGATCACTTGCCCAATGAGAGGATGTTGAGCCCTGTTTCTGATCCTGGACAGAGCAGTATAAACAAGGCACAATTTGATCAAAGTCACTAGACCAGCAGAGGGGAATGCACAGTATGACTGCGAGGAACATCTGGCTTGATGCAGTAATAAAATCTGGACCAAATGGATTTCAAGCATCTCCCATTTGCAGCTATTTTAGTCTATAAGAAGAAAGCCAATATCTATAGAGATATTCCTGAAATGTCTGAAATAAGTAAGGCCACAATGCCTTGTGAGAGATGCTACTGAGCACAGTGCTGTACACACAGACTTTGGAGTACTTGAGCCCAGAACTGCTTACAGTAAAGCATCTAGGGAGATCCAGGATTTGGCCAGTCCCTCTCAGGAACAGCTGATTTCAGCCAAATTAACTGTGTTAACATGAAAAACTTCTTGCTGACGGGTGTTCAACACTGAGATTATTTAAAATGCCAACTAAGATGCGTTTTTTTCATGTGTTGCTAGACTGCATTGCCAAATGTCTTGTCACAAGAATGCCTCAAAATTCATGCGAAAAAAATGAGTAACATTTTTGGCAGGGCAGGGCATTGCAGCATTGGAGGAGTGAAATCTTGGAGGAATAGAGACAAACACACAGCTGGGAGCTCAAAAGGCTTTGCCAGCCACTCATTGTGCCTATCCCAGATGATTTATTTGCAGAATTCCCAAAGGCGGGAGTCTGCCGGGGCAAGAGAGGTGAGGGGGCTGGAGAACCCAGCGGAAAACGGCTCCAAGCAACAGCCTCGCAGGGAAACAAAACCAAGCATCCTTCGAGCAAGGACGCCAGCGCGGGTATGCGGGGAGGCAGGAGGCCGTGTGGGGCACGGCACGGAGAAGAGGGAGGAAAGGCTGCTGCTGCCATGGACATCACCCCAGGTCGATTTCCACTTCACGACGCCGTTTACCAACTCCTGCAGCCGCTGGGCGAGCCGCGGAGCGGGGGATGCTCCGAGCGGT
>VXBX01003097.1:470456-607689 GCA_013400415.1 Scytalopus superciliaris | reverse complement strand
GGTGCTGCGGCGGGCAGACTGCGTGCGGCGCTGCGAGGAGCCGCGGCTCGGGGCCGCCTCCCGACACCGCGCCGCGGAGGAGGTGCGCGCCGACTTCCAGCGCAGGGTGCCCTACAGCTACCTGCAGCGCGCGTACATCCAGGTAAGGCACCGCCCCGCACCGCCCGCGCCTCCCCGCTCCCGGACATCTCACGTGTGCCCCCTCCTGCATCTCCCGCAAGGTGTGGACCCCCCCACTACGTTCGCACTGGTGTGTGCGGTGAGTGGTCACTGCCAGTTCCCCGAGACAGCTTTATGGATGACAGCGTGGACTCTGTCCAGCCTCTGGCTGTCTTGTGTTTTTCTTGTTTTGTTTTGGGCTTGTTTGTTTGTTTTGGGGGAAGGATGTTTTTGTTTGTCTTTTAGCCTAGCATAATATAATTCTGAGAGTGATCTGTCTTCGGTTTGCAGAGAAGATCCCCCAGAAACCCATTACTAACCCTCCAGTGCCCTTTGCCAGAGATGTTGCCCTTTCAGACAAACAGAATTGATGCTGTGTTTGAGGAGCTGGGACTATACGTGAAGCTGGGAGGTATATAACTTCTTCTCATGGAATCTGATGCTTTTATCCTCGCTGTGATGTTGAAACACTTTGTGTAACACTGTGCAGTCAGTATTCAGCAGCCACTGACGTCCCGAGTATCATCCTGTTACCCCAGGAACTTCTGCCTTATAGCTGTTACCTTCTGTGAGGTAAACGGTGTTTTGCTTTGAACTTCTTTGCCAAACAGAAGGAAAAAAAAAAAAAGCCCCAGCAAAAATAGCTCCAACAAACAGCCACCAACCCACAGTAGGATAGTTGATGGTGTTTTTCTTATTCATTCAAGACCTGGACTCTGTCAAGCCAGCTACCTGTAGTAAGTCTTTCTGCTCATGACTACTAAGGACAGAGGCTGTGGGAATTTTGTTTCATGCCAAGCTGAATGTTTAAAGCATTTCTGGGACAACTCCCTCTGGATTTCTGCTTTCTTTGAGCCCATTCATAACTTAGTTGCTGTAGGCAATGTAATAGGTGAAAACCTGCACAGTGGAGAATGGGAAGGGTGATTCTGCTGAAATCCATTTTCAGTTGGAGAGGCAAACATCTCTCGTAGGTAGTGCAAGTGCCTGTGGAGCAGTGCCTACACAGCAACACCTCAAAGAGGCAAATCATCAGCTACTGCACCTTGAAACCTTTTGGAAAATCATATCCACATTTCTTTTTCTGTTCCTCTTTTTTTTTGCCATTGCCTTAATGTCAACTTTACAAGTCAAAGACTAGAACTGCACTGGCTTAAAATCGAGTGTCCACGTGCTGCGTAGAGTTCCTGGAAGAAATCCTGGGAGTGAACTGGAACTGCAGCTTGGCTTATGTGCGATGGCAGTGAAACTGACAGAATTTTCCTGCTGTTACTGTTACTGCAGTACTGTTACTGTGAAAGATGCTCTTTGTAATGTCAGCATCTGTGGGAAGTGACGCTAAATTTGTCATGCTAAAAAATTAAGTGATTTCTTGTCCTGATTTAAAAGCCTTGTCCAGACTCACTGATGTCAAACTCTTTGAGAAACTTTTCTCCTCCCACATCAGTAAAATTGATTTACCAAACCCCAGAAGATTTTTGGGGTTTGTGTTGTTATTGCATTTATGCTTCTACTGAGACTGAGGTTATTTTCCTAATTTAAGATTGCATTCTAAGGTTATCAAAGCAATGTGTCAAAAGCAGCCCTTTTAAAATTTGTTTTATGTGTGACTCATCTTAATTTGCTTTTGCAACATCTGGAGATTTTATGTACATGCTAACACTGATTTTGCTGCTCTCTGATGGAGTAGCTGATGTTTTTGTTCTTTGCATGACTGTCCAAGTGTCGGGCACTGTAGTCAAGGAAAGGTACTTTTTGACTAGACCTGTTTGTGTTTTTAGTACCTGTTTCTTTAACCCTTTCTGATGCTCTTGGGTTTTCTAAGCAGCACTCCAAACAGCTTGGTCCTGCAGGGCAACCTGCAGTGATTTGTCCACATCCTCACCTTGCTGCTGCCTGTACCTGAGCTCTGCTCCCAGGATTGTGCTTTCGCTCTGGCTCAACAAGTCTGCGCAGAAGAAAATGTCCCACATCAGATTTGCCTGCACTTGCACAAAACACGAGATCTAATGTCTAGCCCTTCCGTACACTCTGATGTGAACCATCCCCTTGTGCCAAGGCTGAGTGTCAAGGCTTTGGCATGTTCCCTGGGGGCTGGGCTGAACCAGCTCCACACCCTCTGGGTAGGCCTTGGCTGCAGCATCTGGTTGGCATTTTGTCTGAGAAGGGAGGGGAGCTGCAAAGCGGGGCTCGTGCAACATCCCCCTGCCTTGCTGTGGGTGCATGGTCAGGCTGGTCCAGGGTGGCCACTTGACCCTCGTGTCTTGCTCTTTGAAACCAAAAAGGAAATGAGATGAGGTTAAACACCCTGCTGCATATCCTGTCCAGCTCCTCCGTGGGCTGCATGGGGAGCCTGGGTTGCTGGGCACTTGCGCAAGGTGCTGGATGGATGGCAGAGTTTGGTGCCATTTGTGGTTTGAGAGAAGAGGAGCAGCCTGGAATGTGCTTTCCACCTCCCACTCCCGCAGACCTCGTGCTTGTTTGTTTCTCAGGAGGGGAGAAACACATCACTTCAGGAGGGAGTGACGGAGCAAGGAACACATGAAAAAAATTGAAGGGTTTGGCTCTTTTGCAGTGCTTTGAAAAACGGTGCTGAATATACATGAACTAATCCTTCCAACACTCCTGTGGGGTAGAAAAAGCAAAGGTTTTGAGTCCTGCTGCACAGATGCACAGGCCAAATGTTGGCCAGTGTTGCGTGTGCCTCAGCTGTTCTGGGAGCAGGCTGGGACCTCCCGCTGCCTCCAGTCTCTCACTGCAGAGCAAGCACCAGCCCAGTTGTGATGATGTGAATGAGACTCTGCAGTGAACTGGTGAAAAATTGGTGCTAGAACTGGAAGTTTTGGGTGTTTTTTGATGCTTTTTTTATTTTTTGGAACTCTTTTTACTGGAACATAGCAGCAGCTGTCCTGGGCTGTGTTGCTTCAGCTTCTGAGGAGATGTTCAAGATACTCCTGCACAGAGCACTGTAAAGGGGCAGGGAGGTGATGATGTGTTTAGGTGAAATACCAATGGTATCCCTGTATAAGAACGTGTTCCATCAGTCTCTAAATCCATGCCATCCTATCAGTCCTAAATTATTTTCTAATTCATATTTTTTCCCTGGTTTTTTTTGGAAATAGAAACAATGGTTCTTCTGGTGCTGGTGCTTGGTCTTTGTCAATGAAATACCCTCTAGACTTGGCATGTGGGTGTGGGGGGATCTCTTTGCCTCTTAAACATTTTATTAATCATGTCCTTCTTGCTTTGCTGATTTAGTCATCTTGTTTCTGTTAAAACCTAGCCTGCAGGCCATATTGTTTCTGACCCTCCTTTTTGGAGTTTTTCTAGCTCTGAGAGTGAGTGAAGGAGGAAATGTACACAATGTACACTGTGACAGTATTTGCTGCTGTGAGCTGCTGACTCAGTAGCCGTGATGGAGCTTGCCATGGATGGTCTGCCATGAGCCCCGTGACACAGTATTACTTCCAGTCCCCGGTCTAACTCTTACAGGTCAGCTGGGTCCAAAAATAATAAGTAACTTTGAAAAGTTGATCACTGTATCAACTGCAAAACCAGGTCTTGTTTCTCTTCTACCCTATTAGCCCTTTTCTTGCAGTTTCTTTCCTTTGTCTAATCCTGTTGCCAGCCACAGCATTCCCATGCCTGTTTGCTGGATTGATTGCTATAGTCCATTTTAATTTTCTTTTTTGTATATTGATGTGCTGTTACTGAGCACTTCCTCCCACTTTGTAAATACTGACTTGGAATGGTCTTGTCATCCCACTTGCCTGCATGCCCTGTTGCACATCAGTGAAGCATGGCAGGAATTGTATGTATGTAGTCTGTAACCACCAGCCTTGGATCTAGATGAGAAAAAGCCCTTTAGTCTGTGCTTGGGTTTAAAACAATAAATAAAACAAGTCCCCAGCATGTCAGATGTTGCTCCTCTCTTAGTAATGCCAGATTGCAAAACGGGCAAGAGTCTGACTGTATCTGGCTTATTCTGTCTTTGGCTTGGCTTCCCCTTTGCCATGTCTGAGATGTTCTTAAGTTCTGTTATCATCATGATTTCATGTGTTTCAATCATAAAACAATAATGTTTAGGTTTTCCGTGTTGTAGGACAGGCTGTTTATTTGTTCTTTAAAGCTGTTTCTTTTTTAGAAAAACATCTTGTTTGGGGAAAACTACTACTTTTATCTTCTCTGCCAGGTCTTCCACACTGCAGCTGATGGGGCAGTGCTGGAGGCACTGCTGGGAGCATGTCCTTGGGTTGCACCACTCTGTCCTGTCACCCACACCACCAAAATTTCTGAAATGCAACACAGACACAATAATGAACTGATAAAAGACCATAGGAGAGAAACAAAAGAAACCGAGTGAGAGCCCAAACTTCGTAAACCCTTGATTGTTGCCTGACTCTGATTCTGCCTTTGAAAACTCCCTATTTATGAGAATCCAAATCCAAAGGAGGAGACTCGTCTGTGTGTAAATCTGGGCCTCTAACCATTCCAGACTAATCATTCTGTCCTCTGCCAGTGCTCACATGAGCCTCACCACCAGTGATGCTTAGATGTCTGAGTGCCTATAGCAGCCCTTGGGATGGTTGTTAAGACACTTCCACCAAATTCTTTCCACCTCAAGGAACTACTCACTGCTGCCCATCTCTGTGCTGTTTCACAGGCTCCCAGTCTTTTATGTCCTTGACAGACATGTGGATAACATACCTAAAGATTGTGGAGTAACTCTGGATTCACACCAATGTAGTTGCTTAGGGAATTTGATTTGTTTCACTCAAGGACTGAGATTTCCCATGAACATTTTGTTCAATTTTCCTTTATGCCATAGTGCTGTTGGACTGAAGCAGATAATAGAGTTCTCTCCTGGGATGAGCTGCAGCCTTTGGGGTAGATGTGGTTTCATTTGCAGCATCCCACTGGTAGTGACACAGGATAATGTGCAAAACCTCCTACTTTCAAAGTCTTCAGGGGAGCAGCCTACTGAGCCTGTTTCTCACCACAGACACCACCTGTCCTGCAAGGTCTGCCCGGGAATTGGACTTGTTTTCGTAGGATTTATATGACACATGCCAGACAAAGACCTATAGTAAAACTGTCAGATAATCATTACTATTTGTATTATTATCATTAGCAGTGTTTATTTGTCTTCAATCTTGAGAATGAATATTACTCAGATACTGGATAAATACATAGATCCCAGAATTAATCTCTTGGAACATCTCTTTATTTAGATTTTCTGAGAGAGCATTCCTAGTCCTCAGCAGAGGGTAAATGTTAGTGCTCAGAAAGTTGAAATCATGTAGACAAAAATAAACACAGTTTATGGGATGGAAAACTGAGTCTTGATGGCTGGGTCAGTGTTCTGGATTTAGTGTAGGATATTTAGTCCTACGCTAAACCCAGGACACTGACCCAACTGCCCCTGCTCCTTTTCTTGCTGACTACTTCAAATTAAATGTTTCTAAAATGTTTTGGATTGAAAGTATTGTCAGAGAGGGAAAGGGGTGGCCCAGTGGTTCAATACCGCTATTAGCAAATGCAGACTAGGCACATGTTTTTGTGGTGAAGGTGTCACTGTCTTCACAGGAGACTCAGTCTTGGCTTTTTGGACTGGACTGTGGGTTGATGCTGTACTCACAGTTAGACTAGATAGTTGTAGTGACTTTCTGCTGATTTTTTGTTTTGGCTTTTTTTTTTTTGGGTTTTTTTTTTGTTTTGTTTTTTTTTTGTTTTGTTTTGTTTTGTTTTTTAATCTTTTTACTTTAAATAGAACAAATCCAAAGCAAAACTAAGGTGTTTGCAGTTTCCACAGTATTTCAACTGATGGTAAATTAACACAGCTCTGCTCGGCAAATCAGGACACAATTAATTAGTACAAACTGGTCCTAGACCCACTAAACTCATTTCATACAGCCTAGTAATCAGCCATTTGATAGCCAGGGCTACTTTTTATGTCTTGCCAAATTCTGCTTTTTCACCTCATAGCTATGCAATCATGCCAGGGCTTCAAAATACACTTGCATCAGGTCCCAGACTGCAATAATTCTCAGTCTTTTGGAGAAAATAAAGTAAACCTGGATTCCTCCTTATTTCCTGGCAATCCCTGGTGACGTGGGTTGGGTGATGGATGACACAGGTGTGACTCACATGGCTTCAGTGGATCTTTTGAGACTGGGGTTAAAATCCCAGGTGGAGCAAAATTGGGCATCAATAGTGCAGGAGAGCCCAGACCCTACTGCTGGGCTGTAACCTGGGAACCTCCCCCTTCCCTGTTGTTTTATTTCCTTAGTTTCTTGTGGGTTTTGCACCTTCTTCTGCTGGCTTCTCTTTGGTAGAGCCTTGCTGCTGAACTGCCCCATCCATGCAGCTTAGTGTGCTGGGATTTGTTAAATGATGTTCTGTGCTGCCTGTTAAATCTCATCCGTACGTCCTCGCGAGCTCTGCTCTGGCTTCTGCAGAGTCCTTTTGTTGTCCTTGGCCACAGCAATAACTATCGGCAGCTGATAATGAACTGCATGTGAATGAGCAATGCAATTTAGCCCTGCTAAGCAAATTTATGCCCAGAATTCTCTAGTTGTGCCTAAGGTTTCAACAAGGATTATCCCCATTTCCTTGTACAACTGGCGATTTCATCGTGGATGGTGTGGGCAGTAACAAGAAACCATCCTGTCGGTAGCTGAGCCATTTGCTGCCAACCTCTTGAGCATTGCTGGAGCCTTGCTAGCAGGACTCTGGGCTCAAAGCAGTGCTGGATGTCTGGAGCAAGGAACTGAGGGGTTATTTATCTTACTTTTTTTTTTCCTTTGGAGGTGGTATGAATTAGTCATTGTGATTGGGTTTGTTCCCAAGGAGTAGGAACCCCTGTACTCTGCACATGGCGTGTTTCCATGTGTGTAGTCTGGACTGAGGCCAGGCTGAGTTTGGATAAATTGATGTGAACCTGGAGTGACCCAGCTGAGGGCTGGGGAGTTTCTCTGCCTTAACACTGGGGAAACTGAGATCAGGACTTGGCCTATGCTTTTCAACAGTAATGGATGGCAAGAAGGAGGGTGCAAAGTTCCCTGGATGATTTTGTTTCCAGCCAATGTATCAGCAATAAGGTATTGACATTTTTATTTCTTGGCCATGAGCTGGTGATTACTAATGAAGGCAGGGGGTCTGCCTGTGGGTGGGTTCAGGCAGCAAAGAGCTGTTCCTCATCAGCCTGTACCTCCCAACCAGTCCTCCTTTCCATGACAACTGGTCAGTTAAACAGACCCTCCAGGGCTGACGTCAAGGGTCAGGGATTTGGCCACCAAATAATTATAGCAACAAAAATAGCATCCCTTCCCCACCCCTTCCTTCCCACACGCTCCTGCTGAATCCCAACTCATAAATGTTCTTTTTTTTCTTTCTTGGATGGGAAGTAAAGCCCACATGTATTAGCTGGAACATATGGCAGGGTTTGGCTGCAGCCCATCAGTTGTAAAGGCCAAATACTCACTTGTAGCTTCTTGTTCACTTAAAAAAAAAAAGTAAAAGAGGAGAAAAACACGTTCTTTCAGGATTGGATGAAAGGCTGAGTGTGTGCTTGTGCTGAGATAGGAAGCAGATAGGGTGTGGGACAGCACGTTGACTGTGCTGTCATGATGAGGAACATGTCCCCTTGCAGCACAGAGGTGACAGGCTGGCCATGGAGAGATGGCCTGGTGGCAGTGATGGTGTCCCCTGCCCTGTTGGTTCTCAGGCCAGCCAGAGTCTGCAGACAGGCTGCTCAGGAGAATGTCATCAGCACCATGGGCACAGAGAGGCCAGGAGGTTTTAAATATGGGTTAGGAGAAAATTCTGTCTTTGTAGCACTGAAGATTTTATTAAAGGTTGAGGGAACATCTGGGAGGTGGCAGAAAACTCCTGAAGGAGTAGAAAATGGAGGAACATTGTCAGAAATGGGCTGTCTGCACCACCAGCATGTACCTCTGTCTCAGGAGTTTCACACCAAGGCACGAACATCAGATCTATGCAGTGAATGGTTTTGCTGAACACGCTGAGTGACAGGGGCTCCTATGGGAGATGTGTTGAGTGCCTGAAAACTGGAATTTAAGTCCAGAGCCAAATTCATGTTTGTGCCTAAAAAAAAAAATCTTGTTTCCACTATATAGGGTATGGAGCGGTGGCCTTGATCTCACATCATGTCCCTGCAGAAAAATGAGCCTGAGACTGTGCTGTGTCCAGTCAAAGACAGAGATGGGGGCACTTGCATCCGGAGAGCCTTCTGCCTGGAAAGAAAAAAAAGGTGGGCAAATCCTGCCTCAGAGTATTGCAGGTTGGGCACTGCCTAAACCCACAGCCCTTTGAGGTCAGGGCTGGAGTCCCGAGGGTGTGATGGGGTGATGTGCTGAAGTTCATAGCCCAGGGCTGTGGGTGCAACTTCTTTTGAAGCTGGAGCCAACCACATCCCTTCTCAGGAAAGATCAGTGTGGTACAGAGAGAAAGAGCTTGGAAAATATCCTTCAAAATATTTGCCGAAGGTGTTGCTGTGACTGCCCAAGGACTGAAGCACAGTCTGTTGGTTCCCTTGCTTAGAAAGCTGTTTTTAAAGTGGTTTTTGCCAAGTCACTGCCTGTTCTAAGGCTTATATATATTCTAGGGCATCTGTGACCTGAGTTACTCTGTCTCTTTGGAAGCAGATGAGAATTGCAAAGTTTGATTGAAATAGTCTGAAAGGAAGAGCACTGACTTGTGGTATGTTGCACTGTTCTGCTGCTGGAAAACTCTTCCTCATCCAGGGCTGCCAGCCTCATCCAAAGGATCTGTGATTGAGTGAAATATTTTAGTGACGGGGAGGAAAATGTGTTGTGTCCTATCCCTGATTTTCTCACTTGTGGAGCTGTGTAATAAGTGGACTTTTTTATGCATTGGTATTCCTGAGATGCTTCACTGAACAAAAAATTTCCATTTTGTTTGTGAGAGTCTTTCTAGAGATAATCTTGGAGATGTAGATAAATGATAAGGGATTGTGCTTTTTTAAAGGACTTTGTTAAACCTCATTGTATTTTACAGAAGTTAGAATTAGTTAAAATGCATTATTTTCAGAGTTTTTGCTTCACCTGTGTCCCTTTCAGGTGGATTGCAAATCATCCTGTCTGCTGGAACTGCTGGTCTCTGTGTGACAGGGGTGAGAATAGACAGGAGTTTTCTCACCTGTGGGCAGCACTGATCCTGGGGATGTTTGCAGGCTGTTAACCCGGAGTTGTGAGATGCACTGAGCTCCGGAGGTGGGTGAGGAAAGGCTGTTTGTTTAGGGGGGACTCCTGCTGCTTTGGGAAAGACTGCTATTGCATGGTGATGCAGAGTCCTGATCTCTGCTGCTGAATGCAGGGGCTTGGGACAGCCTGAGTGAGTGGTGCTGCTGCATCGTGCGCTCTTGGTTATCCTGGTGCATTCAGCACCCTGTGCATCAGCACTTGAAGGTGCTGCCCTGACTGCAGATTCCCATTGTGGACTGTTGAGGAAGCTGATCACTACTGTTCCCTGTCCTTTAAATATTAATGTCTTTTGGCAGATGATAGTTCCCCACATCCCTTGATTGGCAGTCTTACTCTGTATTCGTTAACGTAAGTGTTGCATCTTGATGTCCAGATGCTGCTGGCTCTTCTGCTTCTGTGGAGCTGGCACTCCAGGGTCAGTCACAGACCTGCTATCCCTAACTGCCCCTTTGGGTTTGTCTCTTCCTCCAGCCAACTGCCTTGTCTCACTAGGGTGCTGCTAATAAAACTTGGTTTCAGACTGGATATTGCTACAAGTCAGGCAAACAGCAGATAAAACAGAGATGTGCCACTTTAGGAAGCAGCTTGTCAATTGCATGTTCCTTCTGTATGGCCCAGGCTGGGCTGCAAGGTTCTGGTAGCTCACTGTGAACATGTTCTGTGTGTTGTGAGGATGGAAAGGATGTCCTCAGGCTCCTGCCTTTCTGTTTGCCACAGAGCTCCTTCCCCAAGTAATGTCCATGTCTGGGTTGTGATCTCCAGCTGAGTTACAGCTGAAGCCTGGCTCGTACAGGCTTCATGCAGTACTTTTGCCTGTGTGGGGGAGCTGAAGCTGTTGCACCCCTTTCTCCCATTAGCATGATCCTCATGTGCTCACCCAGCTGCTCAGGTTTGCTCTCCACCTGCCAAAACTGGCTGAATCTTTCTCACGGTAAACTGAGCATCCCTTGACCAGAATCACCACCATATAAAGGGGCAGATCCTATACACAGTGCTTTAATGTCTCAATCCTGTAGCCTCAATGACTTGGGTGTAACTGAAGCAGAACATGAGATGTGGTTGGTCCCCAGTGCAAGTAGTTCAGGCCTGGATGATGGGAATGCTGCAGTGAGCAGTGTGAGAGGAGGCAGCTCAGCAAGGCAGTGGTTTGTAGAGGACAAGGCTTGTAACTCTGATTGCTTGGGGTGTGCAGGACAGTTTCAGTTTTGGCAGCTGGACTCTCCAGTGTGGCAGCTGGAGCTCTGGGAGTTTATCTATTCTATGATTCTTTGAATGTTCTTGAAGTCAGATCTGAGCTTAACAAAAGGGATTTTCCCATCTTGGGAGACTCATTCCAGCCTGATTACTGTTTGGGTTGTTCAACAAAATGGTCCCTGGAAAGTGACTTTTGCACTGTAGCAGAAGTCTTCCCACAGTTGTGTTTTTAACTCCAAATAACTGTTATTCTGATCACCGTGCTTCTGTTTTCCAAATTTATTTTTGGATCCGTTCTGTGAAATCTGGCTAGATTATAGATTCCTAAATAAACCATTTGTAGCTGCTAATGTTTTTTGAATCAAACTAAGTAGAGGGACCTGAATAACCATTTGTCTTGACTTTTTCTTTGAAAGTTAGAGCACTGAAAGCTGTCACTGAGTTGCCAGCAATCAGTGTGCTCAACTATCTTGGAAAGCGCAGTGTAGAAACAATACCGTCCTTCATGATGCTTTTGAGAAGTATTAGATAGGAAAGGATTGCATGCTTCAGGCTTATTGTTTACATTCCTCTCCCTTTACTGTTATTTTACACAGTGGATGTTACAGTTCAGCTCATAAGTGGTGGAGCCATGCTCAGAGAGGGTTCCAGGTCCCTAGCGCTGCTCTTTTGAGTTGCTTTGGTATTGCAGCCAGCCTGTGCTGAGTAAGAAAGTCCTGCTAAGTCCTTGCATGCTCCAGATGTGTGTCACGAGCTCTTCTCAGGTGCACAGTTACACATGGAGCTGGCGTGGTGAATAGGAAAGCCCTCCTGGTGTTTGCCTGTGCTGCACACCTGAAATGGGAGGGAGCGCTCAGGTATAAAAGCCAGCAATGCTTAGCCCCCTGAGTAAGGGATTATTGCACTGGGGTAAGAATGTGCTCAAGCCTAGAAAGGATTGTCTTTGGGAAGTGATCAGGATTGCTGTGCCCAGTGAAGCAGAGTGCTGGTGTAGCTATCAGTGCTTTTAAGTGCCATGGTACTACAACTAGGTCAAAAGTGCATTATATGAATTATTTCACTGTCCATCTTCCTTAAGCTACTTAGTGCCAACTTTGGAAGTTATTCTCTGTTGTTGAGGGAGAAGAGCTAAGCCTAGAGAGCTGAGAGCTCAGCCATGGTTAATCTTGCAAAACTGCAGCAGATTTAGGCTGTGCTGTGATCTCCCTTTTATGTGTCAGCAGGCTTTGCTCTCTGCTCTTATCTGCACTTAGTGCTTTAGCAGTCCTGGGCATGGAGAACTAGATCTGCTTTTGCTTAGCATTGGGAGTCCTAGAGCAGCACTTGGCTGTTTCTTGTTTCAGAGCCAGGATGCTGCTCAGCACAAGCACAGACTTTGTCCCAGCAGTGACTGGTGACAGCAGAAGGATGTCAGTGCTAGGGCATTTCAGACAGAGATATGTACCAAAGGCTGCTGAAAATAGCAGGCTTTGAAGCCTCCTGAGTTGCACACTTTGTTCTTAGTCCATGCTGAGGACAAGTGCTCTGACTGCTGGACTACGCTGTAAGTTGATGATGGATTTAACAGTGTTCTCACAGATGTCTGGATTTCAGATCTGGTGATATTAGAAAAAAAGTTTGCAGTTTTATACTGTGTAATGGCATAGCTGTATCTGTCTTTAGTCTGAAAGCCCTAAGATAGAGGTTGTTAGAATAAATGGAAGGGAGCGTGACGCAACTTACGCAGAAAGAAAGAGCTGAATTGGTACCTCTACTTGCTGTGGACTTATTTACATCTGTTCCAAGGACTCAGGTTGATGCCTGGTGACTTACTAAAGCACAACTGCATTGTGCATTGAACCATGTATGTTGAATCCAGCACATTGGGTTTTCAGTGTGCTCAGATGTGACCTGGCAGACCTCCTGCTTATGTGTAGCAACTGCCTGATAATCCCGTGCTTTATTTGGGAGCGTGTGATCCAGACACCAGGAACAGTCCGTGAGGCAGGACAGGAATGGCTGGATTTGCTCCAGTCCAGCACTCCATGTCCTGATTTGCCCATCTGTGGAATGAGTTTGATGTGCAGTAATTACATACCAGGCACTCGGCAGTGTAAGACATAACTGACATCACATGTTTGGAGAGTGTCAGATGTGCCGCATGATGTCTGTGCACTGTGAGGGAGCTCCAGTGGGAATAACACACATAAACAGTAGCAGATTAATTAAAGATGTCCTGTGCTGCAAAAGGCCAATTATGGAGCGGTTTGCTCAGAGTCAGTAGTGCTGCCTGGCTTATTAGCAGAGCATGAGCTAACTGTCCTCTCAGAGGAGATGGTCACACAACTGGCCAGGAGGAGGAGATGTATGTGCCAGCCATGCAGGTCCAGGACATCTCAGCTTCTAACACAATTCTTTCTTAAAGCTCCTTTGCAGGCAGCAGTGCAGTGTCTGTGTTCCCACAGCACAGGACTCCATACAGCAGATGTTTGCAGTCATGTGTTCCTTACTACCTTTGCAGGCATCCTTCCGGCTTCGGGTCCTTCAGTATGTTTTATTCCAGACATTTTACTCTGAGCTGCAGCTAGTGCAGTTTAAAGGGCCCTCAAAACTTGATGATGTCCCTTGGGATTTGGGGGAAATAGAGCATTTCACATGAGTGGGAGTCCTAAATCATTACCAGAATAATGGTTTTCCTTGTTTTGGGCCTTAAAAGCCTGATAGGATCACTGTAGGAAATGTGACTCAAGGGGTTTTCTTTGGAGTGGTTCCTGAGTTGCAAACATTTTCTGGTTGAGACCTGAACTGAATCTGGAAAGACAGCTGCCTTGTCCACAGGCAACAGCTTTCATTTCAACACAGCAAGATGCATCTGGCCAAGGATAAAGGTCAAGTGGGGATCGTCAATGTCCTAAACACAATCCCATCCCTCTGTCACATCACCACCCCATGCCATAAATCCCATTCTGTAGCACACCATAAATTTCCCTGGGAATCTGCTCTGCTCACCTCCATATTTCTTTCTACTGAACCTCATCAGCAAAACCCCTACAATAAACACAAAGCACTTACTGCAAGGAGAGTCAGAGCAACCTTCACAGCAGCCCAGCCAGCAGTGGGGCTGAGCTGAGCTGGCAGCTCGTCCTGTCTCAGCTGCACAGCTTCAGGAAAGTTGCCGAGAGGAACTCTCCCTGTGCATCAAGACTCTGTGTTTTTCCTATTGCTTTGCTTTAAAAGAAAAAAATTGCTCCTGGGAAAATAATTACTTCAACATCCATTGAGTATTTTTGGGTTTTTTGAAAGTTGATATTCTGCTTAATTTCAAACCCATGAGCTGAACTGAAATTTCAGCTCTGGAGCATGTTTCAGTTTGTCTTCCAGCCAGGAGAGAGTCAAAAGAGAAGTGTAAGTGAGAAAAGTGGGGCAGGGAAGGGAAACAGCAGAGGGATCAGGAGAAACAAGTCACAGCATCAAATGCATTTGTCATACTCCTGTGCCAGACTGGAGGAGGTCATGGAGATGCTGTCATGTTGCAGGGCACTTGTCTGTAGCAAGCTTTGACGAGGATGAGTAGTAATGGATTTGGTTTGTTCTGAAAGGAGGAATGTGCCAAAAGGTTGGATTTGAACTTCTTTCTGCATAAAACTGAAGCAAGAGTTCATGCTGGGACTGAAGCAGCCAGGCAGGCTCCACTGAGACTGAGAAAGAGGGAGCTGATGATAGTATCTCACAGGGTCTCAACCCTGCACAAAGCAAACAGCTGTTGTTCATGTCTCTCAACTTGTCAGGTATCTTGTTTGTGTCATGCTTTTGAGGGATATGTGGCTTTGCTTCCATCCCTAAAGCCTGTGTGCCTGCAAAGCCAGTGCTGTCATACAGGGCATTTGGTCTTTCCTCAGGAGGGACTCATATCCTCCAGGCTGGGTAAGCAGAGAGGTTTAACCAGGGTTGCTCTCAGGTAGTGTGCATCAGGTTTTCACATCACCAAAACATGTCCAAAATTTCCTAGATCCCACTGGAAGATTTCATATTTACAGTATAACCATTCTTTTATACAACATTGATCTTCAGCAGCAAGCATAGACACATTTGTTTTCTGAACTACCATGACGCGGATTATTACAGAAGAAAATTCGCAGTGGGGATGATTGGTGTTTTGATGGGTCCCGGGTTAGCAATTGGGAGTATCTTAGCCTGTCCATAAACACCTTTTCAACTACAAAGTGAGGATTTCCAGGAGCTTTTGGCCTTTGCTTTAGCATGAGATGCAGTACCCCAAACTCTGCTGTACCTGACACATATTTGTATCCAGTTCCACAAGTGTTAGCACATTAAACTGCTGTGTGGTATCTTCCACAGAGCTGTGCAGGGAGGCTTGTAAATTTGGGAGATCTTGGAGCTTGCTTGTGCCTACACACTGGTGTGCACTCGTGGGTGCAGAGCTTTAGGAATGAGTATAACAGTTGTGTTCCTTGAATCCTTCATAGTTCCCCAGTAGAAGTAAACTTGGCAAAAATGTAGCACCCTGAATTTGTAACTGTTTGCTTCTTTGTTCACATTTGCTCATATCCCCGGAGGAATGAAGTCATTTATTTGATTTGCCCTGCTGCTTCACACTCCTGCTTATGAATGGCTGGGACAGGACTGGGAGTATGAATAGCTTGGCCACATGTGGTTTTGAAAGACGTGTTCGCTTGCACATTAGTGTCCGAGTAGAGTAGCTGGCTCTGAAATCCTATCAGTAAGGCTTTTGAGTAACTTAAAACCCTTCTCATAGATGCTTAGAATTTCTTCCACTCTGACATTGTGTAAACCCCTGTTGAAGTTTCATTACCTCAGTAATCACAGAAAAGCAGCCAGCCTTTTCACTGAAACCTTCCCCACAAAGGTCTGAATTCATTCCCCCACCCCCCCTTTTTCCTTGAATGCAGAGCACAGCTTATTGTAGTTTAAATACAGGGTAGAAAGCCAAGACTGCATATGGATCTGGGTGGCATCGTGCTAAAGAGGGAGTAGGAATGTGTCCTGTCCCCTGGCTATCTCTGTGCCACTCTGCACTAAATATGGAAGGTGACCTGTATAATTTTCAACATAAGTAGGATATTCAGTGCTTTCTTTAGAGTAGCTTATGAAAGACCAGTCCCAAACAGCTGCTGTTTCACGGGCTGTTTGTGGTATTTTCCGTGCTTCAAATAACTCCAGAGCTTTGTGCTATGATCTGGTCAGATCTTTTCCCACTTTCTCTCTAGAAGTTGTTTCAGAGTCTCGTGTATTAATTCAGTGATTTACCACTGGGTTAGCAGGGCATCGTGGTGTGGGCAGTCACAAGATTTCTCTATTGCTCCTTCTCCTGGGTGCAGTATTCCTGGCAGAGCAGTTCTGCCCTCGCCAGAGTGGAGCGTGTCCTCCTCAGCACGAGCATCCCCTTCCTGCATTCACTACCACGCCCCACAAAGGTTGCTTCCAACCTGACTGCTCTTGCTACTGGTAACATAGATCAGAAGAGTTACCCAGGAACAAAAAATGTATTTTTTTCCCATTTTTCATCCCTCTGTTTTCACCCCAGGAGGCAGTGACAGTGTATGCCACTGCTATGTAGAGAGCCTAAAATCTCTTGTTAAAAATTTTAGGCAAACCTCTGCCAGCAGCCACTACATAGAGCTGCTGAGGACTTTTTCTTGCTATTGAATACTGCTAGAACTTGGAAAAGATTTTATTTTTTGCCTTTTTTTTTCTTTTCTTTTGATTTTCGTGACCCCGTCCAAACTGAAATCAATAGCAAATTGAACAAGTTTTCAAGTGAAAAGGTTTTGGATTTGAACCCCCCAAGCTCCCAGTTTAAATCAAGTCAAGTTCTACTTGCCAAGGCTTGGAGAGGCAAAAGAAAGACCTTTTTAGACACCAGGCAATGCATTAGATGAGTCTCCCCAGACACATCTGATTTCCAGTTTTTTTAAATAATCAGACACCTATAAAATTAAGGAATTATTTTCTTTGGCACAAGATCATGCCTATTTTAAGAAGCATCCAGAGCTTCTCCAAATGCTGCAGTTACTGCTGCTGGGGGAATCAGTGCCAGGCAGGTGCTCTTCATTTTTAGGGAATTTAAGAAAAGTTCACAGTGTTTAGCTGATGTTTTATGTCTAGTAAAGCCTCTGTTTCTCTCTCAGAGGTTCATTAATCACATTATTTGAGGCTTAAGCAGCAAGGTAGCGATCAGGCAGAAATGATTGATGTTATTTGCTTATATCCAATACAAAGTTGTTGGAGCATGAAAAAAAGGTGAGAAGACTACTTGGTCCTGAGAAAGAAAAGCTGTTACTCCTGGCTGTGCTGTGGGGGGTCCAAGGCAAGCAGCTTACCTTAGCTGAGCAAATAAGCACACAGAGCTCATCTAGCAGCTTTCCTCTTTCATCGTGGTTTTGGTTTGGTTTTTTTTTTTCCCTCCAACTAAAGTTTTTTTCATGTGTAATCTTCATGTGTGAAGTTCTGCTTTTTATTAGTGGTTGAGATGCTCAGTAACAGGGGTACAAACTTCTGAAGCTGATGGACTTTCATCTCCAAGAACCTGCAGTGGTGTTATGGTAAATAAATTACCGAGAGTGTATAATTCCAGGAAGGTCAAAGGAGGAATGAGAGTTCCCTGCTCTTGGTTTGTGACCATGGTCAGAATCTGATGGGTATCAGACACTCCCTACCCTGATACAATGAAAAGATATGAAGGCACTAGAAGTTTGATCATGTGCTTTGCCACAGATCACACCATGTCTTGTTAGAACGATTCAGTTTAGAAGACTAAAAGGTCCCAGTAAATTGCCTTCCATAGAAAATGTTTAAAAAAAACAAAACCAAAAAGCAGTGTATGCCAGAAGGGTGGCAGTCAAAAATGGACCAACAGAGCTTCTCTCTACCCTGCTCCGGACAGTGTGAGTCTCCACAATGACATGAAATCCATCCCCCTTTCTTAATTTTTAAATTAATTTCTGGGGTGTAGGTACAGCTGTTCAGAGTACTGTGGGTTTGCTCTGCACGGTTTCATTACTGGTAGCTGCAGAAGGAGGGCGGATTCACCACACCCGGGGATGGGGTCAGCTGTGTGTGTTGGCAGGAGGACAAGAATTATCTCTCCATTAGCAAGCTGTGAATGTTTGATCTGAACTTGTCGTGGGGCAGCAGGTGTGAATTGACACCTGCAATTCACGTCCTTCCCACACCAGATGCCGTCAGGTTCACCAGGACCTGATGAACAGTTTGCCATCCTGTGATTCTTGTTAGACCTAACCAAACCCACGGGTGGGATGTAAGTGCATACACACTCATGTGTGAGTGAGACCAAGAGGCACACTCTTGCTCTTTCCCTAATGTTTCCAAGACAGAGGTTTGCCATGTCGTTCAGTGGATGCTGATGTTGCTACTGAGTCCCTCTCTGATTGTCTCAAGTGTGAGATGCAGTAAACCTGGCAGTGAAGCCATTTTACTATAAAAGCTGTGGTGCTAGAGCTGCTTCCCTGAGACAGCTGACATGTCACACTCCTTGCTGAGAAAGCCTTGCTGTAATCTGCTAGATAAGGAAAGTATTTTTATTTCACATTCCTTTCACCTCCAAATACACTGCTTGCTCACTGCACATTTTTGTAAGGCAAGGAGGAGGCTCTTGCTTAGCACAGATGCTGATTTTACCCCCTCACAGCTTGCTGAGTCAAGCAGATGCAGCCCAGACGTGATGTAGGTCACATATCAGACTTCCCAGGTTTTTCCACCCTCGCAGACCTCCCAGCTGGCCATTGTGGTTTCAGCTAAAAATAGAATTAAGGGACTTGTTTCATCCTTCAGGGAAAGAGCAGAGGAAGGACCTGGATTTTCATGTCTTTTTCATGCAGGAAGCTAGGAAAAGATATTCAGGAGTTTATCACCTAAAGCTGTGTGATGTATGGAATGGCTGCCAGCTCCAAGCCTGTCACTGGGATATGGGGATTGCTGTACTGGCACTGTCGGTTGAAGTGACACTGAATAAATCAGAGAAGAAATGCCAACATGGCTTTATTTGCAAAGTCATGGATGGACCAAGCTCTACCTGAGAGCCATTTGGTCACAACGTTTTGAAAACAGTAGATTGCAATTTGACATCTTGTTCTGTAGGAGAGCAACTAATTAAGTTTTCAGAAGCTCTGAGTACTGACAGCTACCATGACTGAAGTTCCAAAGGCAAACGCTGGCATTGGCCTCTTGGAGAGATGATTGGCTTCCTACTTCAGCCTTGGGGATTTAGGACACTTTCTGACTGTCATGCTTTTGGCTGTGTGCTGGCCGCTATGGCACCTGGAGATGTGAAACTTTGCTGGGCTGGGAACTTGCTGATTCAGAAAGGCAGATGGGGAAGATGCCTATGTTGTGACATTTGACAAAAAAAGATTGTTTCCGGGAAGAGAGTTGCTATACTTCTTTCACAATTTCAGTATAAGCAACCAGCCTGGAGCAAAGCCTGGAAAATGTAGTCATGGGCTTTTTCATTCTTGATTGTACACAGCCTCTTCATCTTAGCCCTCGAGAAAGAGCAGAGCTCTGGTTTATTATTTTCCAGCTCACAGCCAAGGCAGACTACTCTCATGGCAACTGGTTCCTTGCACAAGGAACGTTTAGAGAGTGTTGGTTTGTTTTCTTTGCCGTTTATCTCACTGAAGAAGAGGAGGTGAAGGACTGCAAATGAGACATGTATATCATCCCCTGATTAATGTGCATTGTCTAGAGTGTTTTGTGATGAATCCCAGTTTCCTTTGGTTATTTTTATTGTAAAAGGTGTCAAGTGCTAATCTGAATTTCATCAAGCGATTTGTTGATACTTTTCATGCAATAGATGCTTCAGCTGAAATATCCCAGCATGAGAAAACAGTCAGAGGCTCTCTGGGTGCCCTGGGTGGAGTGGTAAATTAGGCTGAAGCTGGAGGCACCAGCTGAGGAGAAAATGGTGAAGGCAATGTTGCATGAGTGGCCCCCTGCCTGCACCTGACACACTGATCTTGCACTACAGATTGATTTTCTACTCCTCTGTTTTCAAAGATACCCATGATATCAGTCAAGCTGCTTTTTTTTCATCTTCCCTTTTCCCGTGTCTATACTGTTGAGTTCAGCAGGGTGCCAAGGAGCAGCATGAAATCAGAGGTGATGCACTGCCTGGCCACCACAGGGCTCCTTTGACTTGCTGTTTCAGGAGGAGGCAGAGCTGGATGAGAAGCAGTTTCCTACCTGGAATTTCCTGTTTGGGTGCTAGGAAGGTTGTTAGGGATTCCAATCTTAATTAAGAATTTTCTGTTTCAATTAAGATCCCTTACAGATAAACTCTAGCGCAATACCAGATGTGTCATAAACTATTCCCTGCAATTCCGCTCCTTTGAAACTCCTTGCAATAACAGACTGTGGACATGCAGTGCAGAAACCACATTTGGATTTTCTAGTGAGAAAACCTATTTATCCCAGTCTTTTTTGTTGTTGCTGTTAGTAATGTTTGTGTGCACTAGAAAACAAATGATTAATGGTGTTGTGGGAGGGGGAGGTTTGTTTTTGGTTTTTGTTTTTA
Source organism: Scytalopus superciliaris (assembly GCA_013400415.1). Classification (NCBI taxonomy): domain Eukaryota; kingdom Metazoa; phylum Chordata; class Aves; order Passeriformes; family Rhinocryptidae; genus Scytalopus; species Scytalopus superciliaris. The sequence continues at coordinate 587,538 of VXBX01003097.1, read as the reverse complement.
GGCAGCTGACACAAGAGCAGCTGTATCCAGTTGGAATAAAGTTCCCCAAGAGTGGCCATCACTGGATACTCAAGGAAGAACAGAAGAACATGTTCAGAACACAAATAGGGTGTTTGTTTTCAATATAAAGACAGTTAATTGCAGTGGTTCATTAAGAACTTGCGCAAACCTTACGTCCTGGGAAATTTTCTTTCAGAAGTAGTAATTCCTTCTTGAAGGTCATAAGTTCGTGCAAATGTGTCATTGGGAGGCACTTAAAAAACTTACCTAGTCCAGCCACCTGCTATGAGATAGGTACATGCCAGATATTTATCATATGTGTTTTTAAAAGCCTCCTGAGAAGAAATCTGAATTCCCAGAGGAAAATGTCCTTGAAGTTGGAAATTCTTTTTCCTCATACCTAGATAAACATTTTTGCATGCTACAAACAAGGCCAGTGGCTATACTCTGGCTCCTCATCACCTTTTTTTTTATATGTTTTGCATTTGAAGGCAGTTTTCAGCTTCCCTCTGTGTTTTCAAATCTGGCTTGAGAAAGCCAACTGCTTTCTGTCCTCCTTCCCAGACCAGACCTTCCAGGGTCACCTTATCTCTTGCCTCCTCCCCCTGCCCCAACTCTGCTGGATGTGTGTTTAACTTGCTTCCACTTTTCCCAAAGGACAGACTTTGCATTTGTTACTGCTGGTGTTCTGCAGTGGGAATGCTAAGATTGATGTTATTGTGAGATAGGCTGTTTGCAGGAGCAGCCCACATTCTTCAAATTATTCTAGCCTTTACACTTCTGCAGAAATCAGTTCATTTGCTGTGCAGGTGTGTCTTTTGTGTTTCTAAGTCCAGGACTGAGTTAAAACTGTGCAGGGCTAAAGAGGTAGTTTTTCCTGGAAGAGAGTGCTTGTGAAAGGGCTCTGCCTACTGAGGGAGGCTCTCCTGCCACAGACACAGACCAAGGGGGGATGCTGTCTATCTGAGAACGCCGACAACATGTGCAGATGTTTCTTTCAGAGACAATAGGATGGACAAAGGCAGCATTTCCTGTTAGAGGTGGGTAATTTGCTGAGGAAGTGGGTTTCAGGGCCAAAAGAACAAGAGCAGAAGAGTCCCGTGGGTGGTTTCTTGTGGTATTTTTCCAGAGGAGATGCTGATTTAATACTTCCTGTTGTTCAGTGGGATTCTCCAGTTCCCAGGGCAAGAGAGTTCATGGTGCTGAGCCCTTGCATAATGGTGTGCAGTGCAACAGCTGCATGTGCTTGCCATGACAGCAGATGTGGGAGATGCTGGATACTGCTGCCTGTCAGTCAGGTTGGGAAACACTACCAAAGTCATGAGGAGGGGTCTAGGGAGCAGGGACAGAGCTGCAGGGTATTGCTCTGGAAGCAGATGGTTTTCAGGGAGTCTCCTGCCTTGCTAGGATCTAACTGATGTGATAAGGTCATAGCAGGGGCTCTGAGGAAGCTCCACAGCACCATGAAACTGCAACTAGTGCTGAAGTCAATGAGCTCCTTAGTATTTTACTGTGTTGTCTGTGATCACACTTATAAGCAAGTTTCCCTGCACTGGATAATGAATTATCAGATCCAGACAAAGGAAGTCTCTCGTAATTCTCTTCCTCTGAGGTAACTCAGATTCTTTGTGAATTAACTTGTTTTACAAATTAGAAGCACAGGATATAAAAACAGTGGTTAAGAATCTCCTCCAAGTAGTACTCCAGTGGACAGAAACTTAATATAGGTCAGATAGTGGTGCCAAATCCCCACTATCTGAACCGGGTAGCAGACTTTCGGCTTTCCTATATCCCTTCTCAGATGTAAACATCAATAAGCAGCTCAACATGTGTGTGTCTATTGCAATCATTTCAGTGGATAAAGCCACACAGAATGTGTACTCCTTTGGGATAAAGCACTCTAGAGAACTGGAGATGTGTTTTCCACCCTTACCCTCTCTGTTATCTCCCAAGAGAGCTGATAACCTGTCTTCCCCTCATCTTGGCTTTGTACTTAACCATAAACTGTTCATAGACAATAACAGACCAGTCTGTCAGTGAGCTGTCACTCTGCAGCAGGATCATCATCCCTCACCATTGCAAAAGTGATAGGTGTCTCATATCATTTGCTCTTAATACATCTGCAACCTTGTAATACTGATTTCAAACAGTTTTACATATACCCTTATTTTTCTGCTTGCATTTAGTTTTACTAAAGAGTTCAAGTTAAAAGTAAAGAATTTTAACTTTCCTTTTCCATATTCCTTTTTCCTGTTCCCTTTTTCCTATGTCCTTTTCCATTTTCCTTTTTCTGTCCTGTAGTGAAGTTAAACTTGATTTGTTTATGGCTGATCACATTTTGTCAGCCTTCCCAGCAGCAAGTAGTGTTTGGCAGAGTAATGCTGAGACTGCATGGGCCAAAAATTATAAATACCTTGAAATTTAGGTCGTATGCTCCCAATTTCAATTTTTATAGGGGAAAAAGTATTGCTTCATGTTACAGAAGGGAAGTGGAAGAAGCGGAGAAAATCAAATGCTTCAAGCAAGGTTTTGTCCAAGATCAGAATCCAAACAAATGCTGTCAGCTTGTGGCCTCTACAGACGGAGGCAATTCAGGAAGAGGACGTGAGCTCTGCAGTGTAGTCCTGTGGCCGGGGACTTGGCTCTGCTGCTGATGGAGGATGGGGAGAAGGGTCCAGTGGTCATGTGAAGATGCTGTTTCCAAAATGAGAAAGCCTCCTCAAAGTGAAGGATTAGGTGACAAAGACCCTTCACACTGATCAGGTAAAGTTTTGGGGAGGAGATGGACAGAGATGGGTGTCCTCCACAGGTGACCTCTGTAAGTGGTGATAAATTATGGAGAGAGCTGTGCAGGAAGGCCAATCTGGAAAGCTTTTTTCCTCCGAGTTCCAGATTACAATGAAACCTAGGTGGGAGGGAAGCATGTGTGTGTGTGACACTTATTCTGCAGAGTTTTGCAATGCTCCAGGGCTATTCTGGAATGTTGATTACCTGGATTTGTCCCATCAGTGTAAACCACCAAAGCTCTCACCAAGCATGAGCCTGTGCCTCACGGTTTCAGTGCCTTACCTGTGAAGTGAGGCTTGTAGCCATAGAAAAAGTCATTATATTTGGAAGTTTTCATAACACATGCATATTAAAAAAGGCCAGATACAAACCTGTGTAAAATTCTAGGTGAGAACTGTTGGGAAGAAATTTTAATAGGAGATGAGCAGTGATTTAGGGGACAGATGATAATAGGGATTATGTAAGAGTTGAACTGATTTGTTAATTGAGAAAGTATCCCAGGGGGAAAAAAAAACCCCACTGTAAATTTCTACCAGGAGCTGGACACCAATGTTTAAATACCCGCTTTGGTTTTGCCCTGTGGTGTGAGAGAGTAACCCCATTCAGCGATATATTCTGATTAATGTGTCAGTTCCCTCCTCTGGAACAGAGAGATCAAAGGTTTTTAGAAAATGCTTCCTTCCCACACGGAGGGCTATTCCTAGTATTATTTTTGGAACTGGGGTTACCAGAAGTTTCCCACAAAGAAAATTGCAAATCTCAGTGCTCCGTGAGCCATCTGCTTAATTTCTTTCCTTTTTTTTTTCCTGAGACACTTTGGAGCCTGTACATAGTCAGACAGTCACGTTGACCAATTCTGGCATGTCGCAGAATGAACACCTTGTAGCCTGGACCAGATGTGGGGAGGCTAATGAGGTGTCTGTAACCAGAGTGTGAAAACCTGAAGCTGCAGCAAAAGTTTGGAATTTGATACCTCTTGAGGTAATGGAAATTAGTGCTTTAGGCAGAAGAGAAAGTGCAGATTTGGGGGAAAGTGCTATTAAAGGCAATGAAGCAGCACATGAATTAGCAATCAGGGATGTTACTTTGAGAGTTGAATATTGTTAAAAAGTGAGGTCCCTGGAAAAGCTTCCATGAAGCTTCTTTGTATTTGATTATTTTTAACTGCTGAGAAAACGCATCTTGCAAACATGGAATCCCTAGTCTGCTTTCACCTGCAGCATGACTTCATATGTTGCACGGAGAGCCTGAGCAGTGCTTGTGGAGGTTGTGACTTGAGTCTCTGTGCAGGGTCTGTAGCATGGGACTGAGTGCTGGCTGTGGGCCATGAGTGGTGACACACAGCCACTTCTCCCTGCTGGTACATATAGATGAAAATGGGGGGTGTTAGAGAAAGACTCTTTTGCAGTCTACCATGGGATGCAGATTTTCTTCTGCCCTGGCAGGAGCAAGAAAACTCAACTTTACAGCTGTGTGGAGTCCCTTCAGACCACTGTTGCTCACTTTGACATGCTTGGACCATCAGCCCCATAGCTCAGCACTGCTAGTGACTGTATTTTTCTCCTCTTTTGACATCTACCTTGGAGTGTGACAGCCTGTTGGGTAGCACAAGTAGCAGGGGCAGAACCAGCCAGTCTCAAAGCTGGAGATTTGGCTTTGCCTTCACCTCACTGGTTCTGGATCCTTGAAATGCAGATTTTTGGGGCACATCCTACGCATCCCTGGACAGCTAGGAGTCTGCATGCCATCTTTGCAAAGCTAAGGCAGGTCCCCTGTGTTCCCAGTGCCCATTGCCTCCTTGGGAAATGGACCTCAGGAATGGTATTGGATGGGGCAGCCCATGGAGCACAGGACGTGCAGTGCACACTGTTGCCCATGTTGAAGAAACTGAGACTCTCCAGTGAGGTGAGTTTTAATCTGGAACTTGTGCTTTGGTGTTTCCAGTGATTTCAGACTGTAAGGATCTACCTGTTCTCTGGGGTGGGATTCCTGCATACTTGCAGCATAGTATGGGTGTTGTGGGCCAGAGTGTGGAGAAGCCACTTGGGGCTGTGCTGAGGCTGCCAAGCTCCCCTCAGATTTGCAAAACTGCACTTAAATTTGAATGCAAAATTTTTGTGGTGGCATTCTCATAAATAGCAAGAAATGTTTTACCACCCCTTGGAAATACAGGGAAAACCCACATCGCAGTGTTGGGCATTGCATGTGTTAAAACTATCTAAACAGATAGGAATAACTACTTTAAATAATCCTTCTAGTTTGCTTTCCTTTGGGAGAGGCCTCTTCACTTATATTCCTTTGGGGAACTCCACATGTTTGTTTTCCTCCTGTCTGTTTGGCATGTTGAAGCAAAATGATGTGATTGACCTTTAGGGTTACAGACAGAGCCTGGTTTCCGATCCTTGTTAATTTAGGATAGTTGCAGGAAAATCTCAGAAGCACAGAGATAGATATTACAGATAAAAGCAAAAGCTGAATGGCTTGAAGAGGTTCAGCGCTTCGGAAATTTGTAAATATTCAGCTACGTGGAGCATATATGTGTGATTTACTTGGCAACCTTGGTCCATTTGTTGAAGCAGAGGAGGAATAGCCATTACTTTTTTAAAAAAAAAAACAAAACAAAACAAAACAAACAAGAAATCTTTTTAAATGTTGCTTGAGGCTTCCCTGAACATATATAGATTAGATGGCCTTTCTCTTGCATCCCAGTGGAAGCTAAAGGCATGGAGAGGAGGCAGAGGAGGCACAGAGTGGCGGTGCAGCCCACAGATCCATTGCCGGTACTGCTTCCCGGTGGATCACAGCCAGAGCTGTGGCGCCTCAGACACCAACCTCCAAGCATTGCTCTCTTTGTGTCTGCAAGTGCTGTCTGTGGGAGAGTCACTCAGCACTTTTCTCAGGGATTTTGTAACAAGTTTTCAGCACCATGTGGATCACTTGAAGTCCCTGGTTCTTGCTGGACTAAAGAGGAAATCTGGGTCCGATTCCCTGCCCATGTGATGGAAACCTCTTGTTCCCCGTGATCTGCTAGGCCCCTCCCAAGGAGTTTCTGAGGAGGGACCAACAATCTCTGAATTCTGCTCCAAAGGACTGGGGAAAACCAGCCTCTCTCCTATGCAATCTGCTGTTACAAACACCAGCCCAGAGCCTGTGGGACAGACGGGTAAATCCTCCAAGAGTGTGCTGAGAAGGACCACTCCATGTCACTGGCTTTGGATGGCTTTGTTAGTACAACAGTGAATATTCAGGGAGGCTATTCCTGTTATGTCTTCTGGGCTCTGGTTTAACCATCAGACAAACCCCTGCTTCGTGCAGCATCCCTGCCTGCTGCTCTGCCCCTGAGGGAGTTGAAGCTCTAATGGAGCGAAGCCTTGGCAATTCACTGGAAGGCATGGGGTAATTAGTGACAAGGCTGTTTACATATCAAGTTCCCTCTTTCTGATGCACTGATTTGGCACTTTGAACACAGCTGCTGGTTTAATGCTGAAGCCAGTCTTTTCCCAAGGAACAACAAGCTCGGCTGTGAGAGAACCGCTTAAAAATGTGTTGCCTAATTGCTGTTGCTTAATTAATGGTGAGAGCATGCCAGCTCTGCATCCTGTCTGTGCTAGAGAAAGAAGGCAAGCAAACCTGGGAGGGGGAAGCTAAGAGAAAGGCTAGAGCATAGTGGGTTTGTGCATGGTGGGTCTTAATGGTCTGCCAAGTGCTGCTGAGCTTTTTCACTAGGCTGCAAAATGCTGTTACAAGTTTTTCTTTCTCCTGTCCCTTCTTCCCCACATAGAGCCAACTCTGAGAGCCAGCAGCTTCATATGGTATGGATTGGAAGGGAAGGTGTTGGGCTTAACAAGTCACAGAATCAAGGAATATTCTGAGTTAGAAGGGACGCACAAGGATAATCAAGTCCAACTCCTAAGTGAATGGCCCTTCCTGGAGGTTTCTGACTATCCCCATATTTGCTTTGAGCATGTGGAGGGTGGGTGTCCTTGGTATCCAGCATTTGGGGCAGCAAGTCAGCATGGAGCAGTGCAGCACCAGCAGAGTTACCAGCATGAGGCTGGGAGCAGAGTGGTTGTGTTTGTATATTGCTGTGCCTCCAGCTGAGAAACTCTCCAGTCAGGCAGAACTTGTTTGGATGGAATATGCATTCTGGAAATAGGCTTATTTGGTCCCTGCTGCATTGCCCAGATGTCTGGATGAGCAGTCCCACTGCTTCTGTCTCTGTTTAATATGTGCTGCATATGGCCAAAGGTTTCTGCACCCATAGAGTGGACATGCCTGGTGCTTCACTGTTCTGGCTCTGATTTCACAGGATTTTTTTTGTTTTATGTGTGTAGCATTTTGCTACCCTGCACTCCTGAACTTTGACATCTAGATGCAGGAAAGGCTTGTGTACTCTCAGCCTCTTCACTGCCTGTGGAGGGGTCCTCTCCTGGCAAGCTGGAGGCTGAGCAGCATTGGCCTGGCTACCCTCACTGGTGGGAAGTGCAAACAGGAATGTGTTGATGTTCAAACTCAGTCACCTGCTCCCAGCCAGCCCGTTTTTAGCATTAACTGTCTGCTGCAATGGAAGGGCCATGTTCAAGGATAATATCCATATGTGGCTCCTGAATGACAATGGCACGGGCGAAGTATGAATGAGTGAGTGTTCTCTTTTGCTGCCTGGAGATGAATATGTGCAGCTCCTGGCCTTGGAGTTCAGAGAGGGGTTTAGATGCATCTGCAGAAATGCACTGGGCCTCTGAAGTGGCTAAATGGCTGTTCAGACTTGGAAAGAAGGGCTGGAACATAAGATCAAAGTTAGATGGATGAGGCTGTGGGTCTCAGACATCTGCTAAGTGCATCGTAACTGGCTGTGCTGCAACGTGAAATTCCCAATGCCTTTTGTAGAGGAGAATTCCCATTGCCTGCATTACATCGCAGCCCAAATATGCATGCTGTACTGTGCTGCAATAGGTTTTAATTCTTTCTCCAGACCAGCTTTTAATCCATTTATTTTTCAGTAGGCCTGTTATAACATAAATGAATGCAATTAAATGTGTGCTTCCCAGTTAGACAAAGGCAAGGTAGATGAAGGCAGCTGGCCTGGAAGGAAACACAGACTTTGAAACAAACTGCTGTGAGGTGCTTTATGTGCTTTTTGGAGTTAGTGAGAATCCAGTGAGGAAGATGCCAGGGAAAATGTGCCTTATACCCATGTGAATGGCCTGATGAGAATCCTCCTGTTTGTTGCTGAACTGCGTGGGACTCAGCAGCGGAAGTGGTGAGGAAATTAGTATCTTTGGGATCTCGGTTATTGCTGTTGCTTGTATGTAGGAGTGTGAACATGTTGTGCTATTGCTGTAGATCTGTTGCAGCTGTATCATCTGATGAGATGCTGAGCAAAGAGCTCTTAGGGTCGAGGGATATTGGTGCTATTCAGTGCTTTGCAGGATCTGATGCACACGAGTAAGCTAACGCAGTACCTCAGTGTGTGTATGTTAGATTGCTTATGGGAAATGGTCATAAAACTCCCAAAGGACACTGCTAGGGCATGAAGACAAATAAGATGAAAAAGACCAAGTCAGAAGTCTAGGTTTCTTCTGAATTATTTCCTCACCCCGTTTTTTTTTCTTTTCCAATTTCAGTTAAGCAATACCTGAGCTTTCAAATTAAAGGGTTACAGTAGAGTTGTGTTCTTTGGTGGATGCAGGAATGGATCTGCACCAACATCTGAGGACAAGGAAGAGGCATAGTTCCACCCTGTTCTTTTCCAAGAAACCAGCAATTAGCAGATTTGCAGGAAAGAGGAAAATCTACCAAAAGGGCTCAAATTAATTCCTCCCTGTGGCCATCAAGTGTGGGTTGATTGGCTGTTTGGTTTGCAATCTGGAAAGTGGATATGCTGTCCTGAGTTTTAAGGATCCCTTTTGAAACATGAGGGTACTTGCTGTATCCTATCAGTGGGTTCAGCCTAAGCTGAACCTCTCTTTACCTGTTGTCTTCTTTAGGATGTGCTGGGAAATATGTCTTTTGGTAATGAAGAAGTCACACACCATGCCAGGTCCTCCTTTCTGTTTGCACGGGAGTTTTCAGGGGTGTGAGAGGGAAGGAGAAACAGTTTTGCCTTTCCAGACAATGTGGTTTGGGTCTATTCTTTGCTGCTAGTTACTATAAAACAGTCAGGTCAATTTTAATTCTCACACTACTATGAAGGCAATTCTTCATTTCTTATTGAAGTGTGGTGTAGGTTGAACTGGACCCGAGTCCAGGACTGAGTCCTTTGACTGGTGTGACAGTGAAGGCCAGTACCTCCCTGTTATTAGGTACAAACTTGAAGCCTGCTACATGTACTGAGGAAAAGGAGTCCCACAAATCTGTCCATGCAGCTGGAGTTGCTTAAAAGGTCCTCCTGAAACTGAATCTTTGATTTGCTTGCCTATCATTTTGGTAGGTAAAATGGGATTTAGTTTCAGTGCCTGAGTTTCAGAATCAGACTGTGAAGATTTTTTGATGAAAATTCTGTAAGATTTAAAGGAAGAAAGCCACAGTTTACCATCAAATCTTCTCCCCAGGACAAAGTTCCTCCCAGCAGTGCTCTCCAGCATGCGCCCACCCATGCTGGCACCAGACCAGTTTGACATGGAGGGAGGCTCAGGGTTCTGCTGGGAGTGAGTCAGTGGCCAGCCTGTGCATGGAGAGGTGGCATGGGCTCAGGGTCAGCTGCTGGAAGGGAAGGTAGCCTGAAGGTTAAGGGATAGTTAAGCTGTTAATACTGCTGGAGTTGTTGGCCACTGTTGGCTGGTGGAAGATGATGCATGAATTTCTTTCTCTTTTCATGTAGCCAATGCTAAAACACACATAGTGAGGAAGCATTGCAAGGATCATGTCTCAGACTGCAGAGGACCAGTTTAGTTTCAACTGGAAAGTCCTAGGTTCTCCAGCATCTCACATCAGTGGAACTGGGAGAAGGGGCAGGAGCAATGTTTTTGAGGTTTTGGTGATCTGGGGTGTAGCTGGCTTGGTCCTTCCCTCCCCATGGCAGCTGAGTGGGGATAGAAGCTGTGATCGAAGCAGTTTGCTCACCCCTGTGGTGACAGCAGCAACATCAGTGCTGCATGTGGAGATGGAGCACAGCTGCTCAGAGCGGGTGAAAGATGGGAGAGCTCCTGCCATGGCCTCCTCAGGCCTCTCGGCTCGAGTCCCAGAGCCTCTGTCTCAAAGCAGCAAGGGGGGATGAGGTCAGGGGATGGGGGTGCAGGGAGGCCAAGAACCCATGAGCTGGGGCGGGCTGACCTCCTGTTCCCTTGATGGGGGCAACAGGGCAGAGAGAGGAGTCAATATTTCCAGTCTTGGCTTTTATGCTTTATTGCTGCTGCTTTCAGCAAACTGGTTTGGCTGGAGGAGCTGTAGGGGGCCTGCAGACAATGACTGCTCACATTTTCCAGCTGTCAGATACTTAATGATATTAACTCCCCAGCCTCCTAATTTTTTTACTAATTTTGTTTATTTTTTTCTCTCTGGCATAGCCAGCTGCAGTGCTGCCAGCAGCCAGCCAGACCCAAATCCTGGCCCCCATCATGGCTCTTCTGCTCCCAGGGACCCTGCTCTGCCAGGCTGCCCTCCAGCAACAAAGGACTTGCCTGCTTATCAGAAGCAAAGTGCAGAACAGCTGAGGTGCAATGGATTCCTGGTCTTTGCCTCCCCTCAAGGAGCTGTAAATACACATTAACCTCATGGATGTGTGGGAAGGAAGTGTCTCCTCATCTAGAGCAAGGAAATATTTGTTTTGTGTATGGAAAAAGCATCTGTTCTTTGCACAGACTACTGAGAGCAGCAAAAACCACCTGGTCTTAGCATCCCAGAGAAGGGGAGGGTGCAGGGGTCTGCCAACTGCATTGCCCTGCTCACCCACAGCCACTGGTTTCCTTACCTTTAACATTTGTAGTCCCTTCCTTCAAAGGTTGGCAGGTTATCATCACTCTGTGCCACATCTATGCCCTGTCACTCACTGGACTGCAGGGTCACTGGAGCCCTGGACAGAGTGAGATTTGGTCCTTGCACTCTGGGTGTTTCCAGACATTGAGCTCTGCTGGTGCTAGTTTTGGGTTGAAGGACAGCTGAGCTGGGGAGTGTGCTAAGCCCTGCTGCAGCCTGGTTTGTTCAGTTATTCTTGTGAATTATCAGACAATTTACATTCAGCCTTTCCTGAAAGTAGGGTTGTTGGGGAAGGAGACACTCAGCACAGAGAGGAAAAGGGAAAAATACAGTTGGACTCTATCCAGCTGTTTGGATTCTGGAGCTGAGGTGCATCACGCCACTTCTAAACTGATCCTTTCCACCCGACTGTAACTCCAGGCATACCGTTTGCCCTTGTTATAATATATGCATTATATATAAGTGCGTGTAGATCTGTAGACAGTTTGCATGCTGTCACAACGTGTTGTTGCTGTGTATGAGCATGCTTGTGTGTTTAGATGATAAGAGCTATAATGCTTGAGAGAACTTTGCCTGGGAGCATCTTGAAGATTTACAGTACCTTGATGCCCCACTGCTGGGTACCTGCTAGGTATGTGCTCTCATGTGCATGCTGCTTCCCTCCCGTTGTGTGCTCTAGATTACACACAGGATCTGCAGTAAAAAAAAAGGCAAACAAAAAACCTCATTATCTCATTTAGGAACACTCTAGAGAGTTTCGACAAGTTGCTTCAATTATTCTTTGGTATTCCTGCTTTTATTTATTTATTTATTTTTTTAATGCCATAGCAGTAGGTAGTTACAAAAAGTCAGTGCTTTAGTTTGTTAGTGAGTGTACAGGCATGTTAACAAACCCTCCCTGCCCCAGAGAGCCCAGGCAGTCTCTGTCTGGGCTGTGGGATACTGGAGTGTGATGGACCTAGCATGGAGAGCCATGGTATCAAAGTGTGGCAAAGTCTAAGCTCTCAGTCTGTGTAGCAGCAAGGAGATGTCCTCTGCAGGTCTTGATTTAAGAGCTGAGAACCTATGGATGAGACCTGTGAGCCAAAATTCATTGTTTGGGTTAAATGCCAGCAAAAGCATCTTTGCTGCCCTTTGCACTGAAGAACGTGCACTTTAATGGTTCTTGGAGGTGTAGCAAGTGAGGATGTTCTTCCCTCAGCTGTTAGAGTGGGCAGTAGGACCATCCGGCTCCTGGTTCCCAGGGGCTTGCTTTAGCTTGGAGACACTTGCCAATTTACCAGCAATGCAAAGGCAGGAGCGTGGGAGGATTCCCATGTCGTGGTGAGTAGGAGTTGATAGCTTGTACTTCACAGACTTCCCGATGTGCAGGAGAAAAACTCAAGTATTAAGGGCACTTGAGGGCTGTCATTCCTTCAGACCCCACATTATTCCAGTCCACTTCACCTGAGGCTTCTCCTTTTTGCACCGTTTCATTTTCTGCTTGACTGCCAATGAAAGCAATATGCTATTTTGATATTATTAGTGATAGAAGGGCCTAATCAGCCCTTTTCTTTCCTTAATGGTATCTGCCCTGCCTGCCTGGGAGCTGATCCACCTTCCCTGGCCAGTCACACAGCAGGATTTCCCAGGAGTGGTGGCACAGCATCTTCCTCCCTTTCCTAATGTTTGTCCCATTTGTCAGGCACAGAGGGCTGTGGGAAAAAGTCAGCCTGACTTTGTCATCCTCCTTGCTCTGAACTGACACATCTTGAAGTTATTAACTTGGCTATCAAATCTCAGCCGTGGGCTGAATCTTGGCAAAGAAGGTTTTGAGGCAAACTGTGTGGGGGGGGGACAGGATACGATGGATTTTACTATAGGAAGCATCCTGAATCAGGGTCATAAGCACAGCAAGAGGTTTCATCATCACCATGCCTCTAGATTTCTTCACAGCAATGTGATTTATGGGCAGGGCACTTATCCTAGTTCAGATTTCTTTCACCAGTATTTGTGGGCTGTGGTTCATGCTGATCTGCTGTGCCTCTTGACCCCTTGTCAGCTAAACACATGGTTGAGACTTGTTAGGGTAATTCATTACAGTGGTCAAAGTACGGTAAGAGAAATATGGATTTCTCCCTGGGAAAATTCAAAAGTTCCCCTCTCCCCATCTGCAGATTTGATACTACAGTCCAAGTAAGCTGTGGAGTTAACCCACAGGAGCAGCTTTGAAGAAACAGGCAAACCTGGAGCATCTGCTTTTGGGGCCAGTTTGCCTGGGGTTGTATTTTAAGCTCCTGTTGGCATTAGGAGATTTGCCATTGATTGTCATGGTTCTAAGTTTTGATGCTTTCCTGCAACTGTATCTGAGCTCAGAACCATCCAGCCTTATATTTAGTTGTTGGGGAAGTACTTGGGGCATGTGTTACTTCTTCTGATGTTGTATGGCAGAGGGTAGGGAGGGAAACCCCCCCAGCACTGGTGTGGTTGGCAGCACCCTACAGAGCATGATGACTTGCCCATACAGTGCATTGGTTTGCATGCTGTGAGCCAAACAGCAGCATGGATATGGTCACTGCTCCACTAAGGCAGGTGGTGAAATGCTGGAAGGGCTGTTTCACTTGGGTAGAAGAAAAGGTCACTTGTCCAGAGCTCATCTGTGTGTTGGTGCAGCACCATGTCATGCTCTGACACCCCTCACATTTTGCATATCTTTTTTCCTGTTTCCCTGCTGGATACAAGTCAGGAGAGCTGAGGAGGATTTTCTTTCATTTTGTTTCACCAGCTTTCTAATTTAAGTCTCCCTGTCACTTCCTCGCTCCAAAACTACTTCTTTGGCAGGGCTGGGGGAGTGAGTCACTGCCATGGCCCAGGATCCTGCCTCCTGCTTTGGCCAGCAGTGCTGCAGCTGGGTCAGAGCAGGGCTGCTGGTGATGCTTGTGTGTGCCTGCTTGCTGCAGGGGATGGAGGCACTAACCTGGAGCAGGGGAAAGCTTTGCTGGTGAGGGTTAATTAATAGGTCAATGAGCAGAAACACTTATTCTGATGTATGAACCCAGACTCTTTCCTAATATGTTGCTTTCCAGTGAGAGAGTTGTGTGCACTCACTTGGTAACTCCAGCAAACTTCTCCCAAACTTAGGATCGCTCTGAAAAGCAAAACTCAGTGGAGATGCACCTCTGCAGAGGTTGTCTCTAACATCATGGGATGGAAAATGAAACCAGATTCTAAATGAAGATGTTCCTTAGAGATTGAATTATATTTGCAAAATTTGTGCTGAATAGAGATAGCCTTTCCATCAGGCTCATAGGAAACAAGGATTTTGTTTTTTCTGCTGGTATCTGAGTATGTGCCTTGTGCTGAACCTACTGCTGGAAGAAAAAACACAGTTCCAGTTGGCAGCACGGTGAAATACAAAGTTTCATGGAGATATCGCTCCTGGTTTCCATCATGTAGGACCCTGTGAGCCAGTCCTCAAGGATTTGGCTCTTGCACCCCACTGCTGAAAAAAACCAGAGAAAGTAAATATGCAGCCCAGCAATTTTGTCAGTGAAAATGCCAGTGTCTGCTTCCAATAAGAAAGACAGGGAGAGAAGCAGCAGGGAGGAATATTTTGTTTCTGGTGCATAATGTTAAAAGCAAACAAAAGGCCCTCTTAGGGATAAAGGAGACTCTCAGAAGTGCTATAGCCTGCTTGAGACATGCAGAACTTTGTCCACAACCTTGAGGACTTCCAGGCTAGCTTCAAGCATCCTGTGTGTTGGCCAGACAACAATGAACCCTTTGAACACATTTTGGGTCAAAGCACTGTTTTCTTTGAGGGGAAAAGGGGAGGGAGGCTGTTTCTTTGGTCTTGTATCAGCTGTCATCTGTGGTGAGCCCCAGATGCCTTCAGTGGATGGCAGGGCTGACTGTGGCTTGTCTATGCAGGCTGGTTCCTGAGGCACTGAACCCACAGCAGAGGGTCTGCTGCAGAACCATTGCCCTGCAAGACTTGAAGCGCCTCTGTCCAACTCTGCGGTTTCAAAGACAGCTTTTAAAGTAACGTGGGAGTCCGTGAAATTATCCTGCTGCAATGTGTCAGCTGTTGACACAGCAACATGACAGTATGTCATCACTTATTTCCTGCTTGAAGGATCATAAAACCTTTTTGCATTATTTGGGCCCATCTGTTTTCCAAAAGCTAAACTTTATTGTATCCCTCTCGTCCTTACTGTCCTCCTTTTCCAGACTTTGTCCGTGGTGCCTTTCCTGAACCTCGTTCATGAGCTCTGTGGAGTGAAGGCATCTCAAAGTCCCAGTTGTCTTGGGCATGGGAGAAGGAGTTACCCACCTTCTTGTACATGTTTGGGACTGCACTGGTCAGGTGGCACAGAAGGCCCTGCTCTGAGCTGTCTCTTGGGACCACTGTCATCAGATATTTAACTAACAACTGGTGGTAGGACTAACAAAGACGACTATTCTATGCAGTCAATGGACACCTAAGTCTCATCTCTTTTCCTGCACAACTTGGCACCACAAGTGCCAGCATACCACCTGAGACAAAAACAAGTGATACAGCATGGGAGATACACCAATTGCCTTGCAGCCCTGGTTTGAAGCATCCAGGTGTGGTGGGAAGCACTCAGCCCATACCTTAAGGGGAGTTTGAATCTTGAGTTTCAGCTAGAAGCCCACCCTGTCCTGCCTTCGTGTCTGGGCAAACCAAGGGGCACAGCTATTCAGCACCCCTGCTGGGATTCTGGACCTCCCTGGTGCTGCATTCAGAACAACTCTGTTTTTTCCAGGAGTTGAAAGCTGCTACTGCTGTTGTTGGTCTGGTGTAAAATCCAGCCCAGGGTTGATGGAGAATTGGAGGTTGGTGTTGTCTCTCCTGCCCCATCACAAGACAGAGCTTTTGCTGCTGTTAGTGTCCTGTAGAGCAAAGCCTTTTTGCCTTGCCAGTGCAAGGACAGGTCTGTGTGCAGCCAGGAATCAGCCATATGGTAAACCCTTTGGAGAGCTACTGAGGGAGCTTGGCTCAGGTCTCGTGTCAAATAGGATGAGGGAGGGAAACATCCCCAGTTTGTTTGTGGTCTGTCAGCCAGAGAATTTGCTGCTGCTGTCACTGGAAACCAGGGTTCTTTTGCACATTTATGTCATTCCTGGGATGTTTCTGCTGCATGTGCCTGTGCCACAGCCCGGCAGTGTGAGCGCTCCAGAGCATCTTGTGCTGGGGAAGCGCTTCCAAAAAGCAGGAGGGGGAGCGATGCTGTTGTCATAGGAAGCATCTGTAAATAATAACCCAGAGAGCTGAATGCAGCGCTGGTGCTAACTGTGCAAGTCTGCCCATGCCTCTGTTTGCCAACCAAGTCACCATTTAAGTCATGCAGATTTTATTCTGTGGCCCAGATTTATTTTGGATGGAAAGCCACATTTCCAGTGAAGTTACACCTGTGGTGATTTACGTTTTGAATTACCCTCAGCAATGACCAAAACACGTTTGTTGAAAGTTCTTCATATTTGTAATTTTTGCAGCATTTTTTTTTCCTAAGTGTTAGAAGGATGCTCTACTTTTTTAACAGTAGTCTGGTCTGGGAGCAGATGAATATTTTTCCAATAGCTTTTTGAAATGAACAGCTGTTGTGCAGTAAATCAAACAGGACTTTGTGGAAGCCAAGTCCAAAGTGATTCCTTTTAAAAACAAACCCAAAATTACATGCGGTATTATGGTTAGGTACACATGCCAGAGGCTGAGTAAATGTGACAATAGCCTTGTGACTTAGTCTTCTCCTTCATACTTAATCCATCAGTAGTTGGCTGTAAATCTATTTTTAGAACAGAAATGTTGAGAAATGCTGCAGCTCCTGCGCTCTGCAGCCTGTGGTGCTCCGAGCTGTTGTCAGTGACGGGTGGTGTGTGCGGGGCCTGGGAAATCCCGTTCTCTGCGTGGTCTGTGGTGTGCCACTGCCTGCTGCAACCAGGACATGGGCTTAGTTTGGGAAGTCATACCTACTGGTTAGGCTCTAAGTTTTGTGGATGACTCAGGCTGAGCAAGTGTGCCTTGGATCTTATGAGAGTTGAAGTTATAGATGATATTCTAAGTGGTGTCTTTTTAAAGGTAATAGTGGAATAACCCTTGAGCTGTTTCTAAGGGGCTGCTGTACTGGAGGTGCTGTCTTTGGATTGAGGTGCAAAATGCAGATCCTTCTCACTGGTTATGGGATTTCTCAGGGCTTGTGGTTTCCATTCAGGAGCAAGTCCCATTGGATTTCATTACATCCTGGCTACCTTGCTGCCTTCTGTGACCTCTCTTTCAGTCTCAGCCTCTCTCAGTTGTCACTCTGGATTGTGTTTAACCAAGTTAAAGGACCTTTGTGAACCAGTTGATTATCAGGATCCTTACCATAAGGTTTGTTAATACAGTTAGCTATATTTTCTTTTAAAAATCCCTGCACTGGCACATGTGTTTCTTTAAGCATTCTCTTCTGTGCCAGGGAAAACCCAGAGTTGGTACTGGTGAGAGAGAGTCCAGTTCGGTTCTGCTGCTCCAGACCAATAAAAAGTTAGCAGCATCAAGTCTGCTAGATGGCAGAGTTCCTCTGCCTTCATCCCTGTCATGTGCTGTCATTGGAGCTACTTGCAGGTTTTATTTTCTAAAAAAAATATCTTTTTTCAGGGTTCCTGAGTTTGCTAATTGGGTTTTCAACAAAATGGAAACATTTGCAGAAAGCAAGAGTGAATCAACATCTGGCAATTTCCTCAGCCGCTGTATTTTTTGCTCTTTCTTGTGGATAAATGCAAAAAAAGAATATAAGTGAAGTTTTTGTGCACATAAACCCCACACTGTCTGAGCATGATTGATTAGGGGCGCTTGCTGTTTTCCTAATTCTCTTTCTTAATCTTGGCATCATCCACCTTTTCTGTCTTAGCTATTTCCACTGAAGATGAAGTGTTTCTTTGCGAAGGGGAAGGAGACACCCACCCACATTGGAGGCTCCTTGGACAGACGGGTCGCTGTTCCCCATGGACTGTGGGGGGAGCAGGAAGCTACCCCTCCCTGGCCACAGCTCAGGCCAGCAAAGCCATAGTGAGCCTGACCCTATTTGACTTCTTTCTAGATCTCAGTTTCTATAAACAGCCTTTTATGGTATTTGCCTTTCAAAGAGGAACCAGGGTGTGGATGGGAATGCTGACAAAGAGCCACTTATAAGGATTGAGTGAGCTCTTACAGGAGTCCAGTGCATAATTTTCAGATCAACAGAAATACCTTGCAATGTCTAAAGCCCTGACATTTAAATGCTGTCATTCAGCCTCCCAGCAGTCAGGGCCAAAAGGTTTGTGCTCCTGTTTAACAGGGAAACTGAGTCATGGCGGTGCTTAGTGACTGATAGAAGAATTTACTGTAAGTCAGAATCAGAGCCAGGAATTAAAAGCAGAAACCCAGTGCTTGAAAAATACTGGCTTCTGGCAGGAGGATGACTTCAGCTGTGTCCTCGGTAAGGGCAGACACCTTCTCATTTTTTGCATACTAAGCACAGTTTTACCCCAGACAGCAGGTTACTGTCTCTCAGGGTGCCAGGGTGATGTCAGAGGCGGGGCTTGCTCCAGCCAGCAGCTGGGACACAGAACGTGCCAGTGCCATGAGCAATAACAGCCTGTGCTCACGGGGGTCCCTATCAGCATTCCTGTGGGAGACACCACCACACGAGTGTGCTGCTGTGTGGTATTCCTGTCTGGGTCCCCACAGGCTCCTGTTCATCCCGCAGTGCCGATGGGGCTCCCTCTCCAGAGGGCTGCCATCCTTCACTGGAGCTGCACCAAGCAGCTGCTTTCTCCATCTCAAGCAGGCAGAGCAAAGCAAGCAGTGATTGAATAAACACCTGTGTTGCGCCCACAAATGACACACACATCCTTTAGGGTGTTACTTCCTGGTGCCAGTGAGAGCTGAGAAACTGAGGAGCCAGTGCTTGAGTAGGAAATCAGTGAAGGTCATTCACCACTGTGGATGCTTTTAAGCCCCTGTGAAGAAAGTGAAGTGAAGAAAGCTGTGGAGGAGTGTGTCTGTACAGGGTTTCCAGCAAGCACTGCCACAAGGGTGTCAGAAGTTGGAGGTTAAGATTGTTTGTCCAGGTTGTGGCTGACATCCAGCCTGGCTCTATCCATATCTGCCCCTGGTACAGGAATCTGTGCAGAGCAAGTGTCCAGTCTGTGGATTGCTCTTGCCCAGGATGGTGGTCTCATTTCCAGCTCTTGGCTGTGAGGAAGAAGAAGGGTGAAAGTACACACCTGTAGGAGACCACCCAGAGTAAAAAATGTGGGATGTACCAGATCAGCCCTTTGCAGAGGGCACATCTCTTGGATGCGCTCAAGGAGACACAAGTGCTCAGTTCCTCTTGGATCACTCCTTTGGCCAGACGTGAACTGATCAAACTGGGGGCTGACACATCCAGCCCATGTCATGCCACTAACTCTTGTGGAGGGAAACTGCACCACTGGGAGGACCCACAACTCTGCTGTGCCTTTCTGTAGGCTCTTTCCTAAGTCAGGATAACAGGATTAGTAAGAATGCCTGGAAGCCTCACTCAGAGGAAGCACAACCTTAGCTCAAGTCTTCCTTCTCCAAGCAGGTTTGCTGTAGGCTGCTCCCACTGGATGTGGCACCTGCTGCTGCTGTTTGGCCACCCGCCGGGATGGGTGGCAGCTCTTGTGCAGCTCACGGGGTAAAGCTGATGCCACTACAGAAGCAGATTTTGTGATGTGGTGCTAATGGCTCTATAACTCCATTACTGTGCATTTGCAGAGTTTTTTTTATACACTAATTAACCAACAGTTTGATTTGATGGTGATACTCTGAGCTCTATTACAAACGGGTAATTGTAACTCAACATCCCAGTGGGCCCTGTGGCACAAAGGAGGGGTTTGAAAGTGCTGCTCTGTGTGCAGCACATTTGGCAGAAGCTCCTTCATCCCACCACTGGATCGAATGTCCTGATAAAGAAATGGAGCTGCGGGGGCTTGTTTCACTCCTTCGAGGAATGGCAGTAGAAGCCAGCAACTCTGAGGTCTGGTTCTGATTTGCTGTGAGACATCAGACTCCTTACCTGCAAGCTGGGGAAAATGATACCTCTTTGCAGGGGCCTCGCAGGGCTCAGCTAAGATTAATAAGGGAGGGAGGGGAGATGAAATACCTGTGGCATTTTATTGTTATTATTAATGATGTAGAGCAAAGCCAGGGCATCTCTGTGAATGATTGCTGTGTTTACCTTTTGAGATTTGGCCGTGTTTTTACCCTGCCCTACCTTTTACTAATGAGAGCAAAGTTAGACCTACTCCTTGTAGCAGAAGGGCTCATAAACCAGCATTTCTCAGTGTCTGAAGAAAAAGTGGCGTGTTTCCTGGTATAATTAGGTCCAGGCTCTCAGGAAATGAAGGCTGTCTAGTTGATAAGTGTTTAGTAATGATTACCAAGCCAAGGTTGGGGAAAGCAAGCAAAGTGTTTTCATTTCAGAAGCAGCAAATCCAGCTGAGACTTGTGGTGTGTGTCATGTATGGAGGCAATTGTACAAGTGTTATGTGGCCTTGCTCACTGAAGCATGAGCCAAATTCACCCTGATGTAACTCCACAGGAGATGCTGGAGCTGCACCAAGAGCCTGAGCAGCACCAAGAGCTTGAGCAGCACCATACACTCCTACACTCTTCCGAACTGTGCCCCTGGGCTGTTGGAGGTGTCATTCTGGATCCTGGTGGTACTCTCCTTTCAAAACCAGCAATTCCTCTGTCAAATTAGTAACAGTGCTCATCAAAGCTGGGGGAGCTCGTATAGGGTAAGAGTAGCATTTGCAAGGGTAGAATTACATCCTCTCTAAATGAAATGCATGTTTCTTCAGTAGTGCTGGATAGACTGAATGTGGACGTGCATGAAGGTGGGTTCTTCAGCGTGCTTTTGTTCCATATTTTCTCTTTTTAAAAAAGAGAACCTCTCCTCCAGAAATTTCAGGGTCAGATTTTGCTGAGAATATGTCTGGCAGCTGCTGTGCTGTGAAATCAACAGTCCATCCCATGTCAACATGCCTATCCTGTCCACCAAAAGAGCCCTTCAGACCCGATGTGCTCTCAGTGTTGTAGATGAGAGGATGGGTTGCAGACCCCCTCCACTGCCCTGTTTCATCTGCCTTTATTTCAGAAGGTGGGAAACCCCATTCCTGTTTTACTCACATGGTTTTGAGTTTTAGTGCAATAAACATTGGAGGAACCTGAGGAGTTTTGCAGTGCTGCTGCAGTGCCTCTTGCCTTCTGGGTGTGCAAACGTGTGTGCAGGTGTATTTTGCAGAAACTCTCACATCTTCTATAAGTCTCAAACAGTGGTAGATCTTTCTCAGCCACACATGCAGTCTGGTGAAAATAATACACTGATGTCTTAAAATCTCCCAAATCCCTTATTTATTGCAGTGTGTATAAATGAGTTCCAGAAAGGATTACACAGCTTCCCGGAGGACAGGTCCAATAGTGGCTTTAAAGCACAGTAGTCCAGAGGCAAATCCTGATTCAGGAAACCTGTAAGCTGCTGCTTTCGCTGACCCTGTGTGGGGTCACTGTGTACCTGCCATGTCCTTATGCTTTGCCCACAACTGTCCACCCCTGGCCACTGCTGGAGGAAGATGCCTGAGATACCTGAACCTTTGGACTGAATTTGGAAGCCCATACAGGTAGTGCCTCTGGCAAGACCTTTCCTTTGCTTTCCAGACTAAACAAGATTATGTTGCAGAACTATGGATATATTTTCAATTCCTTTGTTGTACTCTCTCCCTTTCTTTGCAAACTTTGATTCCAGTGTAGTCCCTTGATGCTGGCCCAGTAGTGCTGAATCAGCAAAGAAGTTTCTTTTCCAAGATGGTAGTTTTCTCCAAAGTCACCTAAGGTGTAAACTCAGTTTTATTCCCCATGGTGTCAGTCAGTTCTCCTCACAGTGAGCATAGCCCACCCCTTATTTGTAGATCTGCTTTATTTGCAAAATGCCTGTTGAATATGAATAGTATCTGATAGTTTATTTAATCAGGTCTGCAGTTCCCTCATGTCCATCCCCATCAAGATGATTTCCATGAATTCAGCAACTGTGAGTCATGATCCATTGGTTTATGACTTGAGCCCTGGAAAAAGTATTCCAGAAACATTGTCTCTGGAAAAAAACAATTTCTTTGAAGACTGTAAAGGATTTGGGTGAGGGGATGATGCACAGATATGCTATGACTGTTTTCTCCTTGAAATGTATGATTTGTTTGCTTCTCCCTTTGCTGCCCCATCATGGCTCAGGGCAGGGAGAGAGAACCTCTTTCTCAGATAGCGCAGTCCTATTTGCAGCCCGCCTTCAGGACTATGCACTCTGCTTTTCCAGCTAAAACTCTGTTTTTAGTAAACTAAACTGACCATAGCCACGTCTGAGTCAATCAGTACCTTCTTCAGCAACCTTTCTGTTGCTGAAGAGGAAGGTAGGGAGGGAGTCTTCTGGCTTGCAAAGGGCTACAGCCCTTTGACAAAATTTTATTTACATCATAAAAGGGCTGCAAAAAAGTATCATTTACCACCAGGTTGCTGTGGCTTTCTGTCTCCAGGATGGTCTTGGGAAAGTACGTGTCTTCTCAGAAGGGCGTATTCTGGGGACACACGTAGCTGTTTGGATGTTGTTGAGTAGCAGCAGACAAGCATATGCATTCTCACAGGAAACTTTGGCTCCCAAAGGGCATTCAACAGCTCATCATGTCTGACTCTTCCAGGAGGTGCTGAGCCATTGCTTAACAGTAGAAAGGGAGGAAAGTTTCTGATGTAAGAGTTTTTCTGCGTGTCTTGGTTTTTCTGCTGTGTTGGGGGTTTTTTTGGTTTTTTTTTTTTTGGTTTTTTTTTGAAGTGTCTTAGTAATTATTTCTATAGAGATACCAGTGTGGAGATAGCTTGATTAGCAGTCTGACCCAGTTATCCATCAGTACAGTTTGATCAGCTGTGATGTCCAGGGAGGCAGGATTCTAGGGAAAATTCACATCTAAAGTGCAAAGCTGCTGCTTTATGGGTCTCAGGGAGGAAAGATATATAAAAGCAGAAAAAATGCACAATCTGGAAAACAGAGAATGTGTGGCAATTCTGCTGATTTTGGATCTAGTCTGACTTGCGTTGCTGCATTCTTGCTATCATTCTGGAGAAATGCAGTCGTTCCTTTCCAGGCATGTGTACTGATATCCAGAAGTTTGCCATAGTAAGCTGCTTTGCCTTATTCTTGTAGGCACATGGATGACATCAGTTTGTCATGCATAGCTCTCAGGCGATCCACCACTGCTTGTATAGTCCTTGTTAATCAGCTTCAGTCACAAGAGTGTAACTCTCATCCCCTCACTGGGAGACGAGGTTGTGTGTTGCTGTTGTTTTAATGAAATCCTTTGCTGGTGGGAAGTCTTTTGACAGAGACATGATGCAGCATGCTTTGTTCTTCATCCTCTTTAGAACAAGCACTTTTAAGTTTGTTACTGTGCCAGTGACTCTGTGCTGTGGATTGTGCTTGTGTTCAGATCTTAGACACTTAAGACTGTCTGTAAAAGCACCCACGATCTTGCAAGTGTTCCCCAGTCCATCTCCATGCCATCACTTTGCTTCAGTTATTTCATCACACATGAGTTTGCATTGTTTCTGGCCCAAATCAAATATCTGTGGGTGCCTAAAGTTGGGACACTTTGTGGAAATGTAGAATATTGTTATTTTCCTTTGGCTTCTCTGTTGCTGGAGTGGTTTGTCTGCTTCCTCCTGTGACTCACACGCAAATGATGCAGCCCCCTTGCCAGCAGGTTCAGAAAGAGTCACCTCTCCTCCCAGATATTTCCACAACTCCATGCAGAGACTCCCTGCGTCTCTGTCTGTTATCGGTCAGTATATCAGATGAAAGCTCATTATTTGCCTTACAGGCAGTGGCCTATGGGACTCTTGCTGGTGGTCCCTGAGGAGGGGATAGTCACATCCTGTGCTTGATCCCAGCTGCTCATGTCCATTAGCTTAAAATGCCTGTGCTAATCTTTGATACTTTCCCAGGTGAGCGATGACTTGGGCTGCCACAGGGATGCTGTAACAACAGGAGGAAGGACACATATGAGAAAACTTCCTCTCTCAAAGCCCAGCTGGTTTTATATCCTCCACCTTTTAGCATCAAGCACTACTTGTTGCCATTAAATCTGTAGGTGTACTGCTTCTCCCACACTACTCATCCCTGAGGGCCAACAGCTAATTACCTGACCAGGGAAAACTCTGGGGTGTAGGAGCCTCATGGGTAACCATCTGCACAGATTTCTAATGGCTGAATACATCCCACCTTTTCAAATAAAAATTATAAAGGAAGCTCTTACTTAGTTTTCAAATTATGCCAGCATCCTTACAAATAGAGAGGAGGAGCTGCTCAGAGCTCATGGTTCAGGGTGTTTTGCAACACTGATCAGCGTGGCCATGGTGTGTTGGCAGCGTAGTGTTGTGTTTAAAGCTGGAGGGAAGGGGACAACTCTCGCTATGACCTGAAGGGAGTGACAGGGTGGCATGCTGAAATCTGTCTGTGATCTCAGCTGTCATCTGCTGGAATGAAGGTAAGAATTTCATCTACAAGGGGTTTCTCCTCTAAGCTTCAAAACCAAAGTTATTCATTTTTGCTAGGAGAGCCCACACTGATTTTTTTCCCTAGTTTTTCCCTACTGTTTCACATACAACTTAGCTGCTATCAGAGTATGTTAGACAGAGCTGTGTGTCTACACAGGACAGAATCTGGCTCACAGTGTTTTTTGCAGTCGGTCAGATTGATGGTTCAGTAAACACAAACACATTTCCCACTGCTTGCTCTGCAGATGAATCCTGCAATGCTTCAATGTGTTTGAGATTTATACGGGAAGGGTCCTCCCCACTGGGAAGTGATTTTGCTGTGAGTAATGCCCTGCTCCTTGTGTAGGATTTGTTACACAAGTGTGCACTGAAGCATATAATGCACAGCCAGAAACGTGTGGAACTCTTCATTCTTCCATGCCTGGGAACAGTTTAAGAGGAATATGTCAGAGCGGGAAGGAAGGGAGGGTGTAAGGGTCAGTCTAATTTGCTTTCTCTATGCAAAATGGTCCTTTCAGACAGGCTTATCCAGTCAGTCTTCTTGGCATGGACACATGTACACTTATGTAAAATACTACCAGCATGGCTCAAGTGAGAGATTTGTTAGGAAATATGATTTCTATCTTGATTAATTGAAATAATTTTTTCCATGAAGAATATTGAAGTGGTTTGTTCAGTCTGGTTTTAAAGTTCCAAGTATCTCCAACTTTCTGGAGACTAATTCAATATCTAGTCAGCTCTTTTGACCACGCACCTACCAATCCACACATATTTTTGTACTCAAAATTGCTTGCTAGAATACCAAAAAACCTCAAACCCTTCCTAAATTTCCTTTCTCATGAGAAATTTCCCCAGTCCCAGTTCTCCAAATTTGTTCTGTTTTGAATTTGGGTCCACCAGAATGTTTGGTAGGCAGTGGCACACTGGGGTCTAAGACGACCTGTCCAAAGCATGCTGAAGGGTTGCCTTCAGTTTAAAAATGAAAAAGATCTCTGAAAAGATGCATGTGGAGCCTTCAGGAATGTGTCATTGCTGCCCCTCATCACAGCAGGGGCAGGGACAGAAGCCAACCATGTTCATCTGGATTTGGAAGACAAGAAACTGGTAAACACTTTGGAGAGCAGGGGATGGTGTGTTACTGAACTGCATCACACCTTTGTCCCTTGGTACCTATTCCCTTCACTTGACTAAGGTGCTTTCCTGCCGTGTGTTTGCCTTGATCTCTGATTTCAGTGGTTCTGTGCGGTCAGTGGGTGCTGTGGTGGGCTGCAGGCAGCTCAAGTATCATTCTGTAAATGTGTGATCCCATCAACAGAGGGAGAATTTCCTGATTAACTTCTCTGCAGAATTTCTCATTCTTATTTGCAATAGTAAAATAGTTGAGACAAGGTCACACGCTATTTATAGCCAGCTCACTGCTGCTTGCTTCTACTCACCCAGGCAGTAAGCTCTGCACAGACACAATGAGATTAATCCTTCACGACACTGAACCTTTTATTTCCCTTGTTGTCTGTTATTGCAGACTCCAGAGCCTCCCTCCTCTGCAGAGCCCAGCACACTAGCCTTCAATACAGCACAGCAGCAGTGGAGCTATGGAAAAGTTTAGAAAAACATTATCTGTTCAACAAACCAGGAGTTGTCTGGGAGGTTTGAGATTTTAGTTTCTAGGTCAGTGGAATGGTTTGAAATTTTTCCTCCATGCCAAGCTCATGCACTCAGCAATTAACTGAGGTTATGTGCAGGTAGGTCCAGTCCTGGCATGGCAAGAAATGCTGGGTATTTGGGGGATCTGGCATAGTTTCCAGTGTGCAAACTTTATTTATCTTAAAAAAAAAAATAAATTCAAACTACGTTTTATGTGCTGAAGATACCTTAATATAGAAGCAGGTTGGATTATAACCATCTGATGCAGAATACATGACATCTGCAAATATTTGATACTATGTTCAATGCAATGGGAACTCATTATGAAGAATAGTCTGAGGTCTTGGTTGTGACATACCTGCGACCCCTTGTCTCAGGCAGTCAGGATTGCTATTGCTTTGGCTACATTCTGTCTGAAATCCTCTGACTTTTGTACCACTTTTGTCCTTGTTTTTCCCATGAAAACCTCAGGGTGATCTGGGAGCAGCTGAATACCTGTAGTTGTTCTGGCTACAGCTGCTTCACCCAGTAAGTGGCAGTATGTCAGTGTAAGCAGAGTGGTGGTGGTAGGGTCACCCGTGCCCTGGCTGCACAATCAGACTACAAAGCTGCTCATCTCACAGTCCTGGGATGCTGCCTGTTCTACTTCATTGTCCCCACTGCCAAGTAGCAGAGAGCAGACTTTAAAGACTGCAAGTTTTGGGTCACTGTAGCTAAAGCCATGGAGCTCCTGTGTGGTCTGTCTCCTAGGGAAGGGCCCAGGGGCCTGTGCAAGCTCGCTGAGCATCTGGCACGAGAGGGTCTTTGGTCAAAATTCATTCATCTGCAAATAGTGAGGGCAAGTGTGAATTCAGAGCACGTGCCTGCACATGGAGCTGAGCCAGTCTGAGCTGGTTCAGTTGGGCTTTAGTGATGAGGTGAACTCTGTGTTTCTTTTTGAGGAACACAGCAGACAAAGTGATGGTAAAATCAAAAGCAAGTTAGACATGCTCCAGCGAGATAGTTTTACCTTTTAAGCATGACAGGTGAGTGACAGTGTCATTACAGGTACAAATTAGATTGCTCAGCGTGGAGTTTACTGGCTGAAACTTAGCTGGACAGGTAGTAGAATGACAATGAACTATTAAGGGTCTGTTAACAGTATGTTACAGATTTCATCATGCAGCCCAGGAAGGCTCCATAAAGGATTTTCTCAGTGGTTTTCAGTGAGAATTGGGATCAATTGTCTAGTAATGCTCAAGATGTTCACTCATGGTCCTTTCTGCAGCCTGTATATGTTCTTGTGTAATGCTGTGGTTAAAGCAGCCATCCTAATCCAAGCCACCTCTGCAGGCTGGAAGTCAGAGTCCCATTGAAGTCCAAGCCAGCACTGCCCCAGATGGGGATGAAACAGCATTTGCAATTTGTTAAAATTCTTTCATCCAAAATTCTGCTGATTAAAATATCTTTCCTATTTTTCTGTGAAATTAACTACTCCTAACATCTCAATAAGGACAATAAGTATTTCCCAGCATCAGAACCCAGAAGCACTTATGTGTTGTTTTCCCCTGCTCAGCTCTAGCTGTTGGCATGTTAAGATCAAAATGGGCAGGGTGGGTCCTGGGGTTCTCTCAGTGCTGGTCTTCTGATTTCATGTGTCTTCTCTGGTTGAAATACACAGGGTTTGGTGCAAAGCTGCAGCAGTAGTCCAGTGATCTCATTCCAGTGGGGTGAGCAATCAGACCTTAGTACACATACTGAGGTTGTGAGTCTACAGTTGTCACTTTTTCCTTGTGATTTTCATTCAGCAATGGTTACACAAAGATCAAAATCTCCTTGCATTATGTGCTTGAATATGCTTATGGCCCCCAAGTTGCTTGCCATCCAAATAAACAAAATTACTACTCTGTGGGAAAAATGCTATTATTTTTATTGTTATTTGGTTAAAACAATGGAAGATCAGGCGCAAAGAAAACAAAAATGTTTTTTTTCCAATGGCTGCACAGTGAGATTGTGACAGGGCCAGGAACTGAGTCCAGGTGTCCTGAGTCCCAGCCCAGACCTTCAAACACCAAAATACCCTGCTCCTTATGAATTTGGAGTGTTTTGGCAAAAGTTTCCCCAGAGTGTTTCATAACTAATGTCAGTACTAGACTCTGAATGTGTCTTACCAGTTAGGAATTTGCTTTTATATACACTCAACCACTTAAAAACTCCCCCAAACTTAGCAGCTGTTGGCTTCTTTGTGTTACTTGAATGTTTCTAAAGCAAATATGGGACATGATAAATTGAAAAGTGTTGAGTTGAAATGTTCTGCTTTGAGTCCACTTAGCAAACTGCAAAGGTCATCTCTGCTGTGAAGAGCCAGCAGGACTAGACACACTGTGAGCCTTATTTGAAAGGTATTTTCTGTTGTCTAGAAATCAGACTCTTCCTATCTCACAGGGGTGGATGTCATCCAGAAGAACTAAACCCATCTTGGGATCTGTGACAGTTTTTGACAGCTTCTTGAAAAGGAGCTAGAACCAAAAGGAAAAAGAACAGACGATTGCAGGTTGTGTCTCGAAGAACCACTTCCCTTGCTGAGATGCTTTTGGTCCCTTTTAAGTCTGCACAGACACGGTGTTGTTTGTGTATGGAAATCTGTGCTGTGGTGTGGAGGAATGTGGTTCTCCTGAACAGCTCAAATACTGGCTTTGTTAGAGTCCTCTGGATCAGGTCAGCAGCTCATGTGTCTCCCAACAAACCTCTTGCTCCATCTTGACCATCTCTAATTACTTCAGTGGCAGTCCCATGTACACTCGGCAGGACCTGAAAATTGTGAGATGCTCTGGTCAGTCCTTTATTCCACATCTGATGGTGTCCAGCTGCAGTGAACTTTTTCAGAGTGGTATTATGTTGAAATGAGCTTTTTCAGGATGGTATGGATATTTCTGAATAGTAATGCCTCTTTTTTTGAAAAACTATTTTTACCATGAAGGGGTTTCGATTATTTTTGTGCTGTCTTGGATAAAAATTTCTTACAGTAATTTTTTCTCCTGCTGGAAAGCCAAGGGATTATTATGGAGAGTGGTGTCCTTTGGAAAACTCCAAATGAAAGACTGAAATAGATGTTGTTTTGGCAGTAAAAGCTGGCTGCCCTGCATATGTTGTCAGTACAGAGATAATCCTTAAAAACTTCTGAAGTTTACACAAGGCAAATATTTTGCATTTCTGTGGGCACTGCAGCACAGCCCTGCTTTGGTGTGCAGAGGGCAGGTCTGGGGAGCAGGCTGGGGTGCCATCTGACCAGGGCTTTCATCTTTATTTTGGAGATATTCATGTGTGCTTCTTTGGCCAGCTCTGCCCTGGAGCCACTCTGCCCTGCTCCAGGCACAGGGCAACAGGGTGTGAAGCCCATTCTTCACTGCAGGTCTCTGTTCAAGGAGAACACTTGGACACAGCCTAACTAGGGCTAGTGTTAGCCTGGTACTGGCTGACAAGCTTAGTGAGCCTGGTCAGTCTCTGGACGTGCACCAGGGACCTGACTGCAGGTTGCTGGTTCTCAGTGGTGTTGGCTTTCTTTCAGGACCAAGTGCATTAGTGACTCTTCTCCCGTTAGGTCATGCAGATGTTTCACCTGAACAACTGTTCCGCTCTCTATGCTCCCAGCAGCTGCTGTGGATATGTTTAACACTAGCTTTTCTGTTTGTTGATGAGGCTTTCTCCAAGGTGAAACTTATGTCTGGTCTCAGTTCTAAATGTCTAGATCCGAAATAACTTGATATACCAAAATAAACTCCTCTTTATACCTCTGCCTCTATCAGCAGAGTGTGGCCTTGTGCAGCTATACACAGCTGAGCTTAATAAATGGTCCCAAGTCCCCATTTGCAAGCAGAAGTCCTTAGTGTGGACATAGCTCAGCCTCTAAGGCTTGTAGAGAGAGTAGTCTCAGCATTTGCTTTCCCTTCCTCGCTCTATTTTATATCTCGAGATCATCTTTCTACCAGGGGCTGTGAAGGGGTTGAAGTAGCTGAGTTAAGAGGACATGCTGCCAGAAAATAGGTTGGATTCCATCACCAGCAGACCATGTTGCAGTGACCTGTATGGCTCTCAAGAACTTCAGCTCTTCCCATTTAACTTGCACTTGGGTTTCCTCTTCAGCTGTTTTCTTTACCCTCTGTGTTCAGGTTTTCCTTGGTTATCTCATCATTGCCTGGTCCACTGGTGTCAAAAGGATGTCAGAGGTACAAGCATCACAGGATGCTGTGCTTACTTTCCTACATCATCAACCTCACTTCGTCTTTCTTACCTTGTTACAGCTGAACAAGCTGGAGGAGGCAGCAAATGCAGCTCACACCTTCTTCATGGCAAACCCTGAGCACATGGAGATACAGCAGGACATCGAGAACTACAAGACCACAGCAGGGAAGGTCAGCTTGATTGACCGGGAGGCCAAGCAGCACATGGTGAGTCTGATGTAAAGAGGTGCCCAGGTTAAGTATCAGGCAGTCTGTAGAGCAGAGATTAAAGAGGCCAAGAGAGGACTGTGTATGAATAGGGAGATCCTTGCAGAGGTCCATATTAATGGACAAACAACACAGCAAAACAAACTCTCAGAGTTTTCCTGAGCAGACAAGCCAGCTCCTGCCCTTTCAAGGCATTCTGCTCTTTGTTTGATTGCTACCTCCCCAGCCTGGCCCCTGTCTTCAGAGCACTCTGGGGTCATCTATGGCTGTGAATGTGCACCAACAGACAGCTTTGATGGATGTCTCCCTGGGCATTGATAGACAGATCTTGGCTCATGTGTGTTTCTTTTCAGCTGAGTTCTGCCACCTGGGCAGGGTACATGCACATGAGTGGCTGTGCTGGTGAGGGTGCAGGGTGACAGGCAGGAGAGTGTCAGCTTTTTCCACATCTCTGAAGCAAAAGCCCAAGATAAATGCCAGGGCCATCCCCAGCTTCCCAATTTCACAAGACTCAAGGAAGGAGGAGTGGCTATTTGGGGTAATTAATGCAGGTGCTCATTAGGGACCATTCTAAGAAAGATCTTCCTTGGTCAGGACCGGTCTTTTCCCTTGGCAGTCAGTGTTGTTGTTTGGTAGGTGGGTAAAAACAAAGAAAACAAATGCTTTTTCATATAATGTGTAATCTAGCAGTGGCACTGAGGATTCCCAAAGTATGGAGGAGTTCAGAAGAGCATTTAGGAAAGTTTATGAGGTTCCAGTGGTCCAGAAGTCTTCTGATGGCTTAAACATGGTTTGGTACAACCAGTTACATCTGGTAGGTCTCTGGGGAGATTGTTCTGTCCCTGCCCCTTTGTACCTTCTGAGAAGCATCTGCAGTTGGCAAGGGCAGGATGCTGTGGTCCAGGCAGCAAAGCCTGCTCGTGGTCTGATGTTGTGCCTGCCTACTTTGCAGGAGGACTACAGTGCTGGAGTAAGGCACTACGACAAAGAGGAGTACGAGCTGGCCATTGAATTCTTGGAGCGTGCATTGAAAGGGTACTACTCTGAGGATGAAGATTGCCAGATCATGTGTGAGGGACCGCAGAGATTTGAGGAACATGAATACCTGGATTATAAGGCTGGACTCTACGAAGCTATTGCAGGTGAGATCTTTTTACATTTTTAGGGTTCTTGCCCTTGGCCCTGAAATGTTTTTAATTATTGGACCTTCAGCTGGATTTGGGGGTGTCTTCCGTTCCATCACTGCTGCTGGTGAGTAACACTGCAGGAGGCATTTAGAAGTCCAGAAAGTGCAAACTCAAGAGGACAGGGAACTAGAGCATCTCGTTTTGGTCCTAAATAGAAGCCGTGCTAGAACAATTGCATTTCCAGATGTGTGGAGCATTTGCAGCTTTCTGTAAGAGCTGGAAATGTAGGTGCTTTATCATAAACTGCTTCCGTTTCCCCCTGTACACAGTCTTACACACCTCCCTGGAATCTAGACATTGCTGGCCTCTGTTTATGTTTTCTGGTTTTGAGACCATATGAAGAGAGTAGCAGAGTTCTCTTGGTCATGTTCCAGATGGCCAGGAAAGTTGCCAAAAAGGCTCGTAACGTAGATTTTCTCCCCATCCAAAAGGATGGATTTGTCATTAGTGGAGGCCCGCCTAATTATGATCTTGACTGAAATCTCTGGAGAGAATTGAATGTCGCTCTGTAATCTTCAGATTTGCATGTGTGGCTCTGAGCCAAAGGGGATTAAAACAGTTCATTCTCAGTAGAAATGAGATTACATTTAATTAGTCGTAAGGGAAGGAAGAGCAATAAATTAAAGTTTATTTGGTGACAGAAATCTTATTTATCTGCTTATGGTCTTGGAGTTGCATCAAGCTTTGCAGTCTTGCTTCTTATGTGGAAAATATTTCACTCAGACGCAGATTGTTTTTCGTGTTTGCATAATTCTGTTTGTGTCGAGACAGGAAATCTAATTGAAACAACCAATATGAGAAACCGCCAGCATACCGGATGGGGAGCTGCCTTTGTTGGGTTTGTTTACCCATGCAAAAAATAGGAGAAGTGTTGTAAGGGTTGACTTGGTACTAAAGTAACTGTCAGCTGATCATGCCTGCCTTTAGAGCCATGACCAGGACACCAGAGGCCACATCAAGAAAGCAGCCTTCAGTGGCAAAAACCCCCCACCTTCCTTCTCACTGAAAGCTGCTTCTCTTCAGGCTGGTTTTGGTCTCTGATAAGTTGTTCCTGTGCTGTGCAAGTTGAGTGCAGCCCCAGTGAGCAGAGATGTTTCTGTACTGGACCATCTGGAGCACAGACATGGTCATGGTGTGGTGGTCCTTAACCCAGGACATCACCCAGGAGCAAGAACAAGCCAGATAATCCCTGTGGCTTGGCCAGATATGCCTGGGAATAACAATGCCAAATGCCAGGACCATGCAGGTACCCAAAGAAACAGTTACAGGACAGCATAATTCAGAGTTCACCCCTGGGTCCAGGGCACTCATGTCCAGATGTTTCAGCATGGAGTGGGAACACTAATGCACCAAGAAAAGAGAGTTCAGGTTTCTTCAAAACTAATTTCTCTTTTCAATCCCATACTGATTTGCCATGCTGCTGCTTGGGGTTGAAACACTCTCACTTCTCCCCACCAGGGACAGATACATTTCAGAGAATTGATTCCAGTCTATATAGCCTGTTTCTAGGGCACTTTGATAGTACTAAGAAAAAGCAGTGCTTCTTAGTGATGGATTGATTATTTCAGGTCTAGAATGCTTAAATAGGTTTAAATTACAACAATATTATTTATGTCCTTTTCCATCTTGCTTTTCTTAATGTAATACCCTGGATGTGTATGCTAAGTCAGATGACTACTCAGACTACCTGTCCAGAGCAAATGCAGACTGTTTTGAGTTTCCACTTGATTTCATTGCAGATTCCTCAGGCTCTTTTTTTGGCAGCTCTGAGAAATGCTTTGGTAGCTGAGCACATGGTTGTTTTCAAGCTTGTGTTCCTTAAGGTTTTTAAAGGTGTGCAGAGGCAGAGCAAGCAAAGTACATTTGTAAGTACATTGCAGCAAAGCCTCCAAACTGGAATCAGATGTCAGTGCTTCCTTTGAAATTGTACGGCTGGTACAATGCCTATATTGTGACTTTCCACCAATTAAAAAACTTTGCTAATGGCATATGTTTACCATGTGCTCGTGATTCCCTGGGAGATGGCTCATCTTTGTGAAGCAGCAAACATAGGGATTTCTGCTGCCTGTACTTGCACCTCAGACCTTTCAGGCTGGTGACACAGGTGCCTTGCTCAGCCATACTTGAGAATCTGCACCAACCCCTCTTAGCTAAACCCCCCTGTGCCCTCCAGAACTTTCTTGCTGCAGAAAGGAGAGGATTAAAGATGAGCTGAAGTAAGGGAGTCTGGAGATGGATTTCTTGTGGCAGCACATGTGACAATCTTGTCTTTACACCTTCACTTTCTTTGTGGGTCCTCACCTTTGGTTTGACTTTTGGGGTTTAAGAGATACCTGCCACCTGCAGGTCCCTGCACCCTGCAGCAGCTCCCGGCACATAAAAGAGAGGCTCAGGCTCCCTCTAGAGTTGACAAAAGGTGAGAGACATTTCTAAAGGGGGCAAAAACGTGACTGCAACTCTCCATTGGCTTTGAAAGGAGCCTGAGCTTTCTCTAGGTTCACAGTCACCTGCTGGACCAGAGCAGCATGAGTTGCATGTCCTTTGGTGGGTGAGTTTTAACCTCTGTTTGTTCTTGTCTCAGTACCATCACCATCCTTCTCAGCTCAGACCATCTCCTCCATCTTTTCTTGGCAGATCACTACATGCAAATCCTGGCCTGCAAACACGACTGTGTCCGAGAACTCGCCACGCGTTCGGGTCGTATTTCACCCATCGAGAATTTCCTTCCCCTCCATTATGACTATTTGCAGTTTGCCTATTACAGAGGTAAAGGCTGTTGTGTTGTTCCTCATACTTGCTGAGTTTTGTTCATTTTGTACAAGTTTGAATTATTTCATGTGGAAGTAAGACTATTTCCCCCTGATATTTGTGCTACAGTGATGCAGTAGCATGGTCTGAAAGAGCTGGGAAGCAAAGGACATTGGGCATTATCTCTTCAAAAGTCAGGTTCACTGAAATGCAGTCAAGTAGTTTTGTAAAGGTGTTTTAGATCATCAGTCAGGTTGTAAAAGCCCAACCTTTAGATTAAACATTACTATTCTTTAAATAAAAAGTTATAGGGATTTATATGTTTCACATTTTCTGAAATGAACTGATACATTTTCTAAGTTAATATATAACAGACATATGAATTACCAAACTTATCCCAAGATGCCAGTTTTTGCCAATTACCAAGTGTTTTAAGATTCATGGTAAAGTTGCAGGAGTTGGCAGTATGGCAAAATGTCAGGAGCTGGCAGTAAAGTACTGCCAATTGTGTGGTTCTATGTGCTATTTTATTATGCTCTGTTACATAAAAGAAAATGTAGGCAGAATTCTTCTCTCTCAGGCTTGTGCTAACAGCTCTTTCCTGACAAGGGAAGAATGTGTGAGGGTCAAAATTGCTACTGGGGCATAAAGGTTCTTCATTCATCAACACAATGGGAAGAAAGCAGTAGGAGTCAGTGGTGTTTTGTGTGTGGTTTACAGGCTTTTTAATTCCCCTGCGCAGTTAGAGGTTTAATGTGGTGGGTAAAGCCCCCCTGAGAGATGCCACACAGATGAGAGGCAGTTTGCTGCCAGACAGCATCCACATCTGCCCGTCCAGTTTAGATACCCTCTCATCTGTGCATGATGGCAGAGAAGTCTTGTCTCTGTACCTCAGTTTCCTTGCTGGTGAAATGGAGCAGTTAAGACAAGGCTGCATCCAAAGAGCTCTGTAGAGTGCTGAGCTGCACCTTCAGCTGGTGGGGAGCTGAGGCTGTGTCCTCCCTCCCTGCAGACTGCCCTCCTTGGCTCTGCCCTGCTGTGCTCTGTGTGAGCCCCCAGCACCCCCAGTGGGGCTGTATCCCCCTTTGCCCCCCCCGACAACTGTTGTGTTGCCTCCCAGTTGGTGACTACGTAAAAGCCCTGGAGTGTGCCAAATCCTACCTCCTCTTCCACCCTGATGATGAAGATGTCTTGGAGAATGCAGCTTATTACGAGGGCCTCTTGGAGGGTGTAACAGATCCAGACACCATCAAACCCAGAAAGGTGAGAGTGAGTGACACCTAAGAGCTCTTCGTGGGGGCTTTAACAAAAGCATCAGCTGGAAATAAAAGCAGCTTGGCAGCTTTCCCATAGTGGGACCACTTTGGAAACAGAGGTGGAAGTGCTGGGCTCCTGGTGATGCTAATTGTCAGGGTGCAAGTCCAGACTCACTGGTGTGGGAGAGAAGCTGGTGGGCAGGATCTTCTTTAAATGGGGACTTCAGCTTAGGAAAGCCTTAGCAAGGGCAGGGAGGGCGATGACCATGTGCCTCAATGGCATCAACCCTCATCTTGTCCAGTGATCTGGAGATGTGGAGGAGGAATGCAATGAAGCACTGACCAAAGGGCAACCTCTGTTAGGAGACGGCTGAGAAATATTTTCCCAAGGGAAGGCTGGGATGTCAGCATTACTCTCAAGTCTTTTAGCGTGTTGTTCAGGGCTCAGCCTGTTCTGCAGGGAGTAGCTGTGCTATCACAGGGTGAGGCTGGGGTCAAACAACCAAACACTGTGTGTTGTTACCCAGCAGGACAGGCTTCCTCTCCAGTCTGGGCAGCCTTTATCTGTGGCCACGGGGCTGCCTTTCTCACGATGCAGAAGTTCCTCCCATCCCATCACAACCCTGATGAGGCTCATTCCCCTTGCACCATAAGTGCAGGGTAAGCAGGAATTGTTTTTTCCATTCCTTTGGAAATTCTTTGATTTCCAGGCAAGTCAAGGTTAATTTGATAAAAAGAAAAGGGAAATGATACAAAGGAAAACAAGAATAATTTTTGGTTTTCTTCACAAAACGAATCTAGGAAAAGAAACCTGACGTTGATAAAAACATTTAATTATTTCCAGTGTTTTGAATGTTTCTGAAAAAAAAGAAAAACCCAACTGATTTTTGCTTTGCAAAGTAATTTTCTAGGAGAAACCCCAGTGTTATTTTTACAAATTTTTCATTCAAAATAAAGCCCTCTGATGGATGATTTCCAACTGGCTGTGCTTTGTGGTCCCCATCCAAGTGCCCTGAGTGCACCCCAGGGTGTGCTACTGTAGCCCACCCACAGCCAGGCCCCTGCACTGTACATGGAGAGCCAAGGCACAGCCCAGCCAGGGTCCCTGCCCCACCAGCCTGAACCTGACCCTGTTCTGCAGAGGCTTCTCTGGCCAGCCTTTTTCCTGGATATTTGGATGCTCTCCAAGGTGCTCAGAACTTTCTGCCAGCTATGGGCATGTGTTCTGGGGATTCAGACTTCTCAAATGAGTTGCTAAGCCCTGTGCCCGGGGTTACTCCAAGCAGCCCTTACCCCATAGGAGTCTGCAGTGTGGCCTGAAAACCAAACCCCGTTGAAGCAGAGGTGCATTGCCTGTGTCTTGTGAAAACTGCATGTGCAACTAATCCCCTTTTCCTTTTCTTTTCAGGAAGCAAAAACACTCCTGCAGCGCCATAAGCTGGAGTCTCACCTCTTGCTGGTGGCTGCGGCCGGCCTTGGATACGCCTACACAGAGCCGGTAATGTCTGGGTGTTCTGTGGCCAGGAGCTTTAGGAGTTCACAGCTACAGGGCCAGCTTCCCCCTCCCCTCTCCTATAAAGGCAGTCCCATGTAGGTGACTCAGGAGCTGGGCCTTGGCCTGATTTGTTCCCTATGGGAAAATGTCATGGCAAAGCAAGGATGGCAGCTGTTCCCGGAGTCAAGGAGATGCAGATGCAGCTTAGTCCAGCTCTCCTGCTGTGGTGTCTGGCTGAGTCTGAGCCTTGCCATGGTGGTTGGGTGAGACAGAGAAGGCTGGGCAAGCTGGGCTCCCTCTGAGCTTGTCTTATTAATGCCAGTTTGGTTTGGGGTTACATTTTCGATCTGGTGACCTCAATCAATTACCCAAAGTTATGTGGGATGGATCTAGAGACATTGGCTGATGCTCCTGGGTGCAAGGTAGAGCAGGTATCTCCCTGGCTTTGGCTGGAGTATTAAATTAAGAAGCTTGACCTCTCTCTTTTCTTGCAGAACTACTGGAACAGGTATGGAGCCCGCCAGGATGAGCACAGGTGAGCCACCAGCTGCCCCAGCTGAGCCCACAGTTTCACCATTTCACACAGTGGGGTGAGGGATGTGGCCATGGATAGGGTACCAGCCTGCCACTCGGGAGGTTCTGCCCATCACACCATCATGGTTGAATTAGGGCCCTTTGCCCCTTATCATTGCAAACATTCCCACAAGGACCTTATTTTAGCTGAGTGCCTCAAAATAAGCAGCGGTCTGGAGGTTGGTGTCTCTGCTTTGCTCGTGGAAACTGTTCCCATTACCAGAAAAGCAATGCTTGTTACAGGATAGGGTGAAGGCTTCAACTTGCATGGTTGTGGCATTTGTACAACCCTATTTTTTTCATGCATTAGTTTCCAAAGGGTGCAAAAGTGCAAGTCTAGGAACTGGAGACCCATGGCCAAAGCCATGATGTTCCTGTTCTCTCTTGCTCCTCAGTGTCCCATCGAGCATCAGCAGTGAACCAGAGGATGGGCCCCGGCTGTCCCTACCAAAGAAACCCATGCCAAAGCTGGATCGAGAGTTGAAGGAGGGTAAGTATGATGAAGATGTTTTAACAAAATCAGATATTTTCCTAGTGCTAGAGACCGCATACTTCAAAGGCTGGCCACTCAGCAACGAGGGCCACTCTTCTTTGAGGGGATTGAAGATTTGTTTAAGAGGCAGAGAAGACGTCAGTGTTGCCACAGCATTTCTGGGTCTGTGGATCCTACCAGCACTGCTCTGCTCTTGGACTTGATTTTCCCAGCTGCTGAGCTGCTCAGTACAGAGCCCTGAGATATGAAGGTGGGAGCTTGGGTCTTCCTCACTGTGGGGAAAGTGGCGCCAGCAAACAGTAGTCTTGCCTCCAGGTGCTTATAAGACCAACATGTTCCCTGTTATCCAGGCTGCAGGAGGATGGATGCTGGAAGTGTCCAGTCCTAATGCTGTGCTGAACGTGCTGGATCACACCATATCAGCAACCAGTTCTCTTTGCAGACTTGTTTATGATTTCATCAAATCACTTGTTTATAAATCTGTTGGCAGACATTTCAACTGATTTCAGCACGTTTTCGGAAAACACCGAAAATACCATAGCATCTTCTACTAAAGACAAGACTTTTCCCCACAACAGTTTTGAATAACAGTATTGTAGCCAAGCACTGAAGCAGGCTTTTTGCTGCAAAACAACAGGGTCTGAAGCCAAGAGGTGTCTTGTGTCTCCACTGAGCCAGCTCCACAGCAGCAGGCAATTAAACCTCCCTGTAATGCAATAGATGGTTGCACTTTTTGGAGAATTTCACAGCTTTCCCCAGGCCAAGTTGTCTCCAGCTGCTCAGTGTTGTGTTCAGAGTATTGTTATCCCTTCTCCAGCCATACATAAAATAGATGAAGACCACAGGAACATCCCAAACAGCTTGCATAAGCCAAGAGTTGGTTGAATTATATTTGTTGGCCTGTTCACCTTCTATA
The DNA here is from genome assembly GCA_013400415.1 of Scytalopus superciliaris. Taxonomy (NCBI): domain Eukaryota; kingdom Metazoa; phylum Chordata; class Aves; order Passeriformes; family Rhinocryptidae; genus Scytalopus; species Scytalopus superciliaris. The sequence continues at coordinate 548,516 of VXBX01003097.1, read as the reverse complement.
ACCAAGTAATTTCAGAGTGCTTCTTTCTGTTTTTTCTTCTATGCTTTTTTTCTGGTTTATTTGCAGAATGTTTTTGTTTACAAAGAAAACTGAAACTGTTCAAAAAGAAAATGGGATTTTTGTCCATCCAGCTGCTGCTTTTCTCTGTTGTCTTTTTTTCTTTCTCTCTTTTTAAATTGGAAAAAGAATAGGCCAGAAAAGTCCATTTTAATTTTTTAGCCTCTGTACTTGTTTCTTTCCCCCCTTCCTCCTTTCTGCCCATTCCTTCACTCCCAAAAGTAAAAAAAATCCGCAGTTTCTTTGGAGTGTTTTTCACAGAGAATAGACACAGGAAACAGAAATCTCTCTCTGTTGGTCCTTAGAGGCAGTGGGGGCAAGGAAGGCAGGTGGGAGTGCACTGCTGGTATGGGACAAGAGTTCAGTGTTCATGGCATAGGGCCACCCCTGATAGTTCCTGTGAGGAACAGAAGAAATGGTGGAAGTGGTGAGTGATGCCTTCCATGTTCATCCTTTGTGTGCCCATGGCTGGGAAAGAGCAACATCCAAAATGGACAACTCCACCCTGAGTTGGAGTGTGCCAGAAGTTTGGGTTTGAGAATCCTGTTTCTGATCCAGCTGCATTTGTAATAAATGTTATTATCAAGCAACAAGATCAGCACAATGAACATCAGAAACATCCCATCTTTTCCATTTCCAAGAAACCTAGCTATTCAGAAATAAATTGGGCTAGTGGCAGGACTCTGTGGGGGTCATGTGTCTTCCATAGGCCAAGGAGACCTTCCAAAAACACAGTCTGCCTCAATAGACAGGAAGAGTAGAAATTACAAAAGCAGAGAAGTTTCCTTGTGCCACATGGTGAGAGGAGCTCTGTGGCTCTGTTTTCTCTATTTCATTGCCTCTCTGTGACGACAGAAAATTTTCCCCACAATTTAGATGTATTTCACCTTCCTCCTGGAGAAGCATTTGGTTTCAGCTTTTATTGTTACCATCTCTTTCATTTTCTCTCTTGGGCGAGATGCAGGGAAGAAGCTTCAGATGATTTAGGGGCTTTGCCCTGTTTTTTTGATCAGCCAAATTTGATGGGGATGGAAAGAAACCCCTTGTAAAGAGCTAATCTTTCTCTTCTTCTTGCCTGTTTGCTCAGCACGGAGCAAGGCTCAGTTGCACCATACCAGGGAGGAACCCAGCAATGTGCCAGCCCAGCCACTGTTACATTCCTGTTGCAGGGATACTACCTGGGACTCCCAAAATGCAGCCAAGCCATTGGCTTCTGGTAGGCAGAGGGAGGCAGCTTGGAGGCAGGATGCAAGGGATGGCAGGGACAGCCACGGTACACCCTTTGCCTTAGTGGAGGATTGTCCTCAGACTCCTCTGGCTCACCCACTCCCAGCCCCCTTCTTGGAGGAGAGCAAGAGGTGCTTTCTGCAAGCTCAGCACCTCAGGAGGCTTTCTGTGTGTGTAAAAGACAAAAACCCCACTGATGAAAATTGCAGAAAGTGGCTTTGCATGCCAAGCCAGCAAGATCCACACAGCTCAAATGCAATGGAGACTTATGGTCTCCAATGATGTTGACAGCTGGGCAGAAGAGTCACTGACCATGTCTCTCCTTGTGTCCCATCAGCTTTTGGCATTTTCAGACTGTTCCCTGCGTTTTGCAAGGCAGCTGATGTGAAGGTGGAAAATGCTGATTTTCTTGCAGCAAATTGATTTCATCTTCACGTGTTCCCATTGCTTCTGTTTCTTTTATTGCTGATGGGAGGCCAAACTTCTGCTCTCTGCTGTAAAGCTCTTTCCCTGGCTGCACACCTGGGTGACTTCAGCTGGTCCTCAGCCATGGTACAAGATATCAAAAAGGCCAGGGCATGTTCAGCAGGGTCATTTTGTGTCTCTCAACAGGGGGTCCACTTCTCTACAGTGATGTGAAGTTTGTCTACAACTCACAGCAGCTGAATGGCACCCAGCGAGTCCTACTGGATAATGTTATCTCGGAGGAGCAGTGCCGAGAGCTGCACAGGGTGGCCAATGTGAGTTGATAATGCTTCTCAGTGTTCCCAGACATGGCTTCCACCTGGGCTGAGCACCTGATGCTCTCCCCAGTGTCAGGCTTGTGACAGCTGAATGTGTGATCAGTCCCTGGGGAGGTTCTGGGTTCATGCCTCACTCTTGAGTGTTGCTAGTGATGTCAGGATGCCTGTGGAGAGCAGGCAGATACCTATCCGCATAGCATACCATAACTGCAGCCCAGGAGCTTCTGCTCCATCTCAGGCTGTTCCTAGACACATGCTGCAGGACAGACCCTCTGTAGAAAGAGGTCTTTGCCCCATGTTATATGCAACCCCAGGGGATGGTTGTCCACAAGTCTGGTTGAGCCTTCTCATTCACCATTAACTGAGCCTGGGAAGGGACTTAGGGTGCCTGAACATCCCCAGTCAAGAGGTGGGTGACTGATAGCCAGCATCCATGTTCATAGAGAGCTGCAGCACTTTCCCACCCAACTCACCTGTCCCAGTGAATATAGGGAAGGAGGTGCCAGGTACTTCCATTGCAGCTCCCCCTCTCCTGATGAACCAGTTAACTTCTCATCTGTATATTCGTATCTTTCAGGGGATAATGTTGGCTGGAGATGGTTACAGAGGCAAAACCTCCCCCCACACTCCAAATGAGAGATTTGAAGGAGCCACTGTCCTCAAAGCCCTCAAGGTAGAGCTCCCTCCTCCTCCTCTCCCATGTCCTCCCTCCTGCTGGGCACATAACACTGATGCCTATTGCTCCTTCTCCTTGCCCAGTATGGCTACGAGGGCCGTGTCCCGCTGAAGAGTGCCCGGCTCTTCTACGACATCAGCGAGAAGGCTCGCAGGATCGTCGAGTCCTACTTCATGCTGAACTCCACGCTCTACTTCTCCTACACACACCTGGTGTGCCGCACCGCCCTCTCTGGTGAGGGCTCAAGGGCCAGTGGCAGGGCAGGGCTGGGGGAACAGGAGGGATTCAGCCCTCTATGGGCGATTTATGAGTAGGGATCCCAAGCCTGAGATTAACTGTGCTTTGCATGAGGCTTAAACTGGTGGCCAAGGGCTAGGCAAAGTCACTGTCCCCACTGTGGCAAAGGGTGGGCACTGCTGTCCCAAAGAAGCTAATTTCTGGGATATGTCTCGGTTTTCATGTCTGCAACCTATTTTCTCCTCCCTCTTCTCTTGCCTCCTCTCACTGTCCCTTCTTCTTTCCACCCCACCTGCAGTTCTCCATTTCACTTCCCTGCAGTAAGGAACAAGGAGAGCTGTGCAGATCTGAGTCCTCAGAGTTTGCCTTTTCTCCCCAGTCTTTGCTTTTCTCCTCTCACCTGTGAACATCACCCGGAGTGGGGTTAGGGCAGGCTCCCACCCCATAATGGACCTCACAGAGCATGGCATTTCCATCTCATCCACCCTTTACCCCTCCCCCTTCCTCCACATGGTCCTGCCTAGGCCAGCAGGAGAGGAGGAATGACCTGAGCCACCCCATTCATGCTGACAACTGCCTCTTGGACCCTGAAGCCAATGAATGCTGGAAGGAGCCTCCTGCCTACACCTTTCGGGATTACAGGTAGGAAGGAAGGGAGGGAGATCTGTTCCCTAGGGCACCCAGGAACCCTCCCCAAGGCAGGGCATCTTGCTTCACAGACCTAAAGCTGGTACATCTTGGCCATTGGATAAGTGAGATCCAGCAGGTAGTTTCTGGTGCCAAGAAAGCATTGTGGCTAAGCTTGAAGCCATGGTTTAATTATAATGGCTCTGTGATATTTTAGGGTCGGGAGATCCCAGCTGTGGCCCACAGGACTGTGTCTTGGTTAGCTGTTTTTGGTGCAAAACAGGAGGGTGAGAACTGGTGGGACCCAGGGGACATTTTGAGAATTGTTGCCTAGCCAAGGAGAGATCTGCTGGTTTTCAGTTGTGGCTCTGAAATCAGATTAGCTTGGTGACCTCCACCCACGTCTTGGTGGAGCATTGTGGGATCTGTCCTGGAGGCAGGGATCGGCCTTGAACCCTCCCCAGTGCTCCTGTCACGGAGCTCTCCTGCTTCCTCCCCCAGTGCGCTCCTGTACATGAACGCGGATTTTGAAGGTGGCGAGTTCATTTTCACCGAGATGGATGCCAAAACTGTGACGGTAAGGAGGTGCTGTGGACCAAATGCTGTTCCCAGGCAGCCCATGCACAAGGGCTCTGGGCTTCCCCAGGTAGCCTGTGGCTCCTATCTTGCAAACAGCCCCCACAAAATCATGCTGGCAGAGGTACACAGACCTGTAGAAAGGGATTTCTGGAGGTTTCCTGTGCCAAGCAGGAAACCTGCAGGCCAGGGGTTCTGGTTCTCACCATCCCAGCGCAGGCAGAGGGCTGGCTGGTAGTCATCCCTGCCTGGAGGACTGCTGAGCTCCCACCCCATCTTGTGGCCAAACATGAACTGGTGCTTCCATACAAGTGCAGTGCCTGACTCGGGTCTCTTGTGCTAGAGTGGGTTCCTGTCGTGGACATAAGACCCTAAGAGGGATGTGGCTCAGGCACGAGCCCCCCACCTCTGCGTGGGGCTACTGTGGAAGCTGGGCACCCCTTCTGTGGTTGGACAGAGATTTGAGCACTGTGCTGGGCCTCTGGAGTCCAGTAGGTGCTAGATGGTAGATTGTGTTTACATTAAGTACCTGAGGGCTGATTTGGTTGGCACTTCCTCCCCTGAGATCCTTCGGGATACATCTTGTGGACTCTGCAGAGAGAAGAAAGAGGCACTGCACAGCCATGCCAGGCTTAGCCTGAACCTCCCTGAGTATGGCCCCGTTTTGCTCTAGGTGGTCACCTGTAGGCTTTGTAAGGACTCTATGTCCTCTCCATATGGTGCCTGCACAGCCAGCATGACCAAGCTTCACACTTCCCTATTCACTTTACACATTTTTTCAACCATGCCCAGAGCTCTGCATGTCCTCCAGAGCAGCTCACCAGGCCCTGGGGCCATGCAGAGTAAGGTCCCAGGCCCTGGACCATGGTGAGCCCAGCCACAACCAGTGTGTGCAGCCGTGCTGCTCCTTGCTACCTTGGTTTTGCCTGTTTCCCCACAGGCCTCCATCAAGCCCAAGTGTGGGCGAATGATCAGCTTCTCGTCAGGCGGCGAGAACCCCCACGGGGTGAAGGCAGTCACCAAAGGCCAGCGGTGTGCTGTGGCTCTCTGGTTCACCCTGGATCCTCTTTACAGAGAGCTGGTGAGTCCTTCCATCGAGATGTGAGGGGAGTAGAGGGGTACTCAGCATCCCACAGGAACCAGGACCATCTTCTTCTCTAGTCCCAGCACATCTATTTTTCCATTACACGCCCTGTAGCAGCATTCCCACAATATGAGTTGGTGGCCCTGGGACTGTTTTCTTCCTGCCAGTCATGCTCCTGGGCACCCATAGCCCATGGGGTGCAGTTCTGGCTGGGGTGCTGAGTGAGGTGTGGAAGGGCTCTGTTCAGGGCTGGGCTGGCCATTTCTGACACCTAGTGGCAACAGCCTGATGGATGGGGAACTCCTCCAGAGTCATCCACAGCTCAGTGGTATGTGGCTGCTGCTAAGTCCTCAGAGACGTTTTGGCAACCTGAAGTCGATGGGTCTGGGCACCCAAGATGCCTTGGAAGATCTGTGCTGTGATGCCTTTCACCAGGCACTCTGCAGATTCTGTTTTAAAAGGCTGCTGCATCAGCCCCCCTGCCTCCCTGTGGTAGCAACTGTGGTCTGTAAGAAAAAAAGATACAAGAGCAAGCAAAATTAAATGCAGGGAGAGTGAAAAACTCTCATGCCTTTGCCTTGTGATGCAGGTGGGTTGTGAGATTTTGGGGAAAGCTTATTTTCAGCCACATACTTTAATGCCTCTCAGCTTTTTTGCACTAGTGGAAATTCCTCCATGCTTGGTGCCTGTATGGTAGATCAGCCCTGGCCAGTGAGCTGGAAATCAACATCACGCAGAGGGGACAGGAGGAAGGTGTGCTGTACCAGTGGCTGCTAGTGGAGTATGATAAGGAAATGCAGTACATCACCTCTGCCCCAACCATTGCAGCCCTTGGGGGAGGATGGAATTAGGTATTGAGATGGAAACAGATTTGATTAATTTTTCCCAGCAAATCCCCAGCTCAAGGCCCAAGCTATCCTCCATCCTCTCAACTACATTGCGGGTTCTGGGGTGAAATCCTTGCTGGGTGTCCTCCCAGCAGGCTGAGCCATACTGAATTAGCTGAGAGCAGGCACTGAAACTCTGCTCTTACCATCTCTTCCCTTTCCCTCTTGCAGGAGCGAATCCAGGCAGATGAAGTGATTGCAATGTTGGACCAGGAACATCTAGGACCCAGTGAACTGAACATCAACCCAAAGGATGAGCTATGAACTAGGCCAAAGACTTTTTCTATTAAATATTTATTTAATATTGTTAATCTTATTAGAACCCTTCTATTTTTGTACAGAGACACTGTATAAATTAACAGGTTATTATGATTGTGGAGTTTCAGGAGTGCCTCTTCTGTATTTAGCACAGCTTTTGCTGGGACCCTCATCCCTGTGCCAGCAGCTCCTAGTGGGGCTGACTCTGCCTCCAGAAATCCCTGTTCTTGTCTAGCACTTCACAGAACTTATTCAGGCCCACAGTACCCCTTGCAGGACCTATTTTTTTTCTCCCTCAACAAAAAATAGCTGCTTCTCTTTAGCATTTGCTAGAGAAATGTCTCAGGTGTGATAATGGACCAGCCTTCCTGCTCCTGGTAAGTGCTGGCTGAAGACCTGGGCAGTGCTGCCATGGGGCAAACTGGAAGCACAGGTCACAGTAATGGCTGTCCTTTACCATTTGAAATAAGATTTTTAGGGGAAAAAAAAAAAAAAACCAAAACAAAACAAAAGAAAACCCAAGTCCTAGCAAAATGCATATACCTCTGTGGCTATGCAAAGCTGGTGTTTGGGCATTAATTCTGAGCAGAACTTCCAGAAATCAGCTCCTGAGCAGGAGTGTGAGCTGTGCACAGGCATGAAAGGATGTGATTTGCAGCTGATTCTGGTGAAATAGTGTCTATCACTCTTGTTCAGTTCCTTTTCTTGCTAATGGCCTGGGAAGCATGAAGGAAGCTGCTTCACATCACATCACATCCTTTGAGCTTCCAGACCAGTCTGCTGCTGATAAACCCCAAAGTAAACCTCATAATTTCCAGGTCATGTTGGAAAGCAGCTGAAAGGTTTAGGAAGTTACAGTGCCGTGGTGTTGGATGATCACAGTGTAGCTCTGTACTCCGGATGTCCTGGCTGCATCCTCCCATCCTGACAGTGCAGAAGCAGCCGATGTTTATGGTGTGGTAGCATCGATTTGCTCAGGAGTTGTAATGAAAGCACTTGTCGCCTATCACAAGAGATTTGCTAGGCAAGTAACTGCTGCTAATCCAGTAAGTCATCCCTCTCTGACCATAAAATTTACTTATGTATGTGGGATCAGAGCAGCCTGTATCTCAATCAGAACAAGCATTGAGTCACAGAATTGCACATGTCCCAGACATAGGGACAGCTTTTATTTTCATCCAACAGCTGCTTCTGCTGCTAGAATGCAGTCCCTGAAAGAAAGGTTGCAGCAGTCTACTGCTGAATTTACTGCAAGGCTGAAATCTCTCCAGAAAACACTGGAGGGATCTTTGCTGGAATTCTCATCCTTGAGCTCCCTGCTGCATTGGCACTTTCTCAGTCCTTTTCTGCTTCCCTCTGCCAGCTTTGGCATTCCCAGGACTTAAAATTTGCAATAGAGAATTGTCTTTTCTCTTTGCTCCTGCAGCTTGTGCCTATCCAAACCTTCCAGGCTCAGAAGCACCCTCTTCCCATCCAGTTACTGGCTGCAAAGACTGTATAGAAGGATGGTCCTTCTGTAGAGACCTTCTCAAAGCTGGTCCTGGGCAAAGCAGAGGGGAACTCAGTGCATCTAGAAAAACAAATGCCCAAACGATGAAGAGGGCACAATTATCACCTAGAAAGTGCTGGAAGAGTAATTTGCTGCACCTCATCCCATGCTGAATCTGCAGAGGAGAACAACTCTGGGTGTTTCTGAGCCCCCAGTATGGCTTGTTTTTTGAGATTGTCTCCCTTCTTCATTGATGACTGTTGAAAGGATTCCTCCTGTTGGCTCCTCCAAGAACTGCTCACAGATCTCTGCCGTCAGAACCCCTTCCCTGCTTAAGAGCCTGTTCTGTAAATGCCTCCTCCTTTTCAAAATAGCAAGAGGAAAAGCTGGGGGGAAGAATGGGAGGGCAGCTGCCAGTTTGGAGAGCTGACACCTATTTCATTGTCCCTCCATCTGCACTATGGCTTGACTCCTACATATTGCACCATCTGTGTCGGTCTGTGCTGTCATCCCCCAACAACCACATCTGCCCAAGTGCATCCTGCAGAGCTGCCCCCTCAGAGCAGCCCCAACCCTCACAGAGCTCCAGGGGTCACACCAGCTGGTCCTCCTGTGAGGAGTCGGGGGAGCTGGCACCGGTTGTGGTTTGTTTGCTGCTGTAGTAGCCAGAGCTGTGTCTAAATCCAGGGGAAATAAACTAAACACATCTGGGCCTGTCTTTGTCTTTCTTTAGTCAAATATTAGGAGAGATGGGGGAATTTGGAGTCTGCCTCATGATGGTACCTGTCTCTGTGGAGTTTTCTGCCCCAGACCTTAGAGTGTCCCCTGCTCCTATGCTTGAGGAGTGTCAGAGACACCAGTGGGGATGCGATTAAATGTGTATATGCTTTTGGCTGCCTGTCCATCTCCATTGCTCTCTGTCCAGCTGTGCAGTCACTTACCATTGTCATGCTTTAGGCAGTTTGGTGAGCAGGAGGAGGGAGTTGCAAGGGTGTGTACTCTGCTGGGGTATACTGGGTGACAGACACTTTGGGGGAAACACCTTTGGTGCAGAACTGTGGAGCAGCCTCAGAAGGATGCAACATTTTGGGATTCAATTGCAGACGTGACCCCTGAATCCCCAAAAGGGGAAAAGCCTCTGGGCTGCCTGGGCCATGCTGTTCACTGCACTGCTCTGCCGACAAGACCTGCTGGTGCCCTGTGCCAGGCTGAAGCCAGGAAACAAATGCAGTGAGTCAAAGGCACTTTTACAGTTTGTTTGTTTTTTCAGCTCTCTGCTCTGGCAAAGTCTAGCTCAGAAGTGGATTTGTTTTTCTGCTGCAACAGCAGATGTGGGTGCCAAGTTTATTGGCCCATTGTAGCCTCCACAGGAGTAAGTCGCAGAGCTCTTTGAGACACACACCAAAATACGATGTAGGTTTTTGGGTCTCTTGTATCCAAGTTGGATGGGTTGCCACTAAGGTGGCTTGGCCTCTGAGAAATGAATTTTCACTCTTATATTTGATGTAGGGGTCTGGCATGTGCCAGAGCTGTCAGGGTCACACCCAGACTGCCTGCAGGGCACCTGTATCCCTGGAAAAAGAAAGCTGACAGTACTAAAAGCATACACTCCTCCTTGGTCAAATATGCCCCAGTGACAACCTGGTGCACTTACAGTTTTGCTTCCTACTACATTGGTTCACATTGCTATTCCTCTCTTGCCCCACCAGTCTGATAATTGCTGCTTCCCAAATCCCCAGCGTGAAGCAGCTCCCCAGGGAGGCAGTGCCTGTAGTTACACCCCTGAGCACAAAGCTGATGTGCATTTCAGAGCACACTTCAGGGCTCCCAGGCCAGCTCTGAGCTCCTCTAGCCACGGCTTGGTCACCAAGGAGAGGCACAACCCACTTAGGTATTGGCCATTTGTTATATGTTCCCCAGTTCTACCACCAGCAGTCAGAGCCATTGGAGATGGAGATGGTTGTATGGTGCCTTAGTTCCTTGTTCACTCTGCTATGCCACTCCTAATAACAATACATGTAGAGTGGGATTAGCAGGGTTGGTTTATGACAGTTCAACGAGAAAAAAACCCAAAACAAACTCATAAAGGAAATGTAATGGAATTTAAAAGTATTTAAAACAACTGAGTGTTTGGGTGTGGACGTGGTTTTGAAAGCAAAGCCCTGCATGGTGTTATTCAATGCCAGGGGACCTTTACAAGCAAGAAACTTTGCTTCTGTTTTGTTGTTCAAGTGGGCCTAAGCCAGGTTTAGTTGCCCCTTGCACAAGGCTGCTGCTGCAGGTTGTGGGGGCACTGGAGGAGCCTGCTCTGTGCCACAGGCATGTCTCAGCATGGAGAAGTCAGTAATATTTCAGGACAATATAGATGAAATGATGCCTTCATTAAGAAGATGAATTATTGTGGGGAGCAGTGGCTAGCAGGGGTCATGATAGCCCAGCAAGGCACCTGATGTCTCTTGCGGAGGATAGATGAAAACACCTTGATAGAGAGATGCAGAAAACACCTTGTATAAGAAAAGAAACCTCCAACAGAGGCCAGCAGAAAGTTTGAGGCTGATACCCTTTGGGCTGTAAATGCCTTTACTGAAAGTGGCTGCTGAAAGCTTCCAGCCAGCCAAAAGCTCACTCCTGAAACCTCACCTGAAAGTAAGAGTTGTGGGTGTTTACAGATTCCTGAATCTATAATCAAGACTGAAATACTTAAAGCTCTTTACATCCGGTGGCTATAGTCTCATGAAACCTGGACATTCCATAGGTATTAGCCTGAGAGACATTTTGAGGATTAAATTTAAGCAACTGAACCTCACCAATATTGTTGTGGAGGCTTAGGGCCATGTGGAGAAGTTAGTTTACAACAGCTCCACTGGATGATGATTAATCACTATTATTTCCAAGGAGGGGCAGGATAAACTTACAAAATATATATATATATATATAGTGCGCTTGGACCTCTTTATATGTCACCTTTATTTCCCAGCCTCTAGACGGACATCTCAAAGTATAGCAGCCTTGTTCACCCTTGCTGCAGCAACTTGGCCAGGGAGAAGATGTGGGCAAAGGAAGAAGATAGAGTTTGCACTGAGCACTGCTCAAACCTGGACAGAGCCAAGCTGAGCACTCACAGGCAGCAGAACATCTTCCCATGAAAAACTGTCATTAAAAGAAGAAAAGTTGTTTTTTCCTGTCCACACCCTTGCCCAGCCTGGAGGAAAAAAGAACAAAACAGCTGGCAGTGAGATAAAAATGGGCTAGTCCTGCTTTGGGGAAGAACCATATTAAAAGAGGAAAGAAGTATGTATGTCTTTTGTTTCCACAACTGCTCCTATGTCCACACCCTATTGTAAGAGCCACCTTTTTCTGCAGTAAAAGTTTCTGCTTGTCTGTGCACTGGGGTATGACCCTGGGCCAGGTCCCATGACATTGTGCTCCTTGCCAGGTATGGATGGGCAAATATATGTGTGGTCTTCTCCCATCAGTCCATTTCCTCAGCAGGCACCCCGGTCCCATGTATAGTACATCTTGGCATCAGTGACAGCACCAGAACCAGTGGAGTGCAGCCATGCACAAAGTCAGATCCCACACTGTTGTTCACCCCAAGCACAGCTCTGTCTTCAGTTTAGGCCTGGGGGTCCACGTGGAAAGGTCCAATAGATGCCATTGAGAGAACAGGGTCTCTTGGTATCCTCATGGAGCAGTGTAGTGTGTGTGGGTCACCCATCCATTCTCCCCAGTGGAAACTGCTGTCTCCACAGGTCTAGTGGATACCACGGCCCACCCAGAATTACTTTTATCTTGTTTTAAACACATGGTGAAAGCTGACACTGAGTTTGTTTCCTTCTCATTTAGTGAAACTTTGTTATGTACAAAAAAGAAAAAAAAAAATCATAAATGTCAACATATCTCAACCTCCTGGCCACCATCCAACCCCACAAAAAATAAGTCCAGCACTCTACAGGAACTTGACAAAGCAAAGCAGGTGACTCTGAGAGCTGCCTGGCCACTCTCACCTTGTTTGTGGGTTAAAGCACTGGTGAACTTCAGGGGAGAGGGTTCAGCCATGGTCCATGAGCAGCATGCAGGGCTGCAGAGGGAGAACCCAGGTACAGGTAGCCACAGTGCCTTGGCACTATGGGAGCCCCGAGGGCAAACAGCTTGGCAAAGGAGCAAGGCAGCTAATGATCATTCCCAGGGATGGTTTGGATAATGAGATTGGCAATTCTAGTAAGTATTTCCTGAAGTTGAGCTGGGCAGGGCATAGAGAATTAGTATGAGCTCAGTTTAGCTTCTACCCCTCCTTTATTTGTAATAATTTAAGAGCAGAGATGGCAGCAGCACTGTCAGTCTGCTGCTGTGATGGGCTGAGCTGATAAGCAGCTTCTGCATGACCTCATATGTGAGCCCAAGAGCTGAGGGACACAGAGAAAAACACCAGAAAAAACTACCATTTTATCACACATGGGTTTTTTGCAATGGTCTGAGGGTGGTTTTGGTTGCAAGTTCAGGAGTAACTGCATAACATGGGCCAGTCTGCTGCTGGCAGTGCCAGGAGTGTGGCTGATATCCCAGTGCAGCCCAGAGTCACCATCCCATCCTTGCAGTGCTTCTGTACCCAATGGTTGAAAGCACCAGGATAAAGGCTGGTCCCTGCTTTTTTGGTGAGATATGAAGCCACCACTTGCCACCAGCGTGCCTTGAGCAGTCCCAGTGCAAGCAGTGAGAGTGGCTGATTTGACTGCACCGAGGCAGAAGCTGTGAATAAGTTTGTGAATGCCCTGCAAGGTGTCTTCCAGCTGCTCACAGTACTGTAACTGGACCACAGCAAAGGTGAAGAAGAAGCTGTCTTATGTTACCCCTCACAGAGAGGAGAATGTGGACCCCCCTGACAAATTTTGCAAAAATCTTTACTGCAAGGTCTGTTCATGGCAATCCCAGAGCCACGTCTAAGTGTACACAGCTCTAAGCAGGGGAATTTTGTCTGGAAAACCACTGAAAAGAAACCCCTGTATTCGTCACAGTAATCAAACATGCATGGGCCAAGTGTGTCCATCCAGGGCAGAGGCTCCATCTGCTGCAGGGGGACCTTGGCACCAGGCTTGTCTTTGCAAGGCTCCCTGCAACTGCTGGGCACATGTGAGGTGATGGCCAAGCCTGACGAGCCCTTCACCATGTTGTTAGTCACTGGCCACCTTGCCCCATGCCAGGGTGCTGATGAAAACCATCTGTGGTGACATGCTTTTCTGCATGAAAACCTTCTCATGGAGCCAAATAAACATGTGCCCATAGCCAAGTGCTATAAGGGGCAGTTGTCTGGTGATGGGGTGATTGTGGGGGGCTGCTCCCACCACCACACAAGAAAAAGAAGCCATGAGCATCTTAAAACCAGTTTGTGGCCCCCAGGCACCTGGGGGTTGTTTGTTCATCTTTCGTTTCGACACCTCATGTGAGAGGCTGGGAGCTGGCATTCACTGCTCCTGTGGTGCCAGCTCTGAGATTGTTTTATTTGATTTACCGACCAAAATAGGTGGAAGGGTGGAGACTGTATTTTCCACTTTATTTTTGTTTTCAAAAAACCCTTCTGGCCCTGGGTGAGGCAGAAGCAGTTGAGTAGTTTCATGTCTATCTACTCTGTGACAGTTACCTGCCTACAGCACCAAGGCACAGCCCAGCTCCTCCAAGCAGAAAGCTAGGTGTGGGGGGACAGGCTCTCTCTAAGTGGGGAAAGCATCCAGCCACCTCACACAGCAGATTTTTTTCCCTCCCCTAGTCACACTGGAAGAAGCTCTAGTGTGAGTCTTCCTTGCTCTGCCCAACGGGTGAAAGTTAAAATGAAGTCTTTCATATGGGCAGCCTGTGGCACAGGGAGAGGATGCACAGGCTGTGTGGTGATCACAGGACTAATTTTGCACAGCTGCAGGGAAGGGGCTTGTTACTAAATGTCCCCAGGGAAAGCCCTGAGCCATGTGTGGTTGACATCCTGAGATGCTCTGAGAGCAGATACTTTCAGAATTACCATCCCCATGACAAAATGTGGCCCTGACAGTGATTCTTAGGAATGGGATGAAGTGTGTATGGACTTTCTCTGAACCTGGCTGTGCCCTATGCTTTTCCAGGTGATTCACACAGCACTTGCAGCACGTTTGCAAACAAAGCAGCCCAGGAAGGTTTTACCCATCTCACTTGTGGCTATGAAGAGGAGGATGTTCACATGCATCTTGCAAAAGTTCAGGCATGAGCAAATGATGTGCTGTGCTCTCCTGTGCCCAGCAAATTGCCAGGTCCACTCTGCCAGCCACAAGCCCACAGTGCTGCCATCAGGCTTCCCTGGCAGCTTGGGCTTGCCCACCATTCTGGAGCCTCCCAGAGGCTGCAGGGAAAGTAAATGTGCTTGCACCAAACCCAGGGAGTGAGAAATCCTGGCTGATGAGCACACACCCTGCCCTGCTCAGCTGGCACCATGCATGTTCCTCTCTGTTTGCTCTGCACCAGAAGCTGTGGTACTGCCCCTGTAGCCACGACCTGCACCCTGCCAGGACCCTGAATGCAGCCTGACCACGGGGTCTCTGTGGCTCAGAGCTGCCAGGCAGGCTGCCCACCCTCAGCTGCAAGGACCAATGGCACCGGCTGGAGCTGCCAGCATCGCTGGTGGGGGAAATTTGCTCCAGGAACACAATGAATCTTAAGCAGTTCCTCTCGAGCTGGAACATGCTACATCCTTTCTCCCCTATCAGACCAATTACACTGAAACGAAAGGTGAAATATACCATACCAGGAGTGCTACCAAGCTGGTGAGTTCCCGACCCAGCAGGGTAAGTTGAGAGCTCTGGATATCACGGATACAGAAGCCAGCAGTCAGCCTCCCACTCCTCTTGCTCAACTGCTGGCGCCACCAGACAAAAGATAACAAACATCTCTCCTGTTCTTGTGATGGACCTAGCAGCAGAAAAAAATTTCCAGGTCAGAAGCTCCTGCTGGGTAGCCCATGCTCTAGGCTGTGGGGAAGAGCTGCAATCCCTCAGCACCAATTTGTTCCCTCTGTGAATACTGCACAGTACCAGCACGTAGGGGAGACCAAAGAGCTGCACACACTAGGCACTGCCTTGAGTTCTCCCCTGCCACCCTCAAACTGCATCTCACTTCCAGCACTTCCATTCTTCCCAAGGAATGACATGGCTGCTGCTCATTACTCCCAATCACCTGTGATTTTTTGAGAAAACACAGCAGGACTCTTTGTTTTCCTCTCCTTCAGCAGCTCTGCAAGCCATTAGTAGCCATGCTGCCAGGCCATGCAAACCTGAAGGCAGCTCTACCTTTCAGACACACTTGGTATAAACAGGGATAAATACACTGGAGGGATCATCCTGTTCTAATCTAGGAAGGGGGAAAGGGCAGTGTGCTGCCTGGAAATACAGGCCAGCTCTGCGAGCATCACCCAGACCTTCTCCTACCCTGTCATGCTTGGCCACCCCAGTCAGCATTGATCCTCTCTCTCTTGCAGCAGGGATGCTCACAACCAGCTAAAGCAGCATGAATAGGAAGAATTTGCCTGGATCAGTATAGGTGTCTCTCTTAGGCACCCTTTTTTGCAGCCTTGCTGGGTTTGATTTGCCTTTCTCAACCAGCTGAGAACTTTGTCAAAGTTATTCCAGATACCTTGGGCTAACCAGGCATGCAAGAGTTAACCTGTGTGCTCTTTGGGCCCAGCATCACCTCACTTCAAATGGAACAGAAGGAAGACTCTACTCACTCTTCTTGAAGATGTAAAGAGTCAAGAGATACAGTTTGTGCTCCATGTCTTCCCAGCTAGACTCTCTTGCTGGACTTCATCTCCTGTGAAACACCTCAGTATCTGTGTTCTGTTTTCTGGCTGTGGAAGCACCACTATAAACAAACAAACAAAAACCATTTTAATCCACTCTCATTCTTGGGGCCTCTTCATAGAGCAACTGGTCACAGCCTGTGTGGGATGCACTGTGCCTTCACTTCTCACCTGCCCATCTTCATCTGGCTGCTGGCATCCCTGGCAGAACTTTCAGTCCTCTCTGATTTCCTCACCTCCAAGGCAAGGCTGAAATAATCTGAGACAGCTGCCCGTGGCCTGACTGTATTGTACTTGCCTTAATATTTTACTCTTGGGTGAAAGTTCTGGGCCAGGTGGAACATGTTCAGCCATCTCTTTTTTGGGGCAAGCTGAGTCACTGCTGTTAGAGTTGTGCAAAATCAAGTTTGTGTGTGGTTTTGGTACATGTGTTTTTACTGGGAGTCCTTAACCTACAATGCACAGCCCTGCCCACTGATAGCTTTTAAATACTGACTTCCTTCTGTTCAAGTCACTAATTAACCAGCAAGAGAGGCCAGAATAACAAACCATAATAGAAGTAACTGTATTGGTATCCAGTCTCTTAAGGCTGGAATAAAACTTGTCTCTAAGGAGAGCAAACACTGAGTCCTCAAGCTCTTACCCTCACTGGCAAGCAGAAACCACCACAGGCTGATACCCTAGCTTATGGAAGCCCTGCTCAGGATTTGCAAGGGATGTTGCGGGTTTGAGGATCAGGCCAGAGCCTAAATATCATAAGGGAGAGGGCTGGCTCCCACATGCCAATGCTCAGGGCTGGGTATTTGCTCAGCATGCAGGAGCTCTGCATGAGCCTTCAGAGGGCCAAAATACTGCCCTGGGGGAAGGGTGCTGGGCACTGCTCTGGGGCCAAGCTTCCTACACATTGGCATTGCAGCACCTTCTAGGCACGGTGTGGTGGAGGTGACCCGTTACCTCCTGTTTCTGTGAAAAACCTCCCCATGAAAAGACTCTGGTTCACCTTCAGGCCAGCAACTCTCTGCAGGCTCAGATGAGCTCCTTGACCGTGTCCTTGGAATAAGAAATCAATGCCTTTATCGCACATTTCGCCATGGCGCGTGGATAATTTGATGCAATTGTGTAGCCACCCACGCCTTTAATTAATCAAAGAGTTTTTCAAGCAGCACTGTGCAATATTTTATTTCCTAACATCCCTGCTACAGAGTACTAGGATCTGTTGTAACATTTCTTACCCAATTCCAGCACTGAGGGCTATAACAGCCAAGAAGAAGATGGATCACATATGTAGAAATCTTGAGCGTTGTCTCCAGAGGCTATTGCCAAGGAATCAGAAGCTGAATTAATCGGAGGCTCACAAAATAATCTGGGAAAACAAAACAAAAATAAAAAAATCCCCAGCCAACAAACAAAAACAACCTCAGGGAGAAAACGGAGAAGTCAGCAGATTTCTTGGAGTTTCACTTAGGAAGCTCAGGAAAAATTGGAGGACATCAGAGGTTCTCCTAGAAAACTGGGAAACACTTTTCTAGAGTTTACTGTTCCAGGACAGAGCTGAAAGTCCCTTCCAAGTGGCCACCCCAACATTTTCCCTTTCAGACCTGCTCCTGCCCAGCTTCATGTTGGAGGTGCTGATGGGGGTAAGGAAAGTGCAGGTAAAGCCTGGAGATTGTTGGGCTGAATGCTAAATAAGTGAACAGAAGCGCCTGACAAACATCTGTCCACACTGAGAACTCATACTTTTGTGTGTAAATGGGCAATCTGGGTACTCCTCTTCCTGCAGACCATGGCAACCCCAGACAGGAAAACTGGGCTAGGGCATGGAGACCAAGGCAGGGGAGAGCAGTGGGGGCAGCTTGCTGCCAAGCAGAGCACCTGAGTGGGCAGAGCACAGCCCTGGAGCCCAACTCCCACACAAGCACTGCCCATGCCTGCCAGCACAGCACACCATTCCCCCCCTGGCAGCCAAGGTGGGTGCCATCCTCTGCAGCTCCTCAGCTTGTCCTTGGGAGCTGCAGACTGTCTCCACAGCACAGCCCAGAACTGCAGCGGGTGCTTGCCCAGCACTGGGGGCTCTTCTCACATTTGGCCTCCCCGGGGCAGGACCCACGAGTGCCAGAGTGAGATTCTGAAGTAAGCACCAGCAAACTGAGCCAGGGCCAGCCCACAGCCTGTGAGCCAACAGCCCACAGGGAGCCCCAGGGCAGAGGCCCCTCCGCACGCAGGGCCCCGTGGAGCCCCACAAGTGCACACGGGGTGCCGGGTGCCGCAGGCGGGTCGGCCCTGGCAGGGTGCCGGGCTCCCCACCCAGACTGGCTGAGCTGGCTGCCGTGGTGGCGTGGGAGCCTGTGCCGGCCGCCGGTGCTCCAGCCAGGTGCTGCTGTGGGAGTTCCTGGCTGTGGCGTGTGCTCTCTGCAAAATACCCGGTGGTATTTTCTCTGCTGGAAAAAGTGATGCGTATCGCTTTGGCAGGGAACACTTCTGCAGCCAAGGCTTTGTGTGTGTGTGTGTGTGTGTGTGTGTGTGTGTGTGTGTGTNGGCGTTGTGTGTGTGTGTGTGTGTGTGTGTGTGTGTGTGTGTGTGTGTGTGTGTGTTTGTGCGTGTGCGTGTGCATGAAGGGAAGGTGGAGCACCTCTCATGCCCTTGGGCAGGACATGAATGGTGCTGGGAGCCTGGGGTGCTGGTGCACACTGGCTTTGGCTGTGGGGTGTTGCAGCATGGGGTACCCATGCAGGGCTGCTGCCTCCAATGTGCCTCCAACCAGCCTTCTGGTGTGGGTAGGCTCTGGGTCTGAAGGCATCTCTGGGTGGAGGTTCACCTATGGACGGCAGAGCTTCAGGCTTTTTGCTCCCAAGAGCTGCCTGGGTTGAGAGCAGTCATCTCTCCCGGTTTGGCAGGTGATGGTTTTTGGTCTTCATCTTCTGAATTTCTCATTTGTGGTGGTGTGGGTTGGCATGGGCACAACACTGGGGATCCCCCGGGTGCACAGCAAAGGGCAGGACAGCAACAGCTTTCCCAACAAGCAGCTGGAGCAAGGGTTGTTCTGGAACACCAACAGGTCACTTACTCCACCCATGCAGAACAAACAAACAAGAGTTGCCGGTGTTGCTCCCGCACGTGGGATGCGAGGGGTGAGAAAAGGCAGTTTTATAAACCTGGTGCCCAGGCACAGGAGGCGGCTGAGGGGGCAGGCGGGCACGCAGGATCCCCCGGGGCTGCAGCAGAGCCCCGCACCCGGGTCACGCTGCCCGTGCTGCGATCCCGGAGGGGCCCGCGAGGGGGCGGTGGCTGCGCGGGAGCGCAGTTTGGACACTTGGCTCTTTTTTGGGAACCCGGGTTTACAAATCCGGGGAAGTAACGCGGGGGGTAGATCACGTACTTGGGAGGGTCGTGGTTTCTGTGCCGCCAGATCTCCCGTTGACTCAGTTATTATTTTCTTTTTAATGCAAGATTGGATTAGTGCTTCTATTTTATCTCTTCTCTTCCATGCTTTTTCCCTTTTTTCCCTTTTTTTCTTTTCTTTTTCAAGACTGCTGCTAGACACTCATTTTGAGACTGTTGGCAGTTGAACAGAGGAGGAAAAGCTCCATCTCTTCCCCAGGTCTGTCAGTTTATTTTGTTTCATTTTTTCCCTTTTTCTCCTCAGACCCTGCACCAGTTTCTTTGCTGCACATGGCAGTGCCATGACAGTGTCTCGCAGTCCAGCCACAAGCTTTAGGATCTCAGCAAAGTTGATTGTATGGACAGAGGGGCATCCTGCTTTATATTAACAAACAAGCTTAGTCTTCCCTTGGCCTTGATGCAGGCAATAATGAGACCACATCTTCCAGGGCATGATTCAGAGTGGGAATCTAATATGCTCTGAATGGCTCCCCAGGGACTTCCTTGCCACTGATGCTGCAGGGAGCCTAATCTCCTACCTTAGGCTGTTGGGAGAGACAATGTAAGCATCTCCCTTGCATGCTGTAATGGTTGGTATCAGCCCAGGTGCCTCTGAGTAATTGCTGAGCGTGCCAGAAGGCACCCACCTCCTGTTGGAGCATGTATTCCCATCGTCCAGGGAAGTGGCATAGCCAAAAAGCCACTGGCTGCTGATCCCACATTACCACAAAGGCAAAGGGCAGTGCACTGCAATGGCAGTGAGGAAATCAGCTGAATGATGCATGGAGACCCTCGCCAAGCAATCTTAGAGCTCTCAACTTGAAATCCAGTTGTGTATGGGTCTGTGTCAATATTGCTGTGGGAGCAGGGTGAGGCATGGTACTGCTGTGACTGCAGTCACCAAGTCAGAAATACACTGGCTACAACTGATGTCTTCAGGTGTAGCTGGGACCCGTCAGCCCTTGGCTTCAGTGCTGCAGGCACACAGTCACTGTTTACTGTCCCCAGAGATGCCCCTTGGTGCTTGCCCATGTCCTGGAACTGTAGCTACAACCTCCTTTGTCCTTTGCCAAATCCTGCATCTCCTGCCCCCTAATCCCACAGAGCCTTTTCTTTACTCACCTGTGGCCCCAGGCACCTGGTTCATTTCTGGAAGGCAGAGCTGATCTTGTCTCAGACCAAAACATATGACACTAGAAGTGTCTGCAAGGAAGTCAAAGCATTTTAACAAAGACAGTAGATCCCCCACCACCCTAAAAAAGGATTTTGAGCCAAGGAAGCCCATAGCCATTCTCGCCCAGCAGCAGGACATGACTGCAATGGGCAGTCGTACAACATCCACAGGCAGACATATGGGGTACAGAGGGGCTCCAGCTCCTCACTGAATGAAAGGCACATTCATACAAAACTAAAACTACCTGGTTCCACAGTGCTGATGTCAAGACCTTGTGGGAAGGAATAGCATATACAATTGGAGAGGCTGGACTTACAAGGAAAAGGGATCAGTCCATGGGGTGCAGATCAGGAGAGCAAAGCTGTAGCAAAGGGCAACTGCCATATACCTCTGAGTAAAATTTTGGTTCCTTAATCTTAGAGAAGCAAGCTGGGAGAAAGCCATAGCCAATCCTTGCCAATTTGAGCATAGAGATTAGCTTCCTTTCAGTTTATTTGACCTTCATGGCCAGTGTATCCAAATACAATCAGGCTGCAAAACTCCACCCTCCACCCTTTGCTACATGCTCAGGAAAACAAATCACTGGTGCCATGGGTCACAGAGAGGCAAAACACCTTGGGACCCAGAAACCACCAGCTTGAGCCTGGCAGTCAGACGAGGCCGTTTGCCAAACTTTCCTGGCGAAGGCTCAGCACAGGCATAGGGGACCATGCAGGGGAGCTCTGCAGGGCCTGCCACAGCTCCTCACTAACCTCCACACAGCAAATGACATAAGTTACACACTTTATAGCTCAGCAAATCAGAAGGCCAAACAGACTGAGGTCTGACTTGGTGCCAGAGCTGGGCTGCCCACATGGCTTTCCCACAGAGAAACAACTCTAGAGACAGATTGGAATGCCAGGTCCTGCAATCCTTGCCCTACAGCACAGGCAGTCACTTTGCCATCAGGAAAGAAAGGGTTTCTGCTAAGGCATACAGGACAGGAAGAACGTGATGAGCAAGCCACCCTTCACAGGCTCCCCTTGGACATTCACCAAGTTTTGTTGTGTCCGGGTAAGTTTCATTCCAGGGGACTGCTAGCTTCAGCACACTTAGAACTAGCAGCATAGAAGGGCATGCACGTCTTCAGAGGTCCACCCAGGCTTGCAAAACACAGCTGGAAGCTTGTAAATGGATCCCTGCCCTGAAAACTTCATGCCTGCATATGAAACATCCCAATATCCAAAGACAAAATTCCAATGGATATGGGCGGAGGGCACAAGGGAGAGCACCAGCTTGGGATTCCTCAGCACTGAAACCCTTGCTGTAACCTAAGCAAAGTAGAGGTTCCCTACTTCAGCAGTGGATCACAGTAGACATAAATTACAACCATATTTCAAGCCTACCCGCTTAATGGAAACTGAAGTCTTATTTTACCTGATCCAATTTGCTCATCTAGAGGCAGAGAGTCAATTAGCTGAAACAACAAGTTCTCCCTGCTGTTGGAGTAGCACTTCTCTCTTGGAGAGCATCATACTAGTTTTTAACACCACACTCAGGCAATCGCCACCAGCCAGTGCAAGCAGGGTACTGATGCCTCTGGATATTGGTGTCTGGAGACAAGTATTTCTCTAATCATATGGCAAAAGGGAAAAGAGATGGTGATCAGAACTAAAGAAATCAGGTAGAGATTTCCTTCTCTAATGAAATTAGCTCTCAAGGGAAGCTATGGCCACCTCTTCTTGCAAGATCTTTGTGGTGTATTCTTTCTACTCTCCCCATTCCTGAGCATCCTTCCCCAACCATAATCCAGGAAAACAGCAAGAAACACACATGGAGACCCAAACAAACTACTGATGAAGTTAAGATCTTAATGTGGTGGTCCATGGACAGAATGAAGCCCATGGCTAATGGAGGCCACTCTATCACTTTCAGGACAGCCACCCCACTGGCTCTGAGCTGTTCTTATTTCAAATCCTTGGAAGAAGAACTGAGATGCAAAGGAGAAGTAAACAGCTTTGCTAGGGGAGAGGATGCATAAGGTGATGGATGAAGCCTTTGGTGTAGCTGAACAAGGAGGATAAACCTCCCCAGGCTCCCAGGGAGATGGTGGCAATTGCTGTGTAAGGCTATTTCCCAAGCAGGAAGGTAGGAAAGGGCAGCACTGACCCTTGCCTGCTTAAAGCACACATTCCTTCCCCACAGCCAGGACACACAGCTGTCACAGCTCCACTGAGTTTCCACAGGACATGAAACATTAGGCACTGCCTGATGTCATGCACAGAAACAGAATAAAGAAACCTGATGAAAGGGCAAAAAAGAGCCATGGAAAAGGCAGAAAGATGTCACAGTTCAGCAAGAGGCTTATAGGGCTGGCCCATTCCATTTGTCAGAAACACAGCAGGTAGACATGTGATGGCACCTCATAACACACCCTTGTGACATGGATGCTGTGGGGATGAGAAAACTGCACCCCAGGGGCAAATGTGACACTCAGCCCCAGCTGCTCAGAGGAGGAGCAGCAAAGACTCCTGCTCATTTCCAAGAAGGCACATGGGCAAGAAAATAAGTTGTTTAGGAATTCAGTGTAATTTTCAATTCGGCTTTTATTTTCATTCACTTCAACAACAAGGTGTTCCAAAACACTTAAGAGGTCTTGGTGCAGGCAACACTGTCATTGCTACAAGCATTGGCAGAATCTCAGCTCAATTAACCCATGAGGCTTTGATGCATCAAAACAACAACAACAAAAAAATCACAGCTCTACAGGGGAGGGTAAAAGCTACAGCAGTTCAAACTCACTTGAAGATTCCAGTTATACAGAAGTGGGCTCCATAGTGGCATGGCATACAGTAGAAATAAGGTTTTCACAGCATATATTTTAATCATTAGTGATGCAGCAGAAAAGCTCCATCTCGCTGCTGAACTGAAAAGCAGATACTGAAGTTTTTGTACCCAGACTCTGGGCACAGCATTAACCTTTATAGTCAGAAGCTTCCTAGTTCCTAAAAATGATGGTGTATTTTGCATCAATATTAGTACAATACTGAAGCAGCTCAAAGATTACATAATGGAGATGCAAAACCTTGGATGTGAGAAGGGCACAGCCTAATTCATCTCCAGGAATTTGTAGAGTACCCGCACTAACACTTTCCCCGCACTAACACTTTCCCCGCACTAATGCTGCCCCACTGAATTAATTACGGTGTCAAGAGCAGGATGACTTGCTCCTTTTGTACCATACAGAAAAAAAATAAAAGACAAAGTAAGTTCTCACACTGAGCATGTTAAATACTTTGAAATCTAGGACACTGCTCTTTGAAGTGTTACAAAATAAATTGATAAAACAGGCTTTCAGTACCTGCCCCCTCCCCCCTCAACTGCAAAGTAACACAGGAATCTCAGTATGAAAAATACAAATATATTCATCCAGTAACTAGTTGTTTGTTACAAGGTATACTGCAAGCGTTCTGCATAAAAATAATAATTAAAAAACCAGAAAAACAAACAACATTTTATTGTGGTTCTGTCAGACCCAGTAGCCCAAGAAGAAATAAAAACTGTCATGTTATGCTGTAGGAAAACAAAAAATAGATGTACAAAAAATATTTATATACACACTTTACAGTAACCATCTGGCATTACCATTTATAGCTAACCAAAACAGGCTTGCACAGTTACCAAAAGGCAGTCTTTGAACACAACACAGAGCTGGCACAGAAGACAGATGGAGGATGCTAACCATATTGGACTTAAATGAAATACACGGCATACAGCAGGGCCCAGAAAACAGCCTCTGCATTGAAACGACACTGTTTGGCTGTAGCAAGGTAGGATGACAAGTAATTTAAGCTGCTTTTTGCATCTCTCACCAGCCAAAAAATATCAGGCTTAAAAAGAGCAAGCCAACTTGAAAGCAGTTGTTTGTTTTGTACATATTAAGAGTCTCACCACCTTGGCCAATGAAAATGTGAAAACACACACTCTGTTCAGTTACTTGTCCACAGGACCACTGGCAGTTGGAGCAAATGCCTCAGAGCATGGCTGTTGTAGAAACAATAAAGAAAAAAACCAGAGAAAAATCAATTTCTCATGTAAACATGACTTATTGCAGTAATAACACTCATATTACCAGGAACTGGTCCTTGTTTTAAGGCAGCTGACAGCTCTTTGCTCTTCTAGTCTCCACTTCTAGTTGCTTGTCACTTAGCCTACAGTCAACAGCAACAAATCACAACAGGCTCCAGCCTATTACAGATATATTCTAAAGACAGTTCTACTTTACTTGGGAGGAAACCAATCCAGCCTGGTCTAAATAAAAGATTATCTGAGTTTAGAATAGCTGAAGCCCTATAAATCAGTGTGCAGCTCTTGGTCCTCCATTCAACTGGAGGTTAGGAGGGCAAATCCTTAGGCTAAACTAGCCAGGCTGCATATGTGGCAAAGCCTAATTTTCTAGCTTAAATGTCAGTAGTAGCACAGCTCAGTAAAAGACTGGGTGGGGGCAGAATTCAAGAGTGACCAGAGGCTTTATTTACACTTACAGCCTGAAAGAAGCAAACCAGGACATACGTAAGAATGTCAATCCAAAACAAGAAGAGACAGCAGGTTTGGTTTTACCCAGAGAGGGTGAGGGAAAGGGAAGAAGTAGGATGCAGGTGCCATAAGTGCTGGCCTGCCCAGCAAAGTGCATGTGCTGTCTCCGCTGGAGAATATTACACATGAACAGAGCACTCAGCTCCATGGGAAGAGGCTGTTTAAGTGCAACGTTCAGCAGACCAAGTCCCATTATTTTTTGGATGAACTGAAAGTCCAGGGTTTGGTTTAGGCTTTTTGCATTTGGTTTTGGTGTTGGAGTGGGTTTGGTTGTTTGGGTTTTGGTCTTTTTTTTTTTTTTCCTTTTAAAATTCTATTTTAACCTTCCTGCTTTTCAAAGTGGGATCACTGAACGACAGAAACAAGTTTGCAGGCCAAGATGCCCACAAGGTTTGTGAGGATTCAAAAGTCAAGAAAAGAAGCCCTCTCCCCAAAGGAAAACATGGAACAGGAACAACGCCTTCTCAAGAAGGTCAATGGTTTTCAAGGAAATACCACCCGCCTTCCCCCTTTCGCTCAGCTCTTCCCCTTGCAAGAGCTGGGGTGGAGGTCACAGTTCAGGAGTATGACCTAGACAGCATCAAGGGCATAACCTGGCACGAGTGAGCAAGGAGGTTCCCTCCGCCCTTCGTCCAGGGGTGCAGTACCAAGCAGAAGGAAGACAAATGAAGGACTGAGCAGTTTGTGGCCGAGGCAGTTTGTGGCCGAGGCGGGGTGGAGGGGGATCCAGGAGGGGTCTCACTCCCCTTCCTCCTTGATGCGTTGCTGTTTGTTGCGCCGGGCATCCATGTCGAAGTTGAAGTCGTTCCACTCGTCGCGGGGTGGGAAGGAGATGGTCTGCCGGAGCGTGAAGCGCACGGCGTCGATGACCCGCTCCCCCCGGGTCTCACTGGAGCCCACGCTGACAGTGGAGGCGCCGCTGGGGGTGCGCAGGAGGTGGGGAGGGGAAGAGAAGTCATGGAGCTGCCGGTGGTCCAGGATGCCCTTCCAGATGGCATGGCGGAACTGCTCTGGGATCTTGAGGCTCACCAGATCCTGCAAGGCAAGGTGCAGGGCTTAATAGGGCAATCCCTGGGCAAGATGGGCTCCAAGAGTAAAAGCAGCCACTGGGCCACCCTGCAAATGCCTATGAGGCACCAAAGCTGCTAAAATCCATGTGGCTGCAACGCACTGCAGAAGACAAACCACTAATCATCAAAGTGGTGGTTCACTTCTGAACAGGCATGTGTGGCCATGAGGCAGCAGTGGTCTGTTTTTAAGGCACAAGGTCTCTTTTTAAGTTCATGCATAAGACACTGTGACCTAAAGCTTGATGCTTAACTGGACTGCAAGGTCTCCAGGGAAACCTCAGAGGTCTGCCAGTTAGCAGTGGTGGGGTATGCTGGGCTGTTGAAGGTCAGTGTCTTTGAAAACTTCCATTTTTATTTCAAAGGCTGCAAAGGGATATTAGAATCCAAATCTGAGCTCCATTATTCAAAGTTCTGGGTCTGGGTCTACAGGAACTGTCTTGGTTATTTGAACATGACCAAAATTTAGTAACAGACACATAATCTTTGAAAGCTTGTGCTTTGAGGCCCCATCATTTCTGGTGCAAAACCTGAGGGTTGCATTACCTAAAATGTGGGATATGTGGTATCAGCTTCTGAAAAAGTTAGCAACCAACTTTGGTTAATTTGGGTCAGCTTTTCTAATTAGAGCAGCAGCAGAAGGAAGGCAGCCCACGCTAGAGAGCAAAAGCACCACAGCCTTCCAAAGTCTCAGGGGGAAAAAAAAATGGGACAGCCAGCTTGGAGGAGAGCAATGGCTCAGGAAAGGAAGCAGCAACCCTGCAGCAAAAAGCCATGCAAGAGAAATAAAGAAAAACAACAAACAGGGCTGAGATGCCAATGGCAAGGGAAGATGATTAAGGTAAGGCCGGAAAACAGAAGCAGGGAGGGGAAAAATGCAGACCACTTCTGGACAGCCTACTTGTCTGCAGACAAGCGAGGTGTAAACTGAAACCGAGCCTTGCAGAATTAACAGGCACGTGGGCTGGGGCCACTTTGGGGGGCTAGAAGAGAGTGATGGGGAAGGGGAGACACTCTTTCTCTCTGCCAGGCAAGGGAGTTACAGTGCTGGCCCTGAGTCCAGCCTCTCTTCACCTTACAATATGTCTTCTCTGTGAGCAACACCCTTAAATCAAACTAATCATGTAAAAAAATAAAAATATACTGTGTCTAGATTGCTGACCTGTTCCTAAAGCAGGGCCAAGAGTGCAAACAAAGGAAATGGTGAGGAGTTACTTACATCCATGGAGTAATGCTCAATCTGATAGATGGTGGTCAGCCCCTGGGTCGTGAAATAATCCACACAGGATGAGCAGCCCAACCTCGCTAAGAAGCTGCAGAGGAGGAAGGAAGGAAGGAGAGAGAAAATAGGATCACCCTGGCTGCAACAGCCCAAACCACAGAAAAACCAAACACTCAGCCAATCTGCAGCAACAGGAAACAAAGCTTTCACCCTTGGCTTGACCTCCTCCAAGACATCCCAGGCCAGCAAGCCACATTGCTGCCACATCAAACAAATGAGGGAGTCCTTCAACTCAGCACCTATCAGACAACCCTCATGGCAGCACCTCGCCTCAGTCAAGAACTACTGCCACACAACCTGGATCTTGGGGCAGGAAGGCTCACACAGACCTTCCTGCCAGGTCACATCACCCGGAAGGTGGCTGAGCCCAAGGCAGCCTGCTGCATGCACAGAGGGCTTCAGCAAGGCATGGGGTCTGGGGCTCAGACACACCATGCACTTCCAATCACCACACTCCTCCCTAAGTGTAAAGGATTCCTCCTTTATGGGCAGCATCTTTCAACTTGTCTCACCTCAAGAAGGCCAGAGGGGCTTCTGACCCCAGCCATAGCTTGTCAAGTGTCCAAAGGGGAAAAAAGAAAAACAAGAAACATTTGCAAGACTGCCTGGCACCTTCAAGCTCCACCAGTCCAACAGATGCTGCATCCCTCATCTTTCTCACAGTCCTAACATCACTGTTTCTCTCAGCTGCTCAGAGTTGGGGATTTGAGGCTCGGTACCCAGAGGGAGCCAGCCTCAGGACTCCAGGAGAATGAGACAAGGAACCTGGCAGGACCCTTCAGGCTCCTGACACAAGGCCTCTGCTCCCTGTGGGTGGGAAGCATGTGCTGGGCAGCCTGCTCCCGCTCACCTGACGATGCTGCAGTCTGAGGGGTATGGAGGAGGGGGGGTGCAGTGGGACGTTGAAGGCATGGAGAGGGGAGGAGGCAGCGCCTGCGTGGGGCTGAGGCCATTCATGTCACCGGTCATGGCCATGTGGGTGCCCATCATGGGAACTGGAGGAGAGAAGAAGGAGGAGCACATTGTTACCCAGGCATGCCCAGACCCCTGCTTCGCCCCCAAAGGACAGCACCCACAGCCCAAGCAGCCTTACATCCCCTGCAATGCCCTGCACAGGGAGAGCTCATGAGAAGTTTCAGGCAGGGCCAAGGACCAGATCACAGACAGTGCTTCAGGAGCTCTCCCCTCACAGGAGCAACTGTCAGCAGTGCCTCCGTTCTGTCGCCTTCCCTCACAGACAGTCAGTAGAAACCTAAGCAAGCCTCGTCTTGGCTTGCCCTGCCACAGGAGAGGAGCAGGACAGAGCCAGCAGAGTAACCCAATACAGAAGCCAAACAGCTTTGTTTTCAGAGACAGCAAGAGCACCCGAAGGGGATCAGCAACAGGTGTGGGCAAGAGTCCAGTGCTTTTGAAATAAATAAATAAATAACAAAAAAACTCCAACAAAACTCAGCCCCCAGAACCATGTCTGTCATCCTGGATTTACACGGCTGCTGGGCACTCTTCAGCAGCCAGGAGGAACAGAGCTGTGAGATGCAGATATTTCCTTTGAAATTAAGAAGCATCTTAATTGAAAAGAGGGAAAAAAAATGTTGCTAACATTTGCATCTCCTCTGCTGGGAAAGGAAGAAGAAACAGATCTTAAAAGCCAGAGAACAGTGCAGCCAGCTAGATCTGCATCAAGAAGTAGCTCTGTTCACCCCATGAGGCTCTGAGCAGGATGCTGAAGCCTTGCCCTGTGGCACATCAGCAAGCAGTATTTGTTTGGCTCTGCAAGTTCACAGCAAACGACTTCAGGCTCTCCAGCTTAACACTAGCCACTTGGAGATGCCAAGTCTCCTTGCCCAGACTAGCAGGGAGCACGCAGGGAATAGGAGAATAAGGAATAAGGGGTTCTTACTGTTGGTTCCCATGCTGTCGGGGATGGTGGTTGGGGTCAGGGCATTGCGCTGCTGGGGGTTGATGAGCTGGCTGACCGAGGGCAGCTTGTTCATGCTGTTCATTTTGCTGAGTGGTGGAGAGTTGGAGCCATAGGATGACTGTGACTGCATGGAGGTCCTGCAAGGCAAGGAGATGTTAGGACAGGAATCACAACAGTTGGTTTTTAAGAATGTGCATCCAAGGGACTACATGACCTACTGCTAGTGAAATTACTGACACCATGGGAGCATCTCAGATAAAGACCACTGGAGAGTGAGTCAACAGGAAACAAGTTTCCCAGACATTCTTGTCACTTAATTAAAAAAAAAAAAAAGTTAAATACCCAAAAGGGAAAACTTTACTTTTAGTTCAAACTTTTTATTTAAGTAAAAGTGTCTATATAAGTTTTCAGTTGAAAAGAATACATGCAAAGCCAGTAACCAGCTACCAAAATTCAAAGAGTATTTTTAAGTTAAGCTCTCCTTGTGGTCAAGGACTTTTTCCATAAGAACAAGAACTGAGGAAGCCATGTCAAACCATCCTAATTACCCCTGCAACCTGACTGCAGAAACAATTCTGAGACTGGGTCACATTTACCACCTTGGTTTCTCCAAAATTCCTAGTTATTCATATAATCAGGTTGTTATCAGTGTATATTTAACAGCCAGAGGCTCTTTGCTCAAGACAGATTCCATACACCTTAAGGACCCCTACCGAGACAGTCAGAGCTGCCTGGGATGCCAACAAGCAGTTTTTGCTGGTGTTAAAGAGAACTTGGTATCCAAACCCTGCAGGCTGCTTGCAAAAAGTATCAGGTTCCTACTACAGCATTAATCTCCTCAAGTCCATCCAGCCCCAAACTCTATCCAGCATACTCATGAACTGGGCCAGAAAGGCTTGCTGGCAAGCTCCCTGCTGCCCAGCCCCGAGGGTCCCAGCTGCAATCCCGCCCTGTAAGTGATCCAGACTGTGAAGACCAGACTGCTTCTGAACAGTAGCCCAGTTCCCAGATCAGGTTACGGCTGTGGCATCCCATACGGAGGGGGGTCTTATTTGGGATATGCAGAAAATTATCATTAAAGCCACTCCAACAGCACAATTGGCAGAGCACTGCCATGCCACAAGGGAGCAGGTTTTTCTCTCTCTGATACCATAGGCATTTGCAGGACTGGGCAAAGGTTTGGGAAATGTGCCTGCTTCCTGAACACCAAGTACCCTTCACAAGCCATAGTCACCCTGCAGAACAGAGGTTGCCCAGCTTGCCGCAGAGCCCAGCACTCCTACCACAGTGACCCCACGGTGAATGGGCACATTCCCATCTTATTTGCCATTGGGAAACTTGTTCATCTGGGTATAACTGGTTACACCAATTCCTGGGAACTGGATTTTCTTCTATGCAAATAGAATAGTTATTACTTCAAATAAGTGAAGTGTAAAAGGAAAGAAAAGGCTTATTCCTAGATAATTTATTAAAACCTTCAGCACTCAAGGTCAAGTTCCATACAATTACATTGTCTCCAGCTTCCTGCACTTTCAAGACTTGCAGTGTTGGGTGGAGAAAACATCTATGCTAACAGTCTAGAGTACCTAAGGCCCTGAAGAAATGTTACCTAATTACACAATTACAGGAGGCACAGAAGGGTGTGAACTGTCCTTTGGCAGTGAAGATGCAGGACAAGATCCAGCAAACTTCATAGACTCAAGGAAGTGGAAAGCAGAAGAAGCTTCACAAATTAATATTAACAATGGCAGCAACTCCCAGGGGGAAGTGAAACCGAGCCATGAAGTTCAGACCCAACTTTTCAGAGGGAAGGGAATGATTCAGATCTGAGGTTTCAAGTCCCCAATTATGAAAGTTGAGGCCAGCCATGAAATTCAACTCAGGCTGACACCACCCTTAGACTAAAAGCCTTCTGGATCTAGGATCATTGAGTATTTCTACTTACAGGTTCAGGTACCTATCTCAAGTGAGCTTCAGCTGAAATTAATACACACCTGAATAGTCTCTTACAGCAAAATCTGTATGATATGCAAGTGAGGAGGTCACTGTGTACACAGTGAAATCCCAAATCAAATCAAAAAAGAATTCCCCAAAGAGATCAAGTTGCACTGTTTGAGGTCAGTAGTGGGCCTGTCTTTGGCCTCTCCACCACCGACAGTGATCTCAGCAAAGCTAGTTAGGGGACTACAAAATACTTTGGGGATAAAAGAAAAATGAAAAGCAATCAAACACAAGCCAACCCAAAGTTTTAGAAAATGCATACTTTAACATATAGCTTAAGTACTCTGTTCTTATACTCCTAAGAGTCAAGATTAAGACAGTCAAGCTCAAGTGATTAAAATACAGGAAACAAAAGCATTTTTCTTTGTAGTTTCAACTAAGCAATTCCACTACATGAGCAGATGCTTAAAAGGCCTTGAGAAAGCCATCCAGCCAAGGAAACGTTGCAAGATAAATCAAGATGCAAAATTTTATTGAAAATTAATGTCACACATCAATATAGCAACAGCCTTAGAAACACAAGAAAATGTTTTTGGTATTAAGCACAAGGACTACATGGCATTTGAGGATTCATTTAAAATATATTGCTTTTTTCTCAACTTTTTTTTTTTTCGAAACAGATATAAGAATGTCATGCACAGTGATTTTCATTAAAATCGTACTTACTATGTCTTAAGAAAGATTAGAATTAGAAGCATTAACATTTCTTTGATATCAATGCCAATGAAATGCATTTTAATATCAAGGTATAAGGACTTCAATTAAGAGACTTATACTTCTTGGAACAGTCTGATACAAAAGGCACTGAGTCACATTCTGCAACTGACTTTTCTCTCTTCAAGAGGCTATGTAATTATTTAGCAAATAACATTTGTAGTTATGCAAGCTCATATGAGGGCAATCGTCTTTCATGCTTCAAGGCATATACTGATCATCTCAAGAGGTCAGGAAGGAACTTCCTTCTTCTCCCATGTATGAACTAAGTTCAGTTCGCAGGTTACCTTGTATAACTCTGTGCTTTCCCAGCTCACTGAATACCAGCCCTTCACCAGAGGTAGGAAACTGCTTGGATAGACCAATTACCTGATTCAGTAGACAAGTCCCAGAGTCCTCATTCACTAGAGGAGCACACCACCATGTAAGCAGCCTTAATGCAAATGACATCAAAGGTTCATTAAATACAATAATAGGGCAGCTCAGGCTTAGAGTTTAAGATTACCCAAGCCCCTTTGCCTACAATTTGCTGTCCCTGAAGACCCAGAGCCAGTCACAATGCAAAGACACACAAGTAGAGTCAAAGCTATCCAGTTCTGTCTGCCTTCCCTTACAGTAGCCACAGCAAGGGTCACACACCAAGTTCACACAAGATCAATGTGCCCATTGGCAAGTGTTTTTAAAGCAAAGTTTTCTACTGGGCTGCATAACACTGGGGTGTCACTGATGGAGCCTGGTAATAGCACATGACTGACAGAGATGACGCTCAGTTGCACTCATGTGCTTTGAAGGCCTGTGAAGTAGGACACTAAAAAGCAGAGAGATGCCCTTGCTCCACACATCCCAAACCGCTGCTATTCTAAAGCAAACAATAGTACATCCTTTTAGTCATACCCCTGCTATGTAGGCTTGGCAACTAACTGGAAGCATGGAAAGGAGGAACTCCTGTAGTTACTAGGCAGAGAGCAACTACAACACAGGGACAGTGGTGGTGATAATGATTCCCCTTGGATTTCAGGTATGGGAATTTCCCAAGGCAGGCAGTGAATGCAATCTGCTCTCCAGGGAATGGAGCTGTAATACAGGGAGTGGATATACATCAACTAACTGATAAGGCCCACTTAGTTCACTTAGTTATTCCTTGAAAGGAAAAGGCTTACTTTTCCTGAAGCCCCAGAGATGGCAAAGAAGCAATGAAAAGACAGCTGGGAGAAAGTTTTCACTTTATCTGCAGAGGACAGACTACAAAACAACTAAAATTGCTTTCAGCTCCAGGTATTTGATTGAAAAAAAAAAAAAAGGCACCTTCTAAGATAACCACCTTGTAACTGAGAGCAAAGCAAGTCACCCTTAAGATCAGTTTCACAATCATCATCCTCTTATAGCTAAAGTAGGACAAATTGGAAAGCCTTTACAGAGAACAACAGGATCCAAAAAATTTACATTCTTGTTTAGTGGAAGCCTGAGATGCTGTATTGCCCATCATGGTACAAGATATTTCCTAGAGGTCAGACCAGATGATAGAGCATGAACCAGAATCTCCCAGGGCAGACTGAAGATGCCATGTATCTTCTGGTGGGCTGCCTCCTTAAACTTGCTGGTGGACAGACCCTGGAGCAGAGCTCTAGATAGAGATTAGTGTTTCCGTGTCACACTATGCCCCATATTGCTATCCACAAGCAGACAAGACCAAGATCCAGGAACAAACCTTCACTGGAAGGACAGACAATAGTGCCAAGCATAATCTTACAACTGAACTGCATTTACAGTTCCCTCACGGGGAAAAGGAATCACACTGCCTTTCTTCTCCCATATAAAAAGGCACAGTACAATAGTTACCTGCTTTGTGATCTCAAAGAATTTCCTGGAATTTCCAGGCAAGGGAAAGAGGCACTTGATTTTGATTATCTTTACACAAGGAATGATGATAGACATGCAATTGTATGAAATAGTCACTGGTATTAGTGATTTAATTAGTTATTTATATACTTAATCACAGTTTTGAGGGGCTCTTTTCCATTAGTCCTCCTCCACACTGCCTATGGCAGAACAAGTCTTGCTAAGACAATGAAGGAGATACCCAGAGATGGGATATGGCTCTCAAAGGAGATCTTAATACGAGTCATCACCTGCTCAGATCACAGCTTTGCTGCCTGGAAGCAGATGATGAGATGTACAGAGATAAGAGTCTTCTCCCACCGTATCAGGCTTTTTTTCCTCAGTGGGTGGCCAGGAGGCCTGCTCTGCATTTGGGAGACACCTTCTCTTCAGGCTGTGCTTAACCACAAGTTTGTCAGAGCTGGGTATGCACCTGCCTGAAATAAATCCAGCAGAGACTGCACTGCAGGGCACGCAGTATTGATACAGACCCCTGTGTTTCTCAGAGACTGCTTATCACTAGCATTGGCAACTGAGCTCTGCTCCCCAGCCACTGCTGATCAGGTCAGACAGCAGCCTGCAGGGAGCACCATTCTTTGTGTATCCTCAGGAACTTCTTCACTTTTTTATTTCTTGCTGCTGTGATCATCAGAGGGTTCCTCAGAAGCAATACCACTGCCTGAGAGTGTGGGCTGCAAGACACTTCCTTACCAGCATTAGGGGCTGTTCTTCATGTAAAGATGTTTGAGCACCTCTCAGAAGGGAGAACCACAGCAGACACAATTCTCACACTCAACTAGCTCCTCCCTCATCACCAGTATTCACCCCTAGTGCTATGCTCAAAATTGACAGGTTAATTCCATGGCATGTCACTTGCCTGTTGATTGTTCCTCTCTTGTGATAGTCTGGGCTTGATACTTAGAGAGGAAGTTTTCAAATGACTCAAAACCCTCGTTGCCAAGCCCCATATGAATGACTTTAAGAGAAAAAAAATCTGATAGAAGCAGTATGAGAATTTACAAGTCCTTGGTGAGAAAGAGTCTTCTGTGCAGGAATTGTTAAACCCAGATGCACTTCATGGACACAATTAGCAAAACCTTCTTGCTGCAGGATTAATGGAGAAGGTGGGCATGGCCTGAGGCCACTTGGCTGAGTCAACTGCAACATATGCTGGCACTGCTTTCCTTTGAACTATGAGGTTTGGAGAGAAGGGGTAAAAGATAGCAAGGCTGATTAAAATGCTATGGCGATATCTAATAACTGCTGAACATCTGTAAGGAAAGGGGCAAACTCTGACCCCTTTTCACAGGTAGGGCAATGAGCAGTTTTGGACACTCAGCCCTTTACAGTCTCAGCTGCAAAGAGACAGGGACACTGGGCATACGTGGATGTCATTACACCTCAGCCTCACATTCAACTTGTGCAGCTCAGCCCACCACTTGAATCAAGCCCACAGAGTCAGGAGGTACCTTCCTAAGTTTGGTAAAGCTGGATCAATGCCAGCAGTGCTGGTGCAAAGTCAAAGTACCCAGTCTTTCCTACAATTCGGATGTATTTTAGATCAGACCCTTTAAGGTTGAAAATAAGGAGAAACAATTCATGATGCTAAGTGAGTGAGCATTTCTACAGGAAAAAAAAAAAGTGATTTCTTAGCAGTGCCAATTCATATAATTATTACCTCTCCCTGTCCAGCAGTACAAATACATAAGCTACTATGCACTATTAGTGCATGATCAGCATTAAAACAGGTCAAACTGACTATCACAGACCATTCAGACACACATTCCCCACTTGCATTCCCCCAGTCCATGAACACATTTTTTTAACTTAAACAAGACAAAAGGCATTTTAAAATTGAGACCTGCTCAGAGAAACCCTGCTGAGTTTCACAAATACAGAAGAAGAGTATTGACACATTACAAAAACAGGAAAAAAAGTTACACTAAAACAGACAACATCGTGGTTCCTGACCTCCCAATGCTATGGGCTACAGCTAAGAGGTCTGTAGAAGTGTCTGTTATTTTTGCAAAGTTTGAGTCCCTTCAGAAGATTACTCTCACTATTCACTCTGCTGCTATCAGGCTGTGTTTTTGCCTCACTGTTCCTAGTCCCACCAGCTGGGCAAAGTGACTTTGCCGGCTTGGTTTATGGATATACTGATGGATTTGGGGGGCTGGAATGTTTTAGGATGGCATCGGTCTGTTTGGGAGGGTCTCTCCTTGAGTCCGTGAGTTCGTTCCTGAAGCAGGCTGAAAGGAGACTGTAAAGAAGGAACCAGAGAAAAGAAAAAGATGAATGTACAGGACCCCTCACCAGCCACCAAGAGAGAAACAGTCACTTTCCACCTTCATGATCACAGCATGGGCTTTGAAGGAGAGGAAAAGCAGATGTCTTAGCACCTACAGTGAGGGTATGTGACAGGGAGATTTAGGAAGCTGGAAAGCCCCAGGCACAAGTGAGTGCTTGGCAAGGAAGGGAAAACAACTAGTTGATAGCGAAATCTGATTCGTGTCCTAGTCTCATGGGTACAAATAATGCCCTGATAATGTTCCTACTGACAAATAAAAGAGGAACAAAAGCACTCAGCCAAAGCGTAAAAGGGGCAGCAGCTTCCATTGAGTCCACTTCTAACTATGATCACTTCAAAACCAGAAGCTGGTGCTAGAGAGGATGGTGCCTGTTGGCCGTACTGATTACAGCTCAACTGCTCCCCTGGGGTCACAAGCTGATGTGGAGGGCACTGTACCCTTGGAGCCCACAAAGCACTTTTACTTGGTTATTTCATCTTGGCAATTCTCTACTGAGAACACTATCCAAGTGCCTGGAGTTCACATGCAAGCATAACATTACAAAACCAAACCAAACCATGCAAAAACCCATTGTTAGCTTTCACTCCAAAAATGAGATTAACTAGGTAGAGATATAAAGAATACCTTCCCCATCAGCCCCATCCCCCAAACAGCAAGCACTGGGATCCTTGCAGCTCCCACCTCAGCTGGATCACTCCAGGCACTGGATAACTAAGCTCCATCACACCTCACTTGTGAGGTTAATTCCTTCTCTTTTGGATTCTCATTAGATTGAAAGGTAGCCAGTGGTAGCTGCAGCTCTGCTGATGTGAAAGAAGTGTTTGCTTGGATACAAGATCCCACTTGGACATATGAGCCTTCTTCTTGATAGCCATTGGAAGACTTTGTGAAAACCCTTCAATCACAGGAGTTGTATTTGGTGATCCTTATGGACCTTATAGGTCCCTTCCAACTTGAGATATTCTGTAATTCTGTGCTGCAGTAAATTGAAATACAAACTGTTCTGAAAACAGCGCTCAGCAGAGTGAAATCCATCACAGAAAATTTTGCTGAATATGAAGTGTTTCCCAGTAAAACCCTTAAGGGACTGTGCACATAACTCCCTGGGAATACTGATGATAAATGTATTTCACAGGAGGGTAACAAAGAAACATTTACTCCCCAACAAAGCATTGGCCACCTCTGATGTCTCTCACAGCACTGATCATCTGGCAAATCTATGTTTTACACAAATGGTGGCAGACCATAAAAAGGAAATCTTGTAAATAAGCATGTGTGCTGTGGTTCAAATATGGGCCCCAGGATCTGATAGTGAAAAAGGAAGAATAGAAACTGCAGGAAAAAAAATAATCAACAACTTCCCAGCTATGATCATGAAGGTATTTGGCAGAACAATAAATGAGAGAACACCATGCACAAAGGAGCAAACAGAGAGAGGAGATGAGACAGAGAAATACTGTGGTCTGTCACAATGTGGAGCATTGCAGTGGTTTTGGTCATCTTGTGGGACACAAGATTTCTGATTGTCACCAGAATTGTCCTTTTTATTCCAGAACAGTCAGATAGCTGCATCTGCTGGCCTGTCAAGTGCAATGCTGGTCTGTAAGTACATGGGAGCAATTACACAGTTGTTTTCCAAAATGACAGATATATATTTTTAAAACCACCTTTTAACATTATCATTTCATTCTTACTTTTTCTAGTCTTCAAAATAGATGAAGCTTTCCATGTTGTAGAAATTAAACGGTCAACTCTCCCCACACACTTAGATAGCTTTTCTATGTTAATCACTGTCCAGAAAAGTAAATTGAAAAGTCCAGCAATTCCTCCACCAAGGCTTGACTGTGGAGCACATGTGGATGCAGCTCTATTTTGAGAAGAAAGAGCCAAAGGCAACTTGCAAATATTCCAGTGCCACAGAGCCCTGCTGGGCCCTACAGC
The DNA here is from genome assembly GCA_013400415.1 of Scytalopus superciliaris. Lineage (NCBI taxonomy): Eukaryota > Metazoa > Chordata > Aves > Passeriformes > Rhinocryptidae > Scytalopus > Scytalopus superciliaris. Next base: position 510,599 of record VXBX01003097.1, on the reverse strand, counting down.
TTCATTCAAACTTGGCCACAGCATATGCACTTTCCTAGCTCCCACTTTCACGCATGCACTGAGCTAAAGATGAACAGAGACTGAATTTTGAAAGTATATCCCTACTTACAAAGTGAAAGGCCAGAACAGATTCACAAAAGGAGTCCCCCTGTGCTGCTGAGTTTGGCCAGCCTAACAGGGAAACAGTGGCAAGACATCTCCCAGCAACGTGCCTGCATGCAAGACTGCTCTTATCCACACTATTCCCTACAAAGCATCTGCTCTCCCCATTCTCACATTGAGACCTAAAGCTCTTTATGATTCTTTTTTGGGGTACAGTTGCATCTAACAGTCTTTTCAGCCTAGAAATCCCTTTGCCCTGAACAAATTCCTTCAGATATTAAGTCACACCCTGGATTATTGAGCAGAAAGCACCAAACCCCAACTGCATCTAAGAAACTACTGCCTGAACATGCATTTCAGCACAGAGGACTTCTTGATGGCAGGCTATCAGCAGAGACAACTGCAGCAGCTCTGAACAAACACTGAAAGTTATTTTTCTCCCCACTCCTGGCATCCTTAAAAGCTCTCAATCTTTCTCCCCTGTATCTCAGTACACTCAGCAACTGAGAAAAATGAGTTTATAACGGGACAAGTGCCAGGAGACATGCTGAAAGATATCTCATTAAATTAAATGACTGGACTTCTACACGCTGGTCTTAAAGGTAATACAAATAACAACCTCAGTTGCCAGGAACCTGTCCTCCTGATATAGGAAGAATGAAAACAGTAATTATGGCAAAGCCAACTGTCAGCACCAAACGAAAGCTGTCATCTGCTGCTGTCCATTTCTGCTTACAAAACCATTTCTCAGCTGAAATGGCTGTGGTTCAGGTGGAGATTTGAAGACAAGCAGCAGAGCACACAAAGGCCGCAATGCCTAGAAGCTAGTAAATACAAGCTATAGTGTATACAAACAGTGTAGACGACTGATAAAAGTAAGTAATGAGAATTTTTAAATGCCCCCCCAAAAAAGAGTCCAGAGGCTCTGCATGCTCCAGCCATTTTGGCACAAGGCTTTTTTCACACCTCCACAGGACTCCGGCTGACACTAAAAGCACACAGATCGAAATGTGAACACATGCACAGATCTGGCTGAAAGCTGTGGTATTGCAGAAGTCCTGAGACAAGGCCAAGGCACCGAAATCAATCCCTACAGGCTCAAGTGGGACTTATGTGGTGCCTTGGCCTCGTGCTAACCTCTGTTGGAGGAATGAGTTATACCCACAGCCTCTTGACATGAGGGCTTACCAGCAGGAACGCGTGAGATCCCAAGCACTACCGCTGGCAGCTACCTACAGCTATTTTCTGTCACCCGAGACAGCAGGTGAAGCAATGCCTATGAACAACACTGCTTATGGCCTGTCTGGGAAGCCATTCTCTGACCCAGCCTCTCTAAATGCAAAGCTTTGGGAACTGAGAGGAATATGGACACCAGACACTTATTTGGCCCTTCTCTGACCCATCCTCTTGGCACTTAGACCACCCAAAGCAAGCCCAGTGCAGCCCTGTCAGATGAGTTCAGAAAGGGCCTACACTTGCCCAGAGGGAAAATTTCTCATGAGCAACACGGAGTCAGTTGGCAAAGTACAGTTTTTGATGACACTTTAAAAGTACATGTGTGGAGTCTTTGAAGTGCCCACTGGTCAAAACGGAAATGTTACATGTTTCAACCTCATTCCCAACTTTCAGCTTCCTGTTTTACAGCTGAGCAACCTAAGGTATTGTTGTCCCACTGAGACACCAGCCTTCCAACACATCAGAGATGCACGACAGTGGGGTTCAAGCACTCAGTCCCAGCTCTAGATACTCTTGGCAAGATGCTCAGATGCATACCCTGGAGAAGGCATGGAGATGGCTCCATGTTTGCTGCTGTTCCCATGGAACAGACGAGACAAATGCACCCAGCCTGCGCTCCCCAGCTGGGGCAGGCACACACAGCAGGTTTCTGACCACAGCCTGCCAAGGGCTCTGCCTCGCTGTTCTGCCCCAGGCTCTGGCTGGAAGTCAGAAGTGAGGCACTGAGCCTGTCCTCATTCACCCTCCAAGGGCAAAAGGTGAAATGTATGGGACAAGATACTAGAGAGGGACCTTTGAAGCAGCCAGGACATGGGCTTGAGAAAGCAGGAGTGCTTTGTCCCATTGCTTGGCCCTCGTTTGAGCACCATGAACAACTGTGCAGAAGCTTTCTGTGTCTCTCTCCTCTCTCCCCCTTCCCCACTGTAAGCACACTCATACTCACTGCTTCTGGAGCAAGTGCTGGTGCTGCTGTTGCTGCTGCTGCCGGTAGGTCTCAATCGTGTGCTGGGGAAGGTACTGCATCAGCTCCAGGGACTCTTTGATCTTCAGTAGCATTTCATACGTCTCCCGTCCCCTCACCTGCATCATGGGAAAAGGAAAGGTGGGGGGGGGGGAAGAAAAGCTTTAAAGGACTGCATCTACAGTCCTTAGTGATAGCCACCTTAGTGAGTTTTAGGTAAAGTAAATAACCAGAGCAGGATGCAAATGCTGTTTATACACTATGCATACACCATAAAACTGCTAAGCCTTGTACTAGAGGTAAAGCACAGTGTTGAAGACTGATAATCTCACACTGCAGGCTGATGAACATCTCAAGGTTGTCATAAGGCTCAATGTAAATCTATGCCAACCAAAAGCTACTTTCTGATCCACTCTATTTAGAGAGAAAATTTCTTTACCTCTCTCAGATCTAAGCAGACCTGGTGCTGAATCTTACATGCCTTGAGAAAAAAGAGCACTTGAATTTGGGAGCTGGCTTGGATCTCACTTCTCTAAGCACACTGTGGCTTGTGATTTATCCAACTAAACATGGCTCATGAGGAAGAAGCTAAATGGTGAATTACAGATGCTTCTTGCTCTTTCTGATCCTACACTAAATAGAGCATATTTCACTTCTATCGCTACATTACAATGGTAATACACATAAAAGCCACAGAAGAATCCACCTATCAGTAAGACAACATCCAGTATTTCTAGAGAAAGGTCACATGCCACAGACCCAGAAATGAGACAGAAGAAAACCTAGCTACATCTCAAAGACAACATTTCCGCGAGGACACATTGGGATAGTCTCATATGCCTTGCACAAGACACTCTTAGTCATCAGCTAATGGAATTTTTAATATTTTTTCTTTGGAATATGTATTTAAAATAGGTAGCTCTTGAGATTAAAAAAAAAAATAATTTATTTTTCACATCCCAACTACATCATCAGTTCTCTCTCAAGTCTAGGTGATCCTCAAGTCACTAAGGAAGATACTAAACACAGGGCAAACACAAAGACAGAACTCACTGGCAAGTATAAGAGCTCATCATCTGGGGACCGTCTTTTTTTTATAGATGTCATCTGTATGCCATGAGTTCCTTGTCGAAAAGCTGGAAGAGAAACCCCAAAAGCACCCCATTAAAAAAAGAAAAAAAAAAGAAAAGAGAAAAAAAGGGAGGAGGGCATGAAGAAGAAAAAGGCAAAAAGAGACACAAAAGAAACACGACATGCATGGCCAGCTCAGATCTGTAGTGCTCTGAAAGGATCTCTGCCTGAGCCAGCCCAGAATTGTGCTTGCAGCTCTCCTGGCTCCACTAGGCAGATACAACTGCAGATGTTGGTTGGCCATAGCATTTGGGAAAACACATCAGCCAATGAGCACTGGATATATGGCAAAACCCTGTCAAGCCATGCTTAGAACAAGCACTAGCACTTTACAGGAAAGACTGAGTTTTGGTAATACAGTGCTCAGGAGCTGATGGTGAATCACTGACCCACAAAGGTGGACAACAGGCAGGGAACATGCAGAATTCACAGAAGAAACAAAGCAACACTCCAACCTGCCTCCTGTTAAAACCTGCTGCCTTGCTGTTCAGCCCAGTGCCATCACTGAGCGTACACGGGAAATCAAAGCTGGATTTCCACATCCTGCATGTCTGATGAGTACTTTGCACTCTTTAGAGCACAGAGAGAGGCCACTTGCCAGAGCACCTCTGACGCACAGCAGGGTTTATGTACAGCCTTAATCTAGATCCCTGTGGCTGGCAGACACATGCCACAGCACAAGACACTGGCTGGATGAAGCACAGAACAGCACAGCCCCAAACAAGCAGCAAAGGTACAAGAAGTGGTTTGAGTCCCAGGTATGTAATTGAAAGGTGGCAAATAAACAGCATTGGCAGGGTTTATCTAACAGTGGCAGCGCTGTAAGGAAGCCCTCAAACCCAGATTGTCAAATACTGGATTGTGAACACCAGCTCATTTTTTAGGTTGATTCTCCCTGGGAGAACAGACCTCTGATGTCCTCCAGCCTCCAAGCCCATGCACAGCACCACCCTGTCCCTGCGGCACAAGCACCAGGGACGCACCGCACCCAGTGACAGCACAATTTGCAATCTGCCCAGCTCTGCCAGCTACTTACGGCGCTTCGTACCATCACCATTCTTTGTGCTGTCAGAGACTTGCTGCTTGCGGATGCTGTCCTCGTCGGCTTTGCGATCTCTGCCCGGGCAAGCGCAAATACGGGCTTCGAAACAACGGCGGCCCAAGACTTGCCCACTGGGAAGAGAGGTGAGAAGAAATATCAGCTGGCATGTTGGATGCAGGCCAGCAGCATCCCTCAACTTCATACCAGACTATGCAGACAGACCCAGGCCTCCCATTTCCCATTCGGGATTTCCCAGGTGTTGGGCAACTCCCACCTGCAAAGATCTGAAAAATATCCTGTCCCCCCTTGAATAAAACTATTCCTAAGGATATGGATAGGAATGCTGCCCTGAGTGGAAGAGGAGCCTGAAGGCCACCTCTCCAGCAAAGGGTTACATGCATGATGCACTACTTACTCTCTGGTTTCCAGTGTCACTATGATAAGGATTGGGCGACGGTTCATGCCTCCAACGCAGCTACTGTTACACATGAAGTTGTACAAGACTGTTGTGAACTCAGTACCAACCTGGATGAGAGAAAGGGGATAAGCAGAAGAGATGGTGGATGGAAAGCTCTGCTTTTTCCAAGCTCTCCTCTTGTATTTCCCAAGCTGTGCTGCAATCAGACTAGCATAAAAAAGGGCTCCACTACAAGGCTTCCTTTAAAGAAACAAACTCCTACTCTCAAGGAATAAAGAGGGTGCTTAATAGCTCATTTCTGACAAGGAGGAAGAAGGGATTTATTGTAATGAGGAAGGGGAAAGCACAAACAAGATCCTAGCTCCTCCGACTAGGGCTACAATCCCCACCCCTTCATGTGCCAGGATATCACCACCCTGAGCTCACAACGTACCTGAGGCGGCTCATAGGGGACCAGCACACTCTGCCTCCCAGTGATGGGGTCTTCTACATACTGGGCATGGCTGTTCCCCTCCACCCTGATCAGGTGGCTGGGAGGTGCAATCTGCCCTGCAAGGGTAAGGAGATAAAAAACAAAAAAGACTGTTCAGTGAAGCAAGGTCATGCACAGGGTAGCAAGACCTTCCATAAAGGGAGCTCCTGCACCTGCCCCAGAGGTCTATCAGAGCACACTTGTGCCTCCCAGCCCTTAAGGCATCCCATCCCAAGATCCCTTATGCCAGACACCAAAGACAACATGGATTTTCTCAAGCTCGCTCTAGACACCTGTGACTAAATCTGAACAAAGGCTTCCCAAGATTCCAGACTAAATGAGCCTAAATGTTAACTGAATGGCAGCTCTTCCAGCAGATAACTCCATGTGGATTTTCACACCAGCTGAAAGCCTTTCTTTTCCTCCCTCTAATGCATACATGAAGCAAAATTCTTCAAGTCTCAATTCCTACTCTTTTCCCCACCAATTGCTAGCCCTCTTCTGCTCTCTCTCCCATCAGTCTTGATCCTATTGAGCTAAAAAGGATTCAAGCAGCAAGAGAAACATGCATTTAATTAATAGTCAGCCTGAAAATCATGCTTGCTTACAGCAGCAGAAGGGAACATAATCTTCTTGGTTCCTAGGCCACTTTCAAAAAATTGTTTCCTTTCTGCAAGTTTTCTAGTGTTTCTACAACATACAACTAAATTCTGAGGATAGAAGCCTACTATGGGTTCATCTCAAGAATTTGTTTCGTCCATTAACTGTTCATTTCTTACTCAAAATACATTCTGTTTCTAGAGAAATAATTATTTTAGAACAAGAATTTATAGTTTTAATTGTTTCTTTCTTAAAACTCCATTATTGGATGGTATCAATAATCAAAAAAATCCAGTTCTGTCAGAAAAGCACTTGCTAATACAAAAAACTGCTGTCAAGAACTGTTTCACTGCACTCTGATTTTACACTCCCAAGTCCTTGCTTATTTCTGGGGCTTGTCTAGCTGGCTGCAGTGTAACCAGCTCCAGGCTCCTAAGACATCCTGCTAATGACACCAACTGTTTGTTGGTTTTTTTTACAGTAGGAGATAAATTATGGATGTAGAATAAAACAGATGCTCATCTGAACTTATGTGAACTTAAGTGGCCAAAGCAAAATGGAACTCAGCCCATGAGTTTGCAGAAAACCCCAGGTCATTTTAAAAACAGCTGCTACTTCACTAATATGAGGAGTATCAACTGAAAGATTAAAATATTAATACTGAACCAATACTGGAAGTGTACAGGAAGGTTGCCTACAGTTAATGCTGGCACTTAGCATTGTCCTGCTAGAGATAAACAGCCCCATCCGTCTTTGAGGTGTGGATTAAGGACTGGAGATGATATTGCATCCTGTTATTAGATCCCTGTCCCAGCGACATGGAAGCTCATTCCTGAGCACAAGAACAGCTGCTTCTCATTGCAGGAGCAAAAGCAGAGCAGGGAAATGCTGCCAGAGGGACACGGCCTGCCATGGGGACAGATATCCATCCAACCTGGGCAGGCGTGGGGTTTATTTCAGTACTTTCTTCCCAAGGACATGCTTGCACAGGGACAGCTAAAGTATTGTATGATGCTTCCTGCTAAGCATGGGAAATAAAAAGCTGCACAAGAGGGAGGGAGGGAGGTCTGCTTCCAGAAGATTTGCTTGAAGCTGCTGTCAAATCCCTGCACTGGCCACTCGTCAGCCAAGCAGCTCTGGAGAGGGACTGCCAGCAAAGCACTGCCCTCCTTACCCTCGTTGAACTCCCGGCTCAGCTCGTGGTTCGGGCAGCGTTTGACCACCTCAGTGACATGTTCAGCTTTCTTGTAGACTGGCATAGCCCTGATGACGGCTCCCTGAGGTGGTGGAGTCATCACTTTGATCTGGATGGGACACGTCTTGGCAATCTGGCAGTACAGCTTTTTCAGTTCGGTGGAATACTGAAAGGTGAAAAGACCAAGAGAGTCAGGAAGTTCAGGTGGAGATGGAGGTGCACCAGAAGGATGGAGATGGGTTTGTACATGTAACTGAAAGCACCTGCTACTGCATGTGCACTGCCTTTGTTTGCACAACAGCCATGCCTTCAGACAAGTGACAAAACCCCTAGACCTTTACCCATTTTAAAACAGCAGAGCATAAATCTACATCCTAGTTTTCCCAAAGGCAAAAACTTCAGATAAAAAGCACTTCCTTTACACAAACAAATACAGTCTTTATTTCTCTTGGGCACACCACCACTCTTCCAACGGACACCCATCACCCACCTAACAAAACAGATGCTATTCTTTTCACAGCACTCTGTAATCCTGGAAGCACAGGAAAACACAGATGTAAAGTGTTTCATCCTGTTTTCTAACAAGCCCTCCTACTTTTGCAGAGGGATGAAATAGAAACATGAACCTTCAGACTGAACAGTACTTGAAAGCAAGACCTGTCTGACCTATTTGGGATTTGTACCAAATCTGACATTTCAGTCCTCTTTTAAAAGCATACATCTACTGAGCATCTCTGTAGCAATCTCCTCACTTCTAAACCCAAAGCATTACATCCACAAAAGAGGTCTTAAAAAAAAATAAATGCATTTTTTTCCAAACACTCAAAGACCAGAAGAGTTGAACAACTCAAAGACCAGGTTCATTGTGAGACCTAGAACATAACTCAACAGCTGGCTCCAAAAGGGAGGCTGTGACCATGCAATGAACACCTGGAACAGAACAAAATGCTCTTATTCACTGTGCTAGTTTGAAGCATATTACTTTTTTTCTTAAGATGTTCCCCACTAAAACAGTAACACTGATGCAGCATTTTCTTGAACTGTGTTCACATCTGGAAACCTTTACTCAGCAAAACATCAAGGCTGATATTGTTGGTTTCTTTTCCAAACTCCTCAATGAAATAAAGGCATGTGCTTTAGCAGGGAGGATTGCAAGGAAACTCTTAATTGGCTCAGTACTGCATAACCTGAAACCATTTTCTTGGATGTCTCCCATGAAGGAGACTCTCCAGTCTCCCCTGCTGTATAAGGTTGTTCAATATAGGGCAGTTTTTTAACAGCACCCCACTCCAGAGGTATTCAGTTTTCTCCTGGTGCTCAGACATTCACCAGTGCAGAGCTCTTTCAGTAACTACAACATAACCCACAAAAATTGCTGGCATTTCCCAAGTTCCATCTCTTCAGTTTTTGCAGAGAAAGAAAACTGGAAGCCCCAAGGTGTTTTGTTCCTTTCNGGGCCAATGCAACTCCATTCCCAGCTGATCAAACAGAGCAGCAGGTTCATACTGGTCAAGAGCACGATATGGGCATCCAACCCACTGGGATGGGGAGAGCCAGCGCGTGCAGGGGTGGGTGGCGGATGATGTGGCAGCAAAAGGATTAGTTAGTGATATTTGCATTTCAAAGTGTACACATGGCTAACACAGGAAAAATCAAACTTGGAAGAGCCACTGGGTAGGAGAGGGGGATTAAATAAAAGCCAAGCCAGTCCCTTCCCTCCTCACTCAACACCATCCTGCCATGTGGCAGAGAAGATGCTACAGGTATTTAAGCTACGAAAAAGAGATTTCTTTAAAACGCAAAGGCCAAATTGTGCAATGTATTTTATGTGCCTGCAGGCTAGAGATTAAACCCACAAAGGATTTACTCAGCCCGCGGAAACAGGGAACATGCCAAACAATTACAAAAAAAAAGTTGCGAAACAGATCTAGATGGTGATTTATATCATACATCTTTTAAACCTGAAATTCCTTATTGTTTTTTAATTAAAAAACAATTCCTTGCTAAAGGTAAGAGTGAGCTCACCATGTTGTCTTTTCATTTCAATACATAGAAAAAGAATCACTTATATGTGAAAGAGGAAGAAAACCTGTAAAGCATTATTTCCTTGAATACATCAGTTTGCTCATAGCATTGTGAAGGCTTCAAGGACAGAAAGCCTCAAAAATCTCAAAAAGCCAACTAATCACTTGGATGCCTTAACATCATTGAAGTGTAAAGAAATTGGGCACCCAAAGGTGATGGGCTGAAAATCTGGAAGAGCAATGGTGCACACAGGGCACAGCACACACCAGGAGCCAACGTGTCCAGGGTCTGCAGGCACCCAAAGAATTGAACAAATTGGTCACGGATCAAGATTATTGGTGTTAACTGTAATTTTATGTATAATATCTTCAAAGACAGAGCTGGGGTTGCAAGAAAGGGGGGAAATAAGAATCACTGCTTTTAGAAGGACCATGAGGTATCCCACACCAGCATGAATATTGAGGCTCCTGACCAAACAGCATGGCCCCTCTGCCAGTAGAGAAAGGGATCTGCTCCTCATCTACCCTTTAGCACCCCAACTGTCAGGCCCCTTTCCATGAAGGAAAATCTTGGACCTGCAGCTTAATTTCACAGAAAGCAAACAGCCAAGTGCTAATGGGTTATGATGAACAATCCTGTCCAATAAAGAAATATATACATATTCTCAAAACACAGGGTATACTAAAGAGCTGAAGGTTCTGGCCAACATCTCAAACTTGGCATGTCAGAAAAGCAGGGTAAGCAGGAGCCTAACCTCTGCTTCAGGACACGATCAGGGCACAGGGAGGCAAGCAGCAGTGCCCAGCACAGGCAAATGAGACAGCAGGAGGGCTAAGCCACTTTTCTGTCACCCGACTGCAAGAGGAGTTCAAGCCTCTCAGGCAGTGCACAGGGCTTGAGGACATGGCATAGAGCCATGATTTCACATCTATCCCAGGCACAGCCGCCTGCAAGCGAGTAATGACTGAACAGACAGTCATTTAACACTGGTGTAAATCTGTCCATGGGGTACCTGCTGTCAGACAGTAAGGGGCTCGAGTTTCCCACCCTGCCAACTTTGCTGCAACCATGGGTAACCTGAGGCACAGCCATTTACTGGCATAAATAGATGCAAACAACTAGGTCATGGTGACTTCGTACTGCATCAGTGATAATAGCTATATCCCCAAGAGCAAGACAAGATATTGTATATAGATTTCAAAGCAAATGTGTTTCAGAAAAAAAAACCGAGGCAGGAGCTGTCTGTGCATTCAGATAGTGCCTGCAAGTGAGGATCACCCCATTCAGCACAGGTACTGCTTCTCAGTGGTCTCAAACCACCCCACTTTGCAGGAGGTGATGGTCACCCTGCCCACTGTTTTGATGTGTGAACAGACACTCACAGTATGAAGGGTAAGAGCATAAGGCAACCAATTTCCAGAAATCCAAAGCATAGCTATTGATCAACACACTTGAGCAGGAAAACTAAATTACTTAGGAGCACAAACATCAAAAAGGAGCTTACCCAACACACAAGCCTATCAGTTAACAAGATGACAATAGTCAATATCTACCAGTAGGAACAAAGCTGTGCCAACAGCCTGAGGAGTGCAAACACCACTTCCACGAGACACACAGACCTGAAAGTCATTTAAAACAAAAGAGTTGAGTCTGGCAATGTGTCCTCTGTTCAAGAGGGAGAGGAAAGAGCTTTGGCTCGGATTTTTCTTTGTGGTTCAAGTGCTGCCTGTCGTGAATTTACCTTCTTGCTTAAGATCATGTTTTAAAAGTAAAGATGAAAACATTCCAGTGACTGCAGCTCTGCTCTCCCCACCTGCCTGTGCAGACATACTGTATTACCGACTCTTGGCACCCTGGCTGGTAATTCAGTATCACAATATACACACGCAAGCTACCATCAGGCAATACCTGTCTGATTTCTCTCAGTAAGCCCCTTCTCCAGAAGGTGTGTCAACAAGGGGTTTAAAGGAGAAAACAAAACACTTTTCGACTCTCAAATGGAGAATATTTGCTAGAAAGGATTGAATGCCCAGTGCAATACAAACTGTAATGGGCTTTTCACTGAGCATTCAATTTCCCTGCAAAACTCTGATGCAGTGAAATCCCTCAAACACTACTTTCTAAATCTACCTCTAATATCTGTTTTGCCATCTGATCTAGCCGGGGGATTATGGCTCCTAAATCTTTAAAAGGAGCAGGGTTCAGTCAGCACTACAAATGCTGATGGATGTCAACTTGAAGGTGATCCCAGAGGTTGGCTTATGGCTTCTGCTCAGATCAACAGGTCTTTCAAATCTTTTTCAAACTTCTTTCAAGTAGTCATGTTTTAGTTCAACTCAGTTAACTAGATTCATTTTACTTGATGTTTTCAAAGCTGTCAGTCAGCTATGCCTGCTCGCCTATCAAACTAATTCCAAGAAGGAGGGGAAAAAAAAAAGAACAGGTTAGAAGAGTGGGAGAGCAACAGTTACCTGCATCATAGTATTCATAGGTGAAAACAAGGAGAATCAGAAAAAAAAAAAAATCTGCATATGCTTTAATTATTTGGGAGAAAAAAGGCAGGGAAGAAAGTAACCTACCCACCAAGAATAAAATTCGATATTTACACAAGCACCTTAAACATTTTTCTTTTGACAAACCATGATTTAACTTTTAATTTACAACAAACTATGGGGGCACATCAGAAACATTTCTGCACATGCACACACACTCTTAAGAACCAACTTGTACCCAGGGGACACTCAGTGAAGAAGAGCTCTACCAAGAGTGCTGCAGACACTGACATCTCCTTTCAGATTCAACCTTCAGCTCAGCATAACCTTAACCACTTGTTGCAGCTTCAGTTTAAAGTCCTCTACCTCACCAGGCTCCAGGGACAAGTGGATAGCATGCTGCTACTGGACACAGCAGACTTTCAAACCATGGGTATGGCTGACAGGTCCAGCGATCACCAGCCTCTCAGGTGCCTAATGATCCACCACATGTGGCAACAACCCCCAGAGTCACAGCCCACTGCACTAGTGAGAAGTGCCTGCGAGCATCCCCTGTCTACAAGAGAAGCCATCGTGCGATGACCGGGAGCATGGGACTGGTAGAGGATGGATACTGATGCAGCCGCACCAGTGCTTTGCAGACATTTACCAAACTTTTCCACCCCGGGGCAAAGGAAAAACCATGTCACACTCTCTTCCCTCTTGAGGAAGGGCAGTGAATCACCCAAGGGCGTCCGCCTTCGCAGAGACTTCACTTTCCCCTCAGGCTACTCTGCCCCCTTCCCGCCGCCTTTGCCAGGCGCGCAGGAACGGTGCTGACGAGCCATTAAAATCCTTCCTCCGAGCGCTTTTCCCCGGGAGCCGCAGCCAAAGGCCGCCTGTTGCCACCTGTCAGTCGCAGGGATTAATTACCTGCGCCGGGCGGGGAGCGGCACATTCCTGCCGGCCTCGCCCGCCGGGATGTTGACATCAGGCAGGTGGGCCCCGCATCCCCCCGGCCGCCCGCGCCGAGGGGGGACGCGACCCGCGGGTGCGCGGGGACCGCGGAACCCGCGCGGAGCGAGCAAACAGCGTGTCGGTGCTGCCCCGGGGCAGGCGGCACTCCCAGCGCCGGCAGCTGCCGCTGCGCCTTGGAAACCTCACCGAAAAAAATAAATATATGTGTGTGTGTGTGTGTTGACCTGCTTAGGTAAACGGGGAAGGGGAGGGGTGGCGGGTAGGAGAGCGCAGAAGCATAGCCTGCGGACAGGGATTCAGGGGCCGCTGCGCCGGGACCAGCCGCGCCCGCAGCGGAGCCGCCCGGCCGGGGCACCGCGGGGCTCAGCACCCCGGGCTCGGACATCGCCGGGGGCACAGGGGGAGGGAAGCGGCTCTTCCCCTCCTCGCCCGGGCAGACAGAGAGAGCCCCTGCGATTCCCTCTGTGCCTCTACCATCGCCCCGCAACACCCACCGCAGCCACACGCCCCGACCCACAGGGCAGGCTGAGAAGGGGATGTTCATAATGTTATACGGAGACCTCCTGAAATGACCCAAAACACCGAATTCAGAGCATCTGCTAGATTCTCTCATCTTTAGGATAATGAGATTGTTCCTTTATGGAACAATACTCAGCATCTCGCTTAAGGCTCTCCCCAGGGGTTTTAATTTAAAAAATACCTTGATCAGGATGTATCAACTGCTTTAAGAATATCCCTATGCAACATTACCAGAAAAGCCACAAATTATAGCAGAAATGACACTGAATTTCCCATACTGCTTTTGCACTGTGAAACAGTTGTAAATTTGAAAAATTTACATACAAGAGCTTTTATGTTTCAGTTTCATATGTACAGACTTACTTCAACAAACAAAGACCTCTTGAGGTTTGGCTTGAAAACACTGTTAAAAATGTACCACAAAAAATAGTTAACTGAAGAGTATCCTGTTTCAAGAGGAAAAAGCCTCCAACAGAAAACTTCAGAGGCAAGCTTTATCCATATTTTTTTGATACAAAGTGATGGGTGTAAAGGAAGGCTTTATGATTTGATTTTGTGAGTTCTTTTCCTTTGCTAGTCTATTATTTTAAATCGTTTGAAATCAATTCTTTTAAAACCAAAATCAAAGGACTCCTGCAGACAAATGGTCAGCTTGCATAGCCACCTCACACACTGCCTGTGTATTGTGTCCAGTGTCTCTGCTAGTTTCTAAACTGAAACTTTAGCAGTACTGAACAAGTTTCAGATACTAACAATATCTAGTAATTTGCATTTCTGATAGATTAATTTGCACCAGAAATGTTGTGAGGTGAAGGTATGAAACAAGAATGAATCTGCTGAAAGGCAAAGCTGATCCAATGCTGAACAACATCTTCCCTGGTATCTAGGTCTCTCAGTGGCTTCTGTATTACAAATGCACAACAAATAAGCAGCCTGTTTGCCTATCACAGAAAACATAATATTAAGAAACATACACCATAGGAAGTCCATTCTCATGCTACCCAAACTCACCTGAAGGATATAATGCTTTAAATTTCAGCAGAACAGTGAGGAGCGATCAAAGTTCGGCTAAAACATTACTTCAAATTGGATTTGAAAAAGATCCACTTCAATAATTGAGCATTAGTTAGTAAACCAGTAAAATTCAAGAGCAAGATTTTTAATAATTAAAGTGAATGCAGAAGCAGCTCTGTGAATAACTCCACTGGATTTCTTCCGTCCTTTCACAGCTCCACTATTGTCAATGACATGTGGCTACATCATATCCTTCTAGAAAGAGTGTAACCCACAGCAAATTAATTGCTACACTGAAGTTACAAGTATCTGCATCCATGTAAAACACATACACCTGCTTGAAGGTAATACAAGTGAACATCACCCCTATATGACTACATGTGCTTGCTTCCATGAAACTAAGTTGATTGTATGACCTAAAGCATCACACCAGCTAGACAGTGTGACCATGACATAACCAGCAACAGTCCTTCCAGGCAGTTCTACTCATTACACCAGAATGTATGCACCAAAGCTGCAGGTAAAAACCTCCAAGACTTGATTTAGCAAAAATGTTTAGCATATGCTTAACTTTTGGCAGCACTGTTAATCACCACCTGCTTAAATCAATATGCCTCTGCAGAAGGGCATTTATGAAGTAAATCCTGAACTTAAGGAAGATCTGATTCAACTTGTATTTTAAAGGAAATCAGATTTTTATTATAAAGGACTCCAGAAAAGAACTGAAAAGAACATATCCAGGCTCCCAACAACAAGCCCTCCCCACCACATACTGCTCCTGACTCATGTGCCTTGGCCTCTGATATTGAACACCAAAATCTGCTCTGCTCATGGACTGCTTCAAGTAAAGCCAGGTTTTTTCAAACCTTCTCCTAGCTTGTTGTGGGGGGTTAAACTTCCTTACAGTCATCTGTCTCAGGTTCAGCCTAAGAGAAAAACTGCTGTGTGTTTCCTATTAGCCTCTCAGATCTCACTTGTTTCAAGTCTGCATGTTGCAGCATGCTCCATCCTACCAGCCAAACTCCAAAAGCTAATCAGCTAGAGGAAACATTGGAGTAATCACACAATTTTTAGTGCATCTCCCTGTCACTTTTGTTCCCTGTTGAAAGTCAAAGGGTGATGAACTCAACCATAAGTACATAAAGGTTGCTCCACTGAGTGAATGGTAAAGCAAAAATCCTAAAGCTCTCCAAAGTATGTCTGCTGCCACCAAACCGAACCTGGTTTCAAAAACATAAGCCAGCTGTAAGAGTCCCAGACAAGCAGGTCAAGATCTTGCAGCCCCACACAGCATAGATAAAGGCTTTGGAT
The DNA here is from genome assembly GCA_013400415.1 of Scytalopus superciliaris. NCBI lineage: Eukaryota > Metazoa > Chordata > Aves > Passeriformes > Rhinocryptidae > Scytalopus > Scytalopus superciliaris. The sequence goes on along the minus strand of VXBX01003097.1, from coordinate 495,124 downwards.
CCTCAGGAATTTGGGATATAGGTTCAGGTAGCTCCACAGCACCTAATGATCCAAGGCAAGAAGCAGGGTACAAGAAAATGCCTGATTAAAGACCTAAGTCCAGAGCTCTTTTTAGTTACCTCATCTGCAAATAAGGGCATTTCATTAATAACTCAGAAGAAAGTGAATGAGTCACTAGTACAGTATCTGTTATGGCAGAGGGAAGCCAAGCTGGATGATAGAAAACATTTAAAAAAAAAAAAAAAAAAAAAAAATGAACACAACAAAGTTGGTCTGGCAACACAGTCTTTTCCATCAGAAACATCCCAAGCCTGCAATTCAGGGATAGAGTCAGACTCAGAGATATCAGGCACTCTGCCACAGACTGCACCAGCCACTCAACACCCTGGAAAGCAGACACTTTGCTGGATGGTGACAGATTTCCACCCAAATTCTGGCTCAAGCCAGAGGACTGTCCTACTTGGAAAATGCCACAGGGTCAGCACATTACAAGGGTCAGAGTACGCGTGTCAAATACTGGTCCATCTTCCCAGCTGGGTCACTAGGAAAGTGAGATGCAAACCAGTCATCTTTACACACTTATTCTGATACAGGAGAGAAAATTCAAGTGATTCAAAACTAAAACCAGGTTTAATGTGTTCTGACCTCTCACACTAAACACCTTTGCCCGGATACATTTTTATCCTACTCATTCTTTCTTAAGGTTTAGATTCAATGGACTCTACGAAAAGGCCAAATAATCCCTGAAGAAGTTCATATACAGATCATTTGTGGTTTTTTTTCTTTGCCTTCCTACAGTGCCACTGCTGCTATGCAGTGACCAAGTACAGGACTGCTCCCTGACTGTTTCTGGAGTGGGGAACTGGCCAATGCACCCTACAGAGCAGGGTCAGTAGCTAACTGGGAGGCCAAGGGGCTTAGCTGTGAACTGGAATGCTCTGATAAAATAAGCAGCCACCAGCGAAGTCAGTTGGTGAGTGCTATTCTGTATGTGCGTTCTCGACAAAGTCCAAATGGCTCAGATGGAAAAAGGTGATCCCCTTTCTCTCCTACTCACTTTGCCTTCTCCTATTTATTCCATCTGAAGGAAACTACAGATACCTCTCCAATTCATCATTCTCACAGAATATTAATCACACCTATGGGAGGTGATGGAAGCAAAGACAGAAAGTATTAAATCTGACAGTCTCTCTCTAAGTGGCAGTGCCAGTGAAATGCATCATTAAGGTGAGTAATTTTCCTGTTTACTTCATAGGCACCAAGCGCCCCCCCACACTCCCTTCCTCCCTGCCTAGATGTGGGCAGGACCCATCAAGGCAAAGCTTTGGAAGCAGGCAGCAGCGTCCTCAATTTCTACATAAACGCTGCAGGCCAAAGAGCAAAGGCAAGTTCCAACTGAGCCCTTGACAGTAATCAAGCACTGCGGCGCCTCTGGTCTTGTCTTGTGCATACCTTGCAAGTAGCATCATGTCTTCCCAGTGAGATTTCACTGGCACCGCACACAAGCGCCTTGTTCCTTGGCTTCTATCTCAGAAAAAGAAAGTCCTGAAAACACACACACACCCCCTTGCTTTTCTGCTCCAAGGGAGACCATTTCCCTCCAAATCTTTAGTCTACTGTTAGCAGCCCTTTCAGAACAGATTTATGAATTTGCCAGAAATGTCTTTTGTTCCTGTGCAGAAAGGTTAGCACCAGTCCCTTGCCAAAACAGCATTGAATCTTCTCTGTTAACGTCCAGGAAACTATCCTGAGTCAGATCTTATTACATTTGAAACAAGGTGCAGGTACCAGCAAGTCTCTTCCATGATAACAGCCAGGGCCTGTCCCATTTCCTGATCACATTACACTCAATTTCCAGAATTACATCTATGCAAATATTTTTCTCCTGTTTGGAGAGCATTTCATTGATAATCAAAGTGAACAGCCAACAAAGCTTTTCTGGCCAGGATGGCAAGCAAGGCAACAAACAGACACCAGCAGGGACAGATGTTCTTCCTCTGTATGAAGAACACCAGATAAGGGCTCTCTCCTCCTAGAAAACAGAGGATCCAAACCAAACCATTTCTGCAAACATCCCTCTGTTTTCTGCAATTACTGACCCAACAAGGCCATACTCAGGTTCTGAATCACAGAGAAAACTTAAGGATTAGTAAAGAAAGACAAAAATTACACCTAACTGAGCAAGTCATAGTTTTCCTGAGAACATAAAGATGTAGTAACTCAGATCTAAGCTAGATCAATAAAACATGACAGCAGTTCCAGTATACTTAGGACAAATGGTGACTATGTCAAACCTTTAAACCTTTTATTTATACAATTAAGCTTTGGGGATGAGTGGCAAGAAAGTCAGATGAGAACACAGTCACTAGCTAATACCAGCATTTGCAGGGTTCTGGGATCTGTATTTCACCCAGATTCTCCCCTTTCTCAGCCCTCTCCTTCCATCCTCAATGGCCTAGCTAAGCACAGTCCTTGAGTCAACTCATGTGGTTTCTCCTGAACCTACTTTCAAAGTCAAGACATGATTCAGCAAGGTGTTTAAGCAGATGCCTTCCTTTAAGGTTGGGAGCAGCCTTGCTGACTCCAACAGAACCCAAGAGATTTCACTGGGAATATTCACGTGCTAGAGGTTATGCACTCACTTGAGCGCCTTACTGAACTGAGACCTTGATTTTCCTACATACCGTGGGAAACAATTCATCAAGTTCCATGCTGAGGAGTGTAGCAGTGTTACTGCTGCAGCCATTAGGGCATGGAGATGTCCCCCGCTCCAAACCTCACCCTCAGGCAGCTAGTGAGGTCAATGCTGTGGCATCTTCTTTGCTAAGAAGAACAGCAAGCCTATTCCAGGTTTGAGGTATTCCTCCATTTTTCTCATGCTCTCCAGCAGCCCTGAAGCCTTGCAACTGCAGCAGCTAAGGGAAGAAAGCTGTTCTGCAGAGCAGCACTGAGAAAGGGAGTTGCAGTAAGTTCAGAAATCATTAGCAGCAGTTCTTCCTATCCCTCACAGAAATAATCTTTAGTTTTGCATCTCCTGACCTCTAACAGTAGAATGAAAAATCACATCCCAGTGGACATGCATGCCAAAGGAAATTGTGCAGTAACATATCACATAAGAAATGGAAGGCTTGAACACAGCATAGTCCATATCTCTGATTTTTATGTTGCTTTGAAATTTCGGCAAGAAAGCACAAGTTCATAAAGCAAGCTTGCATGGACCTGGATGCACTAAACAGGTAGATCTACAAAAGCCTGCTAGGTAAATTCATCCAGCATGATTGCCCAGATATTTCATGGCATAGTAACAGACATATAAATTATTGGAAATAGATTACATCAAGTCTCTCAATAGCTAGCAATTGATTTATTTCACTTGGTAACAAAATAATCACATCCTCTGCAAGATCTAACTGGAAACATAACAGGAATGAATGTGGATTTAAATGCAAATCCTTGCAACCACAGCCTGAAGATGGCTTTCCAAGGAAAACACCAAACAGCTCTCTGTCCCTGCAGACCTTACTACCTCTACACTGCTTCATTTGCAAACTGCAAGCTCTGAAGACCCCAAGCAACAGATGCTTTGTGAGAAGACCTAACCCATTCAAAGCAAGACTGCTTTCACAAACAAAAAACAGTCTTTGTTACAGGGTAACAATGAGAACAGGAATAGTTCCCTGGGAAACATAATTTTAAAGTCAGATTTCCCAACTAACCACACCCAATTAGTAGGTAATGCCATATTTTTGAGTGATTATGGAATCCAAGCAGATTTTTCACCAGTTTCAATTTNAAAAAAAGGAAACCAAACTCCCTCAGGATCTTACTCAGGTGGAAGGTCACTAAAGGCAAGCCCCTTCCTCCCTAAAAAGAAATAAAACAAGAACAAAACAAGACAGAGTTGCAACATCAGAAGTTATTGGCTCACATTGTCTGGCACTCCCATTTTCCTTACAGCTCATACGTGATGCATCAGAGAAAGGTGCAAAGTCTTCATGGACAGAACATGCTGTTGCCTTGCATGATGCTGTACAGATGAATTTCTGCCCTTGCAAAAAGCAAGGTTTGCTCTGAGATAGCTAGCACGAATCTCATGAGCCTGCACCACTGCAAGTGCTATCAAGGGTAACATTAAAAAACATCCCCTTAGCAGCTCTGAATTTAACACTATCTAAATGAAAAGGCAGGAGAAGGGCTGGGACTAACACTGGCAAGGCACTTGCAAGTGTAGCTCATTGAATACAATCAACTGGCATCAAAGAAGGCAAGGACTTTGAACCTGCAGAAGCCAGCTACATCTCCAGAGTTTTATCAACCGCCACTGTGTAGAGGAAGACACCATTAAACAACCAGCATAACCCAAAAGACTTTCCATTCACCAGCTTCTCAACTGCACAATAGAAAAGAGTCCAGAGGGAAAAAGTATTTAGCTCTCCAGTTGCAGACAGCAAAGCAGAGGGATGCAGGAAAACCCTACATAGTATCAGAGATATTACAAAACACACCACAAGGACGTGACCATGCTACCACTATGATGGGTGGCAGATCACTATTGTGTGAAGTACAGTGCAAGGCTCCTCTGCACAAAGCACTGGCTTATAAGAAAAAAAGAAAAAAGGAGGGGAAAAAAAAAAAATCAACCATTTTACAAAGCTTGGAGGCAACAGACTGAAACAATCCAGGGGGAGACACTTGAGAAGAAAGAAGATGCTGAGGGAAGAGAAGCCCTAGCCCCAGCACACCAGCTATCTGACCCTGGAGGACAGCAAATGATAGAGGCCCAGCTAGACTGTAACTGTTGCCACATATTTCTTATTTAAATGCAATTTGTTTAATCTCAAGTCGGATTCAACCATCAAAGGCTCTCTTCTGTAGCACACTGACAGTTCGCTCTAAATCTCTGTACCTTTAATCCTTTAATTAGCCAAGAAAAATGCAATCTCAACTCTTCCACCAACCTAAACTAATTTTCTGCATGGAGCTTCCAACTCCTGTAGGTTACAGGTTTTAGCTGCTTGTGTAGCCAAGGGGAAATAAACAAAACACATACCCCCACCACCCCATTCCCACACAGGCTGATGTGTGTTTCTCCATGTGCTGCCTTTTCAAAGAGCAAGCTTCTTGAAAAGTCCTTGCAAAAGCAGAAGGGACCCATTTTCACACAGCAGTAGTGGGCTGGAAGGCATAATTATATCATCCAATTCAAAGAGCAAACAGGGGTTTTGAGGGACAAGGCAGTGTTTGCACAGGAGAGGGATAAAACTGGAGTGTTAAGCCAATGTTTGACTAAGAGATCATCTTTAGTGGCTTCAGCCACCTTCCTCAGTGATTTTGGGATTGGAGCTCCTAAGCAAGCAAACAAAACCCCAGACAGTCAACCATTTTGGAAACTCTCCAAAAGAAGGTTTCTCCAGAGATGAGCTCTGCTGTTTCTCAAAAGTGTCACGGCAACACAGATCTGAAGGAAGAAAAGGAAGACTGCATGAGTCACCAGCACATCAGGACAGAGATCAGACTCTTCATGAAGTCCAGCAGAGCAAACCAAGAAAGGACAAGAGGGCCACCTAAATTCCTCATCTCAAGCCCTCAAGCATGGGTGAGTGAGGTATAAGCTACACCTGAACACAGCCCTGACTGCCTCTCTGGGTCAGGATGCTTCTTGCAGGGCAAGGCAAAAGCAAAGAATGCTCCTGCTCAAGGCATAGTGCAAACTGCAGGGAGTGCTGGCTGGCCATATGCTAATCCCATGTGTGACATGCAGAAAAAAAGGAGTTCAGGCATGGCCAGGCCATTCACATTCCAGCTGCTATGTGCCAGAGCCAGTGAACCCTGCCCATTGCTGCAGCACTATACAGACACGGCAGATCTCTTTCTAGGCACGGCCTGCAAGTCCATGCAACACTGCATGGAGCCTAAGGCCATCCTTAGGATCTGTGTCTACCTGCCAAGCGCGGACAAGCGGTATGAGGCCTTCCTGGTAGCTGGTCAGGAAACAGAGGTGAATAGCAGCACCGAGTCACCAGGGACTCAACAAAGGCATGAAGGCACAGAAGTACAAATAACCTCCCTCTGATGAGCAAACGCAGACTGGAAGAGCCCTGTCTACATCAAAGGCTGAGGACAGGCACATCTTGCAGTTCTTCAGCTTGCTTCCCTGTTGAGGACTTGAAGATCAGCACAGGACCAAGACTGCCTCGCTTACACAAGCACTTTTGGCAAAGTCACAGCAGGATTTGGTTTGAGAAAAAGCAGTCTGCTGTTTTAAGCACTGGCAAAATACTACCTAGGTTGTATTACCCCATCTCTGCACAGGACAGAGCACTTGGAATACACGCCCCTTTCCTCTGGTAGGATTTTAGAGGCACTTGTTCACACCATTCACCTTAGCCCAAATCAGTTCCTCTCAGCTCCCCAGCAAGGAATCCAGTTCGTAAGACAATGAAAAACATCTAAGGAACAGTTTCTACACTCCACTGATAACAGATCCTAGTCATACACTGCACCTTCAAAACTCACATTAGTTACACGTACAAACCAAAACTACAGCTACATGTGCACCTCAGGGGTCATCTGACACAGAAACTAAAGCTGCAGAGCTCAGAATGATGATAAGAACCGTAAGTGCGATGATAAGAGAACGTCAGCAGGAGAACCTCTATTGCCAACCTCACCACTTCAGCTGCTCCTGAGTCATATAACTGTTCTGTACTGCCACAGGCCTTAAGAAAGAGGCATTTCAAGTGCACAGTTAAAGGCAGGCAAATGAGCTCTGCAAGCTGCAATTGCAAGATGGTCACGCTGCCTCCAGTTCCTACAGAACAAAGAGGATGGGAGTAGCTGACAAGGGGCATTTGACCAGGAAGCTGCATTCTGGGGTCCAGCCAGCCAGCCTGGTAGCTGAATCTCTGCACTGTCTTAGATCAGTCAGAACATCCTTCTGTCGACAGTCCTCAGGGAGAGTACAAAAAGGTAGCGAACAGCAGATTTGCTCCAGGCCAGAAAGCAAACTCATCTCACAGCACCAAGATGAGTAGAGTTTTTTTCCCTTTAAGGAAACAAAAAAAAAAAAAAAAATTAAGAAAAAAATCTACAGTGCTCTAAAAGCAGCTAATCAAATTATTAAAGTGCTTAAAAGTTTAATGAAGAAATCAAAGCTATTAAGCAAACATTCAGCTTGATGTCTCTTTCCCTTCTTACCCACCCTTCCTCAATGCATTCAAAACTTCTTTTTTGCTGTGCTATAACATGTTTGAACAGGCACTGAGATACAAACAAGTCTTGGCCCCATCTCATACAGAATGGATTGGTTGCAGATGTTCTCCTGCAAGCTACATCTTGCCTCCTGCAAGAGCATTCATCTCCAAAACACATCATTTCACCTACTTTGCCTGAAGCCAAAACTGAAAGGTTATTTAATTTTTAATATTTTTTTTTTTATTAACTCTAACATACCTACAGCTGTGCAAGCAAAACCCCATCTGGTTTTTCAAGGCACGAAGAGGCGAGTGACTACATTTAGATAAAAGTAACCAAGTTGTGGCAGTCATCTTTCTGTTCACCTCTGCAGGAGCCAACAGCAATGTCAGGGATGCAATAAAACAAAAAACTGCTATATTTCAGAGAAGCCTGACATATTTCTCTATCTTCTTAGGACAAGTCAGACATGAGCTCATACAGTGGCAGGTGAGTCAGTGACGAGTCAGACAAGAGTTCCTTAATTAAGCTTTAGGGGCAGATGATCCCTCGAAGGTGTAATCAGATTGGTATGGCCAGTGGAAAAAGGGAAAAAAACACAACAAACCAACGTTAAAAAAAAGCTGAGTATACTGCTACACCCTGCTGCATGCTCAGCTCTGCTCCTCCTGGGAGTAGAGAACTGCCGACTTCCCCAATGAGCAGGTTACACTGGGGTCATGCTGTGGACACCAGTGACACCCAAGGGCTCCAGTGTAAGGTACAGCCCAGGAGCTGGACTTTCAGAGGAAAGGGGGTGGTTGGCAACAGCTCAGACCTGTGTGGTGGAGAGGGAAGCAGTCACAAGTGAGTCATTCTCAATCACTAACCAACAGAGTCAGACAGGTGATTTATCAACGCTTAAAATGCTACCAAGCCATCTCCCTTCACCTCATGAGTTCTATGTTTTGGAAGCTTCCCTGAAATAAGCTACAAAACATGCATCAGAATATCCGAGTATTGAAACAAAATAGCCCCATTAAACAGATTGGGATCAGCAGAGTGACTAACAGCATCAGAGCATTTTTGTGCTCTCGACATCAAGACATGCAGCATGGAAATAGTTTTCTTCCAGCACGTGTCCCTGCAAATTCATCCTGGAACTCATTTTGCCCATGTAGCTGCTCTTCCTGTCAACCAGGGATCTCACTGCAGCACTCCCTCTGAATGCCAGCAGCACCAGAGCAACCTAGTTCTCCCCATCTTTATCTTGCACAGATCAGTCTGCTGAAAAACAAGCCCAGAAAGACAGACTCGAACCTCTGCAGCCCTTTTGAGAGGCATGGCAAAGGAAATGGGCAAAAATGACTCATCAGAGGAGTCAGCACACAATGGGAATGCCAAATAAAGGTCAAATTTACAAATTCCTTACAGAAACAGATTGCAAAGCAGTCAGCCCACATGCTTTGTCTTTGTCAAACCTTACAGAACTAATGATAACTCTTCTGAAGATTTTCCTAGGGGCCTCAACTTCCTTTATGAGTGCCAATACTGTAAGAGGCTTTAGTAGGATATCTAGAAATGCACAGACTCATTTCTGTTGAAGTCCCTTTTGCTCACACACCTACAAGAACTCACCAAGGATGGGTCAAAAAAAATGACTAAGAATGAGTTGTATAGGAGGTTTGCAGAAGAGATGGGAGACAAGGAACTCATTGCAAAACCAGCCACCACCCTGCTGATTAATGAAGAAGGATCATTCAGTACTCAGACACTGGACAAACACCTCATGGGAAGACTTCTTCTCTCCCACCCATGGCGATGCTGGTGCTCAAATGCAGACAGAGCGGGTGCTCTGCCTGCCCCGCTGCCGGCTCTGCAAACACCCTTCAGGCTGGGCACCAAGCCCAGTGGCACCGCTCCCATCCCTTCCCCATGGGAATCTCTTCCAGTCCTGAATTTTAAGGGGGGTGTCCAAGGAACTCCGGGTGTAGGTTTTATAGCAAACATGGGTTCGCTTTGCTCCCACTGCAAGGTCAGGAGTGAGTCAGCTCCCAGCCACAGCTCACACAGTTGACTAATAAGCCTGACAAGTGGCAGGGTGAGTCTGTTGAGGCTCCACACCACAGCTAACACAGCAGCTGGTACAGCACTGTGCTTTGCCTACATAACAGGAAGAGGCTTTCCTTCTTGCCATGGCCCCGCGATGGTCACTGTGCCATCTTCACACCTGGTGGGGCCAGTGCTGGTTAAGCTCAAGATAGGTTTTAGTTGCCTCAAAAGACTCTAATGCCTTGTAAGTAAGTCAGAGGCCTGAAAGCTAAGGCTAGAGATGGGTACACACAGCAACCAGCAGAGTCGAGCTGTCTCCCCCAGGCATTTCACATCAGGGGTCCAAGTGTTTTACAACACAGAATTATCATGACACAGTCCCAGATTTGAGGGTATGTAGAAAGGGGGAAGAGGGGGAGCGGAGGCAGAGGGAATAACTTGCACAATGTTACCCAGATTACATCTAAATCACACGGCAGGAGCAGCTCCGAGGCTGGGCCAAGAGCCAAATCTGCTGCACAGCAGTGCTGCTCCTGAGCAGGGCATCTCCTGGCAGGGTGGCTTCTCTCCCCAGGAGGGAGAGTGTGGTGCACCCCAGGGTACAAAACATGCAGGGAGGAAAGCCTCAAGGCAGCACAGCCACCATGGCTAATGGGGAAAACAACACAGCCAGAAAATTTACACCCAAGTCCTGTCTCATGTTTAGGAAAGCCAGGTCAGCCTTCAAGTGCTCTTTTCCTGTGTTTCCTTCAGGACACTTTTCAACTTTTCATTAATCTGAATTTAGATGAATTTCAGTGGCTAACACATATCAGCAGATCATAAAACACTCCTTCTTATCAAACAAGTAATATTTTGTTCTCCTTAAAAAGAAAAAAAAAGGAGAAGTAGCACTCTCCTCCTGCAGCTCCACCAACTTTTGTTCCAATGTTGAAGTGTTATCTCTAACAACTGGAAACGGTAAAGTTTGTATCAATACTCAGGTCTATTTGCAAGAGGATCTACGCTCTTGAGTAGCTATCCTGCTGTGTTTACAATAACAAATCTGACACACCTGCACACAGCAAAACCTCATGAAAAGACTTCCATTGCATAATAAAGTTCACGCTCTTTCTATACAGAAACCATCCCTACTCAGGACACTTGTCTTTAAAACAAAGCAGAAATTTCTTCACAGTGCCTCGTCTGCCAAGCACTGGAGCTAAGCCCTCAGCATACAGAGCACCAACCAATGCAACACACACAGAATTATGCTGCTTCAGCACTTTGTCAAAGTCCTGTGCGCTCTGTATAGAATTGACAGGGACATAATATCTATGACAAATATGGTATTTCATCTGACCTAAAGAAAGGAATGATCATCTCCAAGGGCAGTCTTTGCCTGCAAGGTGAGCAATAGCTCTTGCACCAGGCCTACCTGAAAAACTCTACCCAAAAATAACACACTCAAATAGTTCTTGTACATCTTGTAACAAGGCTCAGTAGATGCAGTTTAAGTTGTACAGATCAGTGGTATGGGGGAAACCAGCAAGGTATTAGGAAACCCTCCTTCCCCTGGAGCCGCTGCCTCCCTTCTGGGCCAGCATGTGCTGTGACCTCTGGAAAGGGTAAGGAGGCAACTCTGCTGATGCCTCTTTGAGCTCTGCCGGGCTGCTTTGCATGCTTAGCACTTGTGAAATCCAAGAGAGCTCAGCAGCTTTTACAAGCCAGCCCAGAGGCAGTCCCCGTGCTGAATGCTTCCAAAAAACTGAAGCATTAAAAAAATAAATTAAAAAAAAAAAAAAAAATCACTCCAAAAAACTACTGGTTTGGAAACTTTGGTAGTTCTGGCGCCTTGGTTTCCCTTCTCTAAAATGGCGACTCCACTCCTGATTTGCCTACCAAGCAAAGGTGTTTGCTGATTAGGGAAGTACTGTTTGTGCAGCACTTTGAAGATTTAAAGTACTACATTAATCCTACATGCTGTTCTTAGTAGGAGCCAAATTTTAGGGAAGAGGAGGGGAAAAAAAAAAAAAAAAAGAAAAGCTGATTTAAATAGTGACCCTCCCCTACTTCAATACATTCACTCATCTCCCAACATCAGCTATTCTTATCTGTAAATGTTTTTTTAACCCTTCCTTCTCACAGTTCTCAGAAACCACAAGTCTCATTCAGCTTTTATTTGAAAAATGGCTTCTTTCCAGGCTGTGGCTGTTTCTTGTAAAGTTAATTCCTTTGGTAATACTGCTGGAGGCACACTGGTATGTTTGGTGTGTGTATGTACACATATATATTTTCCCCCTTTTCACACGGTGTTGTTTTTATATATGTGTAGTGAAAGATACCTAATCCAGGATTACGATTCTCTTTATTCCTTTCTCATGAAAGTAGGTGGGGCTATTTTTGTGCAAGTTGCATTGATGAAAATTATGTTTAATTAGCACTTTTTCCTCTCCACATAGACAAAAAAACCCCAAAAAACTCCTTAAGAACAAAAAAATGTTTCTTGCACTTAATTTTTTCCCCTGAGTTTCCCTTCAAAAATAGCTAAAACTTTAAAACATTTTTTTTGAAAAAAAGTAAAATAATTGTGATGCTAGTACAACTTGAAATTGCTTGTACAAAACAGCAGAGGGATTTTCCACCCCTCTCCATCCTTTCTCTATCCTCTTATGTTTTCATGTCTCATGGTTTTTCACTTACAGATCCTGGGAGATCTGTAGTGAGCTCTAACTCATCTCCTTTTACACTGGGAGGGAATCAACCACTAACACTGCAACTAAAGAGGCTTAATTCTACTTGAGAGAGGACATTCACACCATCTGATGGCCTGCTTTCTCTCAGCAGGTCAGGCATGCTGGCTGCCCCACACTGACTGTGCTGTTTGAAGATGAGAGAACTTAGTCAAAGCAGGAGTCCCAAATTTTCAGTTCCCAGTGCCGGCAGATACCGATTCATACAGCAAGTAAATAACTTCCCTTCTCATCCTTCCTGGACATCACCAGCTGCCTGGGGTACAGACTGACCTTACAGTGTGGTCTTACACCACAGGGCAGCTCTGTCATCATGGAGGGCATTGGTCTATTAGAGAGCATATAGCAAAACTCCAGTCCATACAGGGTGGCTGTACTGCCTTGGTATGATTTACAGAACAATCAGGGACACAACAAGGAAAAAGACAAAAAGCAAGACAGCTCACATAACAAGACATTTTCTAGAAACTACTACACAGATCTGTACAGCTGCTTGTAAGGAGTAAAGGAAGAAGGTAACTGGTATAAAACCAAAATATACATGACAAAGATATTATGGGGGAAAAAGCACAATTACATTCTAAAGAGAACCTAATGCACTCAGATCTCATTTCATTCAAGCATAAAAACCCAAACAGAAGCCAGCAGGCCCCTCCTGGCTGTTTCTCACAGGTGAACTGGTTCTTCCCAGCTTTGTGAGCTTGACAACACCTCCCTGCCGTGAGAAATGCACCTCCCTCAAAGACAATAAGCCTGGCTCCTCTCTTTCCAGGTAGATGACCTAGGACAAGTTACATATGCCTCAACGCTCTTGCTGTTAGGCCCTATAATGTCACACAGAGGGAAACACCTCAGAAGCTCTTCAAGCAGGAAAACAGGATCACCACCCTTCCCTGCACAAGACTGACGGTGGCAATTGACACCTGCCCTGTGCCAAGAGCCCACGCATGGTGGAAACAGCATCTTCAGACAGGCAGGGCTGCTGAGAGAGCTTAAGGAAGCCAAGTCTGAACCTTTTCTCACCAGAGACAAATGCCCAAATATGGCAGCACTCCTGATTCACCAGGATCAGTGAGGAGCCAAGCCCTCAGCTCACACCATTGCATCAGCTCTCACAGCCTGCAGCATCTGCATCCACAGGCTGCAACCCTACCTCCTCCTCCACTGCCTTCTCCCTCCAGATTGTTTCTCTTCCTTTGGCTTAGTGCATCTTCTCCCTTCCTTGTTCCTGCTGTAACAAATGGGGGTTATCACCAGCAAAATTAATTTAGCTGGGTTGAAGAGAAAGCCCACATTTCTAATCAGAGTGCCCAGCAGGTGACCAATTTGAGCACTCATGGAAGTTCTGCAAACCCTCTGCACAAATGCATCTCTTAAAAAGACCCATCTCAACTGCCCTGTACAAATAGCCAAAGCCTGTACCATTGCTGACTAGGAGCCTCTGAGGACAATAAAATCCAAAATCCTATAACAAGGCCACTTCCATTCCCTTTCTCCTGACACCTTTAAATGCAACGTTAAAGGGTGAAACTGGAAAGCTCCAACTGCAGTGACCAACACACCACTAAGGAATCACAAGCCTAAGATTTCACAGGAACACTTGGCACAACCCTACCTGTATGTTCATTGGGAGAATCACCAGCCTTTACAAGAAGTCTTCATGTGCAATACAGAGAGATAATCAGCAGTCAGGACACACCGGACATTACTGGTGTTACTGAAATGATGCACTATTTGAACAGATTATTTAAGAGAACACTGAACACATAATTAGGAACTGCTGAGTCAAGGCAATATACACATCTAATTGCCTTCTCACCACTTCACTGTGCTTGCACATGGTCCTCTAATTTATTTTATAGAGACTGGCACAAAATTTCCCCATTTTACTAGGTGGATCAGGACACATAGCATATTTAAAATAAAAATGGAATCCATCAATCTGAAATAAAAATACTGAGATAGCCCAGCAAAGGAATCTGTTTTCACAACCACAGAAACCTGTTATTGCTCGTGTGAACTAATTTAAGTGCATTCCTTTCGGCGTCCTTAAAATGCAACTTTTCCAAGCCACCGAGCCCAGCCAGCACAATCCATTTACTTGCTTTCATGCATATTGTAGAGACTATTACATAGCTTTGCTAGCAGAGAGAATCTGAAATCTGAGCATTTTCTGATGGTTGTAGGTACAGCTGAGTTTACAGAGAACAGGAAAACCAGCGAGCCTGCCCGGAACACCAATTGCGGCTTTGGAGAGCTCCATGTTTCATAACAAACCCTTCAAGGACCAACCCAGCTCAGCTCCAAACTACTGTAGGCCATGAGAATAAACTGCTAAACTCAGGTATTGCCAACACCTGAATTATGCAAGTCTTGCAGAGCTAGGTGTCTTTCCTCAGCTGAATCAAAAATTTGCAAATAAATTTCAGTTTTCATTTAGAAACTTAAAGCAATTCCTGCCTTCTTCTGACTACCAAGAAAAGTTTTAAAAGCTTTAGTAGATGATGCACCCTAAAGGCTCAGAAACTTGGGGAAGAGTAAGAAGAACCTGTTTATCTTTTAAAAAGTCTCATGACTTATAGGGTGGTATCTTGCTTTTGGGGATGGGTGGATCAGATTCATTTTTTGATAGCTGGCATTTGGCAGTAATGTTAACTTTTACTCACCTTGACATACAATTTCAATTCTTACTTTCCTACTGCAAACATATTTTTCCCCATGTAACAGGTTCTGCTAGTGACAGGTGATTGCCAAATATATTTTTAGAGAAAGAAGTGAGTGCAGTTGTTTATTTATTTATTTGTGCTCAGAGTGGCTGGGGAAGCTCAGCACACAACTTGCACAAAGACAAAATCTGAGGTGGCAAACTTTTTTAATGCCTTGCTTTCTTCTACTGCAGAAACAGGAGTAGATATTGCAATGCATGGGCACATGGGAACTCTCCCACAATAAATGAGATGCTATTCTGCTTAAGTTCTTATTTCACCCAATCCAGAGGGCTTCTCACTCAACCTCAACAGCCTACTTTTTACCTCAGCATTACAGACAATAACTGCTGGTTACTCTGCAGTATGGTTTTCAGAAAGGTTTTACTGAATGAGTATGCATATGAGAAACTTTGCTCAATTTAGACTATAAAGCCTTTGTTTTTAAACACTTCAATAGAGTTTCAATTGTTAAAGATTTTCCCTCTGAAAAGACTGCTTATATTCTTACTTGCATTCCAAGGTCATTAATTAAAAAAAAATAATCAAGGATACTTATAAAGTCCTCTGCAATCCAATCTCAATTTGTCATCGTTAATTAGATCAACATTGCATACAAATGAAGACCTAACCTGATTAGGCAGCATGTTTTACTGGAATTTCTACTTAAGGTCATAAAAGGCTTCAGAGAGAAAATTTGTAATATTCTTAAAGTGAGCTGCTCATACATACGGAATCACCTTCTCACCTAGCATCAGCTAGTGTTTCTCTTTGTAATTTTGGCATTTTCTTTTTTCCTTTTAATTAGGTGCCCACCAAAAACCTGAGCAGAGAAACTGTTACACTCATTTCCCTCCCAGCCTATGCTGTACAAATACTGCTGATTTTGCAAACCTCCTCCACAGAAAAAGTTTGAAAAATTTAGAGCGGAAAAAACCAAACCAAACCAAAAAAATTAGGAGGAAAAATTATCCCAGACAAAGCTATTTTCAGATGCATACCATTTAGGTACTCAGCAGGTACCTTCTCTCCCTTCCCTTACCTCTAGCAGAAGTAACCTTGGGATCTACATATGATTCCACATTATTGCCTCCAAAGCACAGTCTGGGATCTAAATGCACAAAGTGGCTTAGAAATCTGAAGCATCTTCACAGATCTCTAATCATTCCATGGAAGCAGCTCATGCTTTTTGGAGAAATAACTCATTCCTCTTACCAAGCCCAAAACCTTCATTCCCATGACCTAATCTGACATGACTCAGCTCAGAAGCTCAGAGGAGCTCTGGTGAAGAGACCTGTCACCCACAACAGCAGATCCCCTGCCAGTCACCACCGAGCCTTCCCAGCAGGGCAAGGTGGGTCAGCCTGGCTCATCCACTCCCAAATAGGGGAAAGTACAATGCAGTGGAATTCCTTACTTAATACTGTTACCCTGGAGAACTGCAAGAGAGGAGGGAAAAAAAAGGGGAAAAAAAAAAAAAAACCAACCAAAAACACAAAGACAAAAAAACCCCTCAGAAACAAGGCTTTCAAGTTTTGTGCTCTTAAAAAGGGTGGGGCCATCACTTAATAGGTCACTGCAGTGGAAGAAACTCTTCCAGTTGGGTAAGTTCCTAATCCATCATTAAAAAAAGATGACAGGCATTAATCAAAGTGTATGAAGTCACATGGAGGGGAGGGATGAGCAACTCCAAGAACTTGCTCTTGCTGAGAAGATGGGGCAATCACTCCTCCTTTCATCAACATTTCATGCGTGTTTCCACATTTCTCAGGACGACAGTGAGGAGAGCCTTCACATCCTTCCCCACCCACCCCACTGATAAAGTTGTCGAACACATATTACCAACTGCTCAAGAGCTCATGTGAAATGAGTTGGTGGATTAATTAGCAGAAGGGCAGAGCTCCGAAGATGGAAAGATGCTCTGCTGTGAAAGGTGTATTGATTGAAGGTCCCCAGCCACCACCACAGGACTGTCATAATCCACTGCCAACATACAGCACACTGCCAGCTCCTGCACAGGCAGCTAAATCTGGGTCACTTGGCTCAGTCCAGGGATCTGGACCACACTAACTCCTCCTTGATCAGAGAGGTGCTCAGGAGCACATTCCTTTAATAAAAACACATAGACTCATAATCTAGACTGAAATATGTATAGGGAAAACACCTTCATCTGTTGGTAGTGTGGTCCACACCAGGGCAAAGGAAAGGAGGGCAGGGTAAATGTGCCTTCCCGCAGGCCACACACATTTGATGGCTGTAGTCACAAAAAATTAATTTATTTTTTAAAGTCAGCATGTAATCTGATCTTTGACCACTACCCAGATCTACATTAAAACTCAGCCTTCACTTCTATCCCAGAAAGCCACTACCCCTACAGTGAAACATCTCAAGTGACTGCTTAACTTTAAGCTTACTGGTAGCTCTCTCTCCATCATCTCTGTTGGAACAGCCTACCACATACATTCAAACGGCCAGCATCAAACACTCTGGTTTCCTTGCAGCTGCGTTAGATAAGTCTTTGTACCGTATGTATCAAAAGAATGTCTTTTCATATCTCCTTCAAAGGCCCCTCTCCAGAACAGCTTGCAAAAATCCAACTTAGCATTTTCTTGCCCTGAGAAATGCAAAGTAGAACTGACCAACAGTTTCCTTACCTAAGGGAAGTGAAAATAAATATTGTGTATAGTGTAATGGGAGAAACACAGACATGAAAACAAGTGTGAACTACACTAGGGCATCACTCATGGAGATGAGTAAAAAATGAAATTTCAACCTCAACCATAAAAATACCTCATCCTTTTATGCATAAACAAATGAAAAATTTGTTTGTGACTGGACCTATCATATTTTAATCTAATTTAACATAATTTTTGGAACTAAGTTATTAATATCAGTTCTAGACAAATTTTACCAGAAAAGGCCTTTAACATATAAAGGATGCAAACTTACAGTGATGTGTTGTTATGTGGCATATTTTTCCAGAGCAGAGCACAAGGGCTCTGCTGCTTTGCTGGCAGCAGTGCCTGGGAGTTTCATTTTAGTTGCATTTGCAGCTAGATTGTATTTAAATCTGAGACCAAAGTAGTTCCTCAGATTAAAAAGGAACATAAAAACCCCCATACACACTATTTTAGTGCTCTTAGCTTTCAGTAAAAAGTTTATCTTTTTTTGCTTATAAAAAAAAAAAAAATCAAGTCCTTGCTTTTATTTGGATAGTGTGGGGTACGACATTATTCACTGCACCTACTCCAAGTCCCTGCAGGAGAGGAAGGCAAATATTGAACATCTTTAAGACAGCAATACTCTCCACTGTAAACATCACTACTCTAGAGCCCTAAACCACAACAGCTGAATTTACAGCTCCAGCAGTGCTGTGTCCTGGGCTACGATGTCTCTAGAGCTTGAGCAATCAAGCCAATGCCACCAAAAATCAAGAGCTGGCCTTCAGGTTTCAAGCTTCTACATTTTTTTAATAAGAAAGGTAGTAATCTGACAGCAAGAGTGAAGTGTTAAATAAAACAAACCAAACCAACAACAAACCCCCACAATAAAACAATGCCTTCCTCTTAAAAAAACCCAAACAACACACAGGGCTGACCCGAGCTGATGACAGCAGGGTTCCCACACAGCAGCTGCAAGAGGAGAGGGATGCAGAAAAAGAGAAAGCCTCACACTCCACGAGTCTGAGCACGGAGCACCACCCTCCATCCTGCTGGCGTGGCCCTGCATGCCTAACCTCACACAAACCCATGGATGTTGAAGAAAGCCAGGGGAAGTATGGAAGCAATGCTAAAGCTCACCCCAGGTTTTACTCCAGCATACCTGCTAAACTCCAAAGGAGAGCCACTGTTTCATCACACATGATTTTTAGGTAACTGAGTTTTTTGCAAGGCGTTTTATTCACCTGGGATTTAGTGACATTACTGAGGGTTAAATTCCCACCACACCCTCTCAGAGCAACCAAGACAAATCTCTCCCTTCTGTGTGACATGTCATGCTCTGAAGAGGACTTGGGTCACTCTGTTCTTGCACAAGTCTGGATACATGTCACATGAATAATGATGAATAATGTCACTAAAGGCATAGGGACTGAAGCCAGTGAAGGAGCAAAGTGATGCTGTGTCCTTACCGTCCATGTTGCTGACTTCGCTGTGCTGGACTGTTGAAATGATACATCAAAGCTGTGAGGTCCTGGATAGTCTGTGTTGGAAGGGATGGCTGGGGAGGGTGAGAGAGCGTCAAAAGTCGAGCTGGGCTGGGCATAAGGCGAGGGGGCTGTGACGCTGTTCTGCGCGTGCTCCGTGTTGTAAGGGCTGGTGGAGGAAGAGCCATTCTGGATCTGCTGGTCCATGCTGTTCAGGAGCCCCAGGTTCGTGTACTGTGGCTAGAGACAAAGAGATGCACAGGAGTGTTAGAGAAGCAACAGTAGGACAGGCTGGCTAGACATGGCATTGCCTTCACGATAGAGGGTGCACAGCATTATCTCAGCCCCACTGTCCATGTGTCACACTAGAACAAAGACTTGCACTCTACATCTGTGATTGAAACAGAAAGAAGTAAAGCTTCTCACAGTCACACAGTGGATCAACAGCAGAGCTGAGAAAAGAGCTTGCACATAACCAGGAGGTGATTCGCAGGGCAGCAAGCCATCACAAGGAGACAGGCTTGCTATGTCTAGCAACACCCAGACAGACCTTTTTGGAGGTACTGCTATAACCTGATAAAAATCAGCAGCTTCATTACAGCACAACTGGCTCTAACTTGTATAAGGCTACATCGTCTCCAACAGTCTCATGGCTTTACACAAAGGCTGCTCCTCTTGTGGATCTGATCCCGCTACACACAGTGACATTTAGGACCTCTAAGTCAGGTAGTAACTGTGCTGAAGTGTGACTCACTGGAAAAAAGGGCTTGCAGCACTTAACTTTGCATCATGCAGTCAATTCTCAATCACAGAGAGTGGTGGAGAATTAAAGTTCTCATCAAGCAGAATGGAAACTGACAGTATGGAAGGCTTTCCCCCTCATAATTAAGAGGTATCAGTTGTACAGTGCGCAGAACTTAAGTAGCCTTCAGGTACAAAGAACATATGAAACAACTGAAGACATCAAAACCAAAAACATTTGAGATTGTAGTACATTAAAAATAAAGGTCAGATTTAGCAGAGGTTAACAGAAAAACCACATGCCTAATGCCCTAAATTCAATGTGTAGCCAATGGTCCCCCACCTCAAACAGATGAGAGGGGAACACAGTTCAAAGGAAGGTGACAAGAATAAGCAAATCCTTTTAATGCCTTCCCATTATACAGCAGTAGATGACATGGAAAAAAATCAAATCCAAAATTAATTTTCATGTTCTTTTAGTAGAGGAGTCAGGAAACATGCAAACATCTTGAGCAGAATTCTGGTTGAAAAACACAGAGTGATTCTTCACAAAGACCACAAATAAACACAGATTTTTTTTTTGCTACAGAATGTCACAATACTGAAAGTCTAATGCATTCAAAAAAAGCAGGAGACAAGTTCTGCTGGAGAAAAAAAATCAAGACAAGTGTATCTGATTTTAAAATTCTGACTTACAAACAGTTGGAAGCTGGGAAAGTATTTTGGATAAAGTTACACAACTACCACACATTTTTAAGCCTCCAAAGGACATGGCACTGGCCACAGTGATAGGGCAGCAGACAAGTAGTACATGGGGTTCAGTCAGGTCCACAGTCTCATCTTTGTGTGTGTCCAAAGAGCACTAACTGTACCCAGCTTAGGGCAAGCAGCATCCAAAAGGTCAGTGGTGCCCATTCCCAACAGCTCTGTGCTCAACCAGGAACATAAAGCAATAAAGACACCTGGTTCTGTTAGCTGCTGACACAGGAGAAGGGACTCAGGCTCTTCCTCCTGACCAAGGCTCCAAGAAGCTCACGTCCCTCAACATTCTATAGCTTCAATCCCATGCAGAGCCATCAAGCTCACCTATCTCTGAGTATTTCAGCCAGTCTGCTCACAACTTCCCTCATCTTCCCACAGTTACTCCTTTTCCAGACAACTTCTTATCAGCCAAAAAACAAAGGTTCACTGAACCAGCACCAACCACAAGACCCATAACAAACCAAACAGTTTTCCCCATACTGGGAAACCCAGCCGCCCTGATGAAACTTTGAGCAGCACATCACTCTTCTAAGAACCTTACAGGGAGGGCCACAAGCTATCTGATGAGCTTCTCTAGGACTTTAGACAAGCCATTTAACACCAAGTCATTTCAGTAACAGAGGAAACAGGGTGGTCTCTTTGCAAGGATGAAGCATCCTCCCTTATGCCCAAAGACTCTACTACACTCTCAGCTGTTCTTCCAGAAGGAAAGGAATTACAGAAATTTAAACCACCCACTGTAGCTCTTCCTTAGGTTTCTGTTTCACTGGAAGAGGCTGATATTTTCTGGGGTTTTCATTAAACACTCAAGGTGAGGCTGGTGCTCTGGGATCTTCAGTGAGGCACATGGGACCTTCCAGGGATAGATCAGCTTGCTTCTACAAGCTGTGCTGTGAAGAGGATCTGGTGGGGAACAGTACACGGGACTTCATTTTGGAAGCTGGGAGGGACTGCAGAGAAAAGGAGGAGCTGGCTCCCTCCCTTGCTCTGTCAGCAACACACTGTGTCCTTGGGCAAGGCACCTCACCTCCCCCTCCACCCTCAGCCTACTGCAGGCAGCAAGGTCTGCAGGGCAGGGATTGCTCCTCACCATGTAAAAAGCACTGCACTTAATGGGCCTCTGCTTTGTCTGAGGCCTGCAGGCAGCAGGGTAATAAAAGCAATTACATATTGAGTCCTAATCCTGGGCGAACCAGTGACTCTCCATGTTGCCTCAGGTTAGTCATTTGCCCTCCCTGCCTCAGTTTCTCCCTCCGTAGCACTGTGGATGTTACAGATGCACAGCACCCCTGCTAGATGGGAAAGCTAATACCTGTGATCAGACTCACTGCGTGCTAAATAGTTGACATGGGAGAGAGTGATTCAGCCTGGTTCTCCTCCTGCAAAAGGAGACTGCAGCTCTGGCAACGTAGATGACAGTTATGTCTCATCTCCTGCAGGCTATTCAGTCAACCAAGACCTATTTAACGGACTTTTGGTACATGTTTTACCTTGAGGCTAGTTCTGCTGTATGGAAAAAGCCAAAATGCTGATGTACTGTACCAGGATCAGTCTTTTACCTGCTTAATAATTTTGTATTTAATCAAAAAACAACTCTCTGCCCTCCTGTCCCAGAATACACTAGTAAGACCTGAAGACTTCTCAAAAATGTAGAAGTATCACTCAGTTGCTTCATTTCTCATGGAGATTAGCATCAGACACACTCCCTAACCAGCAAATGATGAAAAGACAGCTGTGTTGAAAACAGTCTCCTAAACCAGCTCAGACATACAGACAGCAAAACAATAGTGTTTCAGCTTTCACTTAAAAATTATTCCCTATAATCCCAGGCAACTTAAGTTGATAGAGAAAGATGGCCAAACAGGCGGTCAGCATTAACAAGACAGCACAGTCTGGAAATGCTGAAGGTCCTGCCTGGACATCAATTAAACAAAAATAATAAAATAAGTGCTCCATTAAAATGTAAGATATCCTTATGAAAATCAAAGATCCTTTTCATTCCTTTCAGTCCAGGGACCATCTGTCTAAATGTTATCAGGAGAGCAGCCATTCCACTGCATTTATACACTGGCATGCCACAGTCGAATGCCGTGTCCCCATTTGCTCTTTAAATAACTATTAATCTCCTTGCACTTATCCTCACTCTGACACAAGCAGCTGTCGGACTCCCCTTCTCCCACTTCGAGTCCCACCAGCCTTTCACCTTCTCCGGCCCCTTGCTCCCCTCCCCAGGCAGGTGCTCCATCCCGGTGACAAAGCCAGGCGCAGGTTTGCACACACGAGCACTAAACCCCGTCTCCCAGCTATGCCCCAAGGCAGGGGGGAGAGTTGTTTGTGCTCAAGGGGTCAACATCTGAACTGCTTGCACGGTTTTGGAGGAATCAGATAAGCCTTTGGGAGGCACACGCCTTCTGACAACAGGACAATTAGAGGGGCAAAAGGCCCGGGGAAGGCACACGCAGGAATTCACCCACCAATGCAAGGAGGCCCCTTGGCCCCAGCAATGCTGGGGATGGCGAGAACAAAGAGAGGCTGCAGATGGGTCTGCAGGGCGTGTGTGTGCATACGCAGAGCTTCCTTTCACCACTTACAGAAAGAAACACAACAGCATTTAATTCAGAAATTAATTCTTGGTAGGTTGGTGGCCCACAGTTTAACTCATGCTCATGTTTTGCTGTGGGGTCGTTTTAAAGGACTGCAGAATGTAGTCCCACCACCAATTCCTGATATAAAGGGAATGCTATTTGGTGGAAAGACGAGAATTGCATGCAAAGCTGAAAGAACAGATAATCGAGTTTTCAGTGCCTTTGTTCACTACTTTGTTCCCCCCATCAAGTTTCTGAAACTATTAATATCACTGAAGCATTACAAAAACCTTCAGGCAAGTTTAACTGCAAATAATTAGACAGCTACAATTAGATCTTAGACTATGTATTTCAGAACACCATTTCAATAATGTATCATGAACTATCAGTTTCACTTCCTATATCCCATCAGCTTCACTTTCAGGTTTTTGTGCTAACTCATGCTTCTAGATTACGAGAAACACAGTTTCACTGGAGAGGCTGCTGAAATAAAAGCCAAACTGAAAACTGCAGAATTGTTTAAGCACAGTTCTGCTGCCGGGAGGCTGGATCTCCCCAGGGAACACGGTGGTCAAGGTAAAGCAGAGCCTCTCCTGTGACCCCAGCAGCTCCAGGGCACTTGCCACCAGAGGGCAACGCAAATGCTCCACTGCACGGCAGAGATGGTGTGGGGGGGATGATGTCCCAACCCACCCAAACCGGGGTGCAGCAAGAACCCACCCTCAGTTCTCTGGCCACAGCCCGCTTTAAGCCCATTGTGTTAATTAATAAGGTTATGAGATAGATCTGCAAAGAGATCCTCCATATGAAGGCATGAGGGAAGTAACTAACGCAAGTCAAGAAAAGTTCTCAAGGGGACTTCCACACCAAAAATCCCCTAAAATATACAACTCCAGCTATTAAATACTCAGTTATCAGCATTTCAGAGAGAGTTCTGAGAGTTTCTCCACTTGAGAAAATAAAGGCAAAGTTACCATCTTCAGGTGTAGAACACCTAGATGCCTCCACTCCTATCAAACCCTTCTCCCTAATGTCAAATGAACGTGCATCTGTCTTATGCATACCTACTGACTGCATTTTAATTTTCACCACAGGATCTGTGCAGCTCAAGAACAGTGTCCAGCCACTCAAAAAGCCTTGCAAAACACCTGGTGCTTGTTCTCCAAAGATATGAGATGACGAAACTAATAAACTACCACGGTTATTAGCAACAAAAAGATTTGCACAGCACTTTGCAAATTCCATGCTTTGTCCTTAACTGCACCACAACAGTTGGAGGACTAGTAGGAAGCAACTTGTAGAAGTATTTCAGTGCTGGACCATTCACATTCCTGTTAGAGAACAGCTATCTTAAAAGCAACAGGATAAATGGTTTCCAGAGTGCTTGATGCCTATCCAGATCAGATGACAGACACCTCAAATATATCCAGAAAGATTTAAATCCAGCTAGGTTTTTAAACCTTCCTAGCAAAGGATTTTAGTAAGTGGAAATAGGTAACTTAAGCTCAACAGAACTGCTTCTATCACAGTTATTAACTGAGATATTGCTGACTGTCAGTTGCTCCAAAGGCAGCTGTGCAACATTTGATGTAGGTGCTCTGCTTGTGCCACTACAGAGCAGTGCCAAGAAATAAAGGGCTCCACCCATGGCCCTCAGCTAAGATCAAGGCTGAAGCCAAGATATCTTAGCTCACTCATCGCAATGAAAGCTGTGATTTGGTTTTCCTCGCTAGCCTGTTTTCTCACTGGGGAAAGAAAAAAAAAAAAAAAAAAA